>CAWUFW010015123.1:0-376967 GCA_963921515.1 Calotriton arnoldi | reverse complement strand
ATAAAATCACTCCGCCACTACCCAAGCACTCATGAAATCAGTCCACAACAACCCAAGCACTTATGAAATCACCCAGGCACTACCCATACACTGTCCCAATCTCCCAAGCACTACCCATGTACTCATGCAATAACCCAAGCAATACCCATGCACTGATGCAATCACACATGCAGTACCCATACAATTCTCCAATCACCCAATTAGTATCCAAGCACTCATGAAATCACTCTGCCACTACCCAAGCACTCATGAAATCACCCAGGCACTACTTATACACTACTCCAATCACCCATGCACTACTCATGCAATCCTCAAATTACCCAGGGACTACCAATGTACTCTTTCTATCACCCAAGCACTACCCATGCACTGTTTCAATCACCCAGGCACTACCCATGCACTCATACAAGCACCTATGTACTACTGATGCACTCATACAATCACCCTGGCCCTACCCATGCACTCTTTCAATCACTCAACCACTACCTATGTACTCATGCAATAACCCAGACACTACTGATGCACTTATGCAATCACCCAATCACTACCGATACACTCTTCCAATCACCCAACCACCACTTATATACTAATGCAATCACCCAGGCATTATCCAGCCACTCTTGCAATAACTCAGGCATTACAGATACCCTCGTGCAATCATGCAGGCACTAGTCATGCACTCGTACAATCACCCATGCACTACCCATGCACTGTTTGAATCAATCAAGCTCTACACATATACTCATGCAATCACCCAGGCATTAGCATGCAGTTATTTCTCTTTTTTAACCGGATAAGGTAGTTCTGAAAAGAACTCTTTTTTTTCTTCTTTTTGTTTTTTAATTTTTTTGTGTTTCTTAAACTATTTTGTGAATTTTTTTGGGTGTTTTTTGAAAAAACAAAAAAACAACAGAGAAAACTGTTAACTTTTGGAATTAAATAGTCATTCCAACACAAAAATCAAAAAATTAGCAACGATGGTTTCTTGCTGCAGAACAAATAGCATCAACTGACTGCTCCCCACAACACAATACAGTCTTGCATTTCATGCAATGTTGTTCAAGGGTTGCAAACTCAGGACGAATGTCCGGTCCTCGAGTTGAGGAGCTTGAGGCTCCAGAAGTGCTGGGAGCAGCTCCCTCGTCACCTTCCTGCATGGCTTCTTGTGCACGTCGGAGCTGTTCACGTGCCAGATGTCACGGGTGGATGGTTTGAAGATGTTTGAACATACTTGATGTTCCACATGAATATTTCTTATCGCTTCCTCTTGATAAAATTCTTGTGCAAAGTGTACAGCTCACCTTTCTAGCGTTCACCTTCTTTTCACCATCTGGAATGCTGAAAAACTTCCAGACAATAGATTCCTTCCTTTTTTTTAGTTGTTGGTCAAACTCTTCATCATCAGAAGGAAGATCTGCAATAGGAGTTGAAGAAGCCATTGTTCAATTTTTCAGCAAACACCCAAAAAATTCACTCACTAGCTGAAAAAACACAGCAGGTGTGTCTCCAGTGATGCTGCAGAGAGATTGACAAAAATGGGTGGGGTCCTTCAACTGCTAGAATGGAAAACCTTGTCAACCAATAAAATGCTTTGTTTTAAAGTCACATGGGGGTGCCGCACCCGGCTCGCAACCAGCATGCACGCGTCGTGACTCCGCGAAAATATATTAAACAATAATATAACTTTATTGCAACTACAAATATATGACTTTTATAATTAGTTTAGATAATCTCTTGCTCTCATATACACATTAAAGTAATATACATATAGTTTTAAAACAAAATTTTTTACGGGAGTCGTGCACCCGGCCGACCCCATACGTTTATGACATTACGCGGGGCCCGGCACCGCGCACCCGTCACACACCAAATGCGCACACGACGTGACGATATACGTATATGACGTTTCGCGGGGCCAGGCACGGCGCACCCATCGCAAACCAAACGCGCACACATCGCGACATCCGCAAAATATATTTAAGAATCATATAACTTCAATGCAAATACAAATATATGATTTTTATAATTAGTTTAGATAATGTATTACTCTAATATACATATTACAATTATATACACATAGTTTTAACACATAACAAAAATTACGAAAGTCGCGCACCCGGCGCGACCCCCATACGTATATGATGTTACGCGCAGCTCGGCACCGCATACCAGTCGCATACCAAACGTGAATCCGCGCACCCACCGAGATAGGTACACGATGGGTACGCGACTCCACTTTTTTTCACAAAAAAAATAAAATTATATTTTAGAAAACACAAGACATTACATAATTTTAAAAAAAGAAAAAAAAATAAGAAAAAATATTTAGAGGATATTACAGTTACAAAATATCACAAAAAAAAACTTCGCAATTTACTGAAAAAAAGACAGGTTTCATAAACATTATACTTAGAAATTAGCATTTAAAAATCTTTGAAATTCACTGAAAAAACCATAGGTTTCAGGGACGTTATAGTTAGAAATTAGCATTTAAAAACCTTTGAAATTCACTGAAAAAAACGTAGGTTTCAGGGACGTTATAGTTAGAAATTAGCATTTATAAAACCTTTGAAATTTACTGAAAAAACCATAGGTTTCAGGGACGTTATAGTTAGAAATTAGCATTTAAAAAACCTTTAAATACACTGAAAAAACGATAGGTTTCAGGCACGTTATAGTTAGAAATTAGCATTTAAAAACCTTAGAAATTCACTGAAAAAACCACAGGTTTCAGGGACTTTATAGTTAGAAATTAGCATTTAAAAAACCTTTGAAATTTACTGAAAAAACGATAGGTTTCAAGCACGTTATAGTTAGAAATTAGCATTTAAAAACCTTAGAAATTCACTGAAAAAACCACAGGTTTCAGGGACGTTATAGTTAGTTGGACATTTCACTCGTACAAAACCAGAGAAATTCGGCCGTTAGATGGTTAGTTCAGCTAACTATAACTCACGCCCCCGCAATGCACTGCTGATGACGTTACATATTACATCATTCATGACATGGTCAGTGACATCACTGATGACATCACTGATGACATCATCCACATGATAATCTGATGCACCTCGTCACACCCTAATATAACCTTTCATACACCCACTCTAAAATACAGACTACCATTTTCGAAACCATAGATACACCAACACCAGTTACTACATACTCACTCACTGATTCCTAGGTCTACACATACATCCACTCATTCACCCATACAGTCACTCATACATGCAGTCACTCATCAATACAGCACTATCATATGCACTCATACACCTATACAGACAGTCACACACCGCCACTCACCCATACAGTTACTTACACACCTAGTCAGTCATGTAAAGAATCAATCACACTCCCATTTACTCACCTATACAGTTATACACACACCACCTCACCTATTCATACAGATACTAACACATACTTACTCTCTTATACAATCACTGACACAAGCACACACTCATCCATACAGCCACTCTCACTATCACTCACTCTCACATATAGTCATTTATATACTCCAACACTCATATATACTGCCTTTCACATATGTAGTTACTCACACATATACCACTGAGACATCTATTCACTCACCAACACAGCCATACGCACACTCACTCACCCGAACAGCCCTTCACAGACACACTCTTGAACCCATACACCCAGTGAATCACCCACTATATATATATATATTCACTGAAAAAACCACAGGTTTCAGGGACGTTATAGTTAGTTGGACATTTCACTCGTACAAAACCAGTGAAATTCGGCCGTTATAGTTAGTTCAGCTAACTATAACTCGCGCCCCGCAATGCACTGCTGATGATGTCACATATTACATCATTCATGACATGGTCAGTGACATCACTGATGACATCACTGATGACATCTCAAATGACATCACTGATGACATCACTGATGACATCACCCAGTGACTGTTTGTTTCTGTAAAGTTCAAATATGTTTTATATATATATATGCCAAGGTGTTTTGAAGTATGAGTGGGTGTATGAGTGTCTGAATAGATGATTTAGTAGGTGCGTGACTGACTATAAGTGAGTGATTAAATGTGTCTTACTGAATGCATGGTGTTAGACCTGGCATCATTGGCACGGGTCTCCCTTCCTCTTTTCGCTTCTTACCTTTTATGTTGGCTGGATTTGGATGCTCTGGGCGCTGTGCCACTGCCAATCAGTGACACAGCGCGAATGCTCCCTGTGTAAAGATAACTGTATGAATTGGGATAATCATAATTGGCTCGTTTGGTTTACCTGTCAGTCCCTAGTATCAGTGCACTGTGTGTGCCCAGGGCTGGTAGACCAAATACTGCTGGTGGGCCGGCAGCGCTGATTTGCGCTACCCACCGAAGCAGCTTTTAAAGTATGTCTGTGTAGCATGTTCTAATAGCGAGTTACCCTCCATTTCACTGTTTACTATTGTGAGGCTATCCGTTCTCATAGGCCAGAATGGGCAGGCTGAGTATAACATGCCCTAAACCTACCTGCCCCCAGGAACCTGATAGGAACATCGAATTTGATATGTTTAAGCTCAGGACATTGAGATACATCTTTTAGTAAGGATTATTTGCGTAGCCCGTGTTCGAAAATACCTCTGCTAGAAACGAGGTATTTTCTGGCCTCAGATTTCCTGTAGGCTTTGCTAGCGTGTGTATTGGCCGTCTGGTTTTGGAGCAGCAGGGCCAGCTGGGTCAGACCTGGCTGGAGAGAGAGATCGGCATTTAGAGTATGGAGAGGGGTGACTCTTTGATCTGAGCAGGGCCGTGCCTGGCAAGGTGAATGATGGCTCCACCTCCCACTGGGCATCTGATAGCAGACCCCCAGATTCTCAAAGGGCAGGTTGTCGCCTCGTAAACCAAGTGCTCCCCGACCCCACCGACTGGTTCTGGCTGGATGCAGTGATTTGTGACTGCAGAGAACAAAGACTTGTTAGGTATAAAACGCTGCGCTGAAACCTGTTTCAAGTGTGTTCCTTCTGGATGTCAAGATGAAACTCTGTCCGAGCGGACAGAGGAAAGGACTTTGAAACTTTCACCAAGCTTGCTGAAGAAACTACCCAAGGGCCTGAATTGAGAGCGCCTCCTGCTGAAGTCTCAGGGACATTAGACTTCACCCCGTCAGCCACGAGAATTCCTTTGCTAGGAATTCTACTTGCAGGTGAGGCCTCTGTCGAGTAATCCGGATACTCTAGTCCTACTGTGAGGAACGCGGACTGGGAACCCTTGTGAACTCTGTGTGTGGGCCGCCGCAGCTAAGAGAGAGCTGCCGCCGCTGAGTGCCCGCCTTAATTTGAATCTTCAGAACCTTCGCTGAAACTGTGTGGGCCGCCGCAGCTAAGAGAGAGCTGCCGCCGCTAAGTGTCCGCCTTAATTTGAATCCTCAGAACCTTCGCTGAAACTGTGTGGGCCGCCGCAGCTAAGAGAGAGCTGCCGCCGCTGAGTGCCCGCCTTATTTTGAATCCTCAGCACCTTCGCTGAAACCCTGTGGGCCGCCGCAGCTAAGAGAGCTGCCGCCGCTGGATGCCCGCACTTGTGTCAGTTGTGCAACATCGTGGATTGTCCTTTGAGCCGCCGCAGCTAAGAGAGAGCTGCCACCGCTGAGTGCTCGCACCCTTGCTAACTTTGCATCATCGTGATTTGTCCTGTGAGCCGCCGCAGCTAAGAGAGAGCTGGCGCCACTGAGTGCTCGCACCCTTGCTAACTTTGCATCATCGTGATTTGTCCTGTGAGCCGCCGCAGCTGAGAGAGTTGCCGCCGCTGAGTGCTCGCACCCTTGCTAACTTTGCATCATCGTGATTCGTCCTGTGAGCTGCCGCAGCTAAGAGAGAGCTGCCGCCGCTGAGTGCTCGCACCCTTGCTAACTTTGCATCACCGAGATTTGTCCTGTGAGCCGCCGCAGCCAAGAGAGGGCTGCCGCCGCTGAGTGCTCGCACCTTTGCTAACTTTGCATCATCTGATTTGTCCTGTGAGCCGCCGCAGCTAAGAGAGAGCTGCTGCCGCGGAGTGCTCGCACCTTTGCTAACTTTGCATCATTGGGATTTGTCCTGTGGGCCGCCGCAGCTAAGAGAGAGCTGCTGCCGCTGAGTGCCCGCGTCTTTGTCAACCTTGCACCATTGTGAATCGTCCCGTGGGCCGCTGCAGCTAGGAGAGCGCTGCTGCCGCTGCGGGCCCACCACGGAGCTGCACGACGAAAGTCATCGCCACCACCAGCCCGGGCCGCCGCAGCCGCGTGCTGCTGCCGCTGGGAGCCCGCCTGTCCCCGAGTGCCCGAATCATTGTGAGTGCACTTTGCGGACCACTGCCATCGAGAACTGTGGTCGCTGGGAGTCCGCCTGTCACCGTCTCCGCTTCTTCGAGAAGCTACGTGCTGTGTTCCCGTCCAACGGCAGGTATCTGGTGCGCAACGGGTCGCGTAGACCCAGGCCTTGAACTCAGTCCATGCCACGTTCTGGTGAATACGTATTGCCTTTTTAAGTCCCTACTGATGTACGTGCATTGTGACTGGTTAACACGCTTTTGAGAGTCTAGTACTAAACCTTAGATAAAGATACTATTTTTTCTATACATACTTGAGTTGTGTCCTTTTGTGGTGTCGTTACTGCCTTATTGTGCATGGTCATAAATACTTCACACACTGCCTCTGAGATAGGCCTAACTGCTCGTGCTACGTTACCACAGGGTTGAACAGGGGTTATCAAAGGGGGTAGCCCACTTCCCCTGACTTAGGAAGAAGGGTCCCTATTTGGACAGTGGCACCAGCCATTGCCAACTAGAGACCCCCATTTCTAACACATGGGTTAGTAAGTAAACTGCGTTAATGTCTGTATCAGTCTGTCAGTTGGTGTGTAAGCGGCTGTATGGGTTGGTGAGTAGCTACATGAGTGTCTATATGGGTTATTGATTGGTTGTCTGAGTATCTGTATGGGTGCCTGAGTGTCTGTGTGGGTGGGTGGGGGGTGTGACTCTGTGCATAGATGTGTGAGTGGGTAATTCACTGGGTGTATGGGTTCAAGAGTGCATCTGTGAAGGGCTGTATGGGTGGGTGAGTGTGTGTATGGGTGTGTTGGTGAGTGAATGGATGTCTCAGTGGTACATGTGTGAGTAACTACATATGTGAAAGGCAGTATATGTGAGTGTTGGAGTATATAAATCACTATATGTGAGAGTGAGTGATTGTGAGAGTGGCTGTATGGATGGGTGTGTGCTTGTATCAGTGATTGTATAAGAGAGTAAGTATGTGTTAGTATCTGTATGAATAAGTGAGGTGGTGTGTGTATAACTGCATAGGTGATTAAATGGGAGTGTGAATGATTCTTTGCATGATTGACTAGGTGTGTGAGTTACTCTATGGATCAGTGGCATTGTGTGAGTGTATGTATAGGTGTATGAGTGCAAATGATAGTGCTGTATTGATAAGTGACTGCATGTATGAGTGACTGTATGGGTGAATGAGTGGACGTGTGTGTAGACCTAGGAATCAGTGAGTGGGTATGTAGTAACTGGTACTGGTGTGTCTATGGTTTTGAAAATGGTAGTCTGTATTTTAGACTGGGTGCATCAAAGGTTATATTAGGGTATGAGGAGGTGCATCAGATTATCACGTGGATGATGTCGTCAGTGATGTCATCAGTGATGTCATTTGAGATATCATCAGTGATGTCACTGACCATGTCATGAATGATGTAATATGTGACGTCATCAGCAGTGCATTGCGGGGGCACGATTTATAGTTAGCTTAACTAACTATAACGGCTGAATTTCTCTGGTTTTGTATGAGTGAAATGTCCAACCAACTATAACGTCCCTGAAACCTATGGTTTTTTCAGTGAATTTCTATGGTTTTTTAAAGGCTAATTTCTAACTATAACGTCACTGAAACCTATGGTTTTTTCAGTGAATTTCAAAGGTTTTTTAAATGCTAATTTCTTACTATAACGTCCCTGAAACCTATGGTTTTTTCAGTGAATTTCAAAGGTTTTTGAAATGATAATTTCTAACTATAACGTCCCTGAAACCTATGGTTTTTTCAGTGAATTTCTAAAGTTTTTAAAATGCTAATTTCTAACTATGCCTACAGAGGTAGGACATGTGAAGAAAGAGGAAGTAAGGTGCAGAAAGAAGCAAGAGAAATGCAGAAAGAGGCAACAGAAGTCCAGAAAGACGAAGAAAAGTGCAGAAAGAAGTAAGAGATATGCAGAAAGAACCAACAGAGGTGCAGAAAGAGGCCTTGTTTCAAAGTCATCCTGTGCCCCCAACTTTTTACTGACTGGTACTGGTGGTAACTGACACTGACTAACCAGGCCCGGAACCAGTGCTATGCTGAAAGACACTTAGAATACAGTGAAAACACCTACATACACTAGGGTACACTATGGGGTGGGGTACCCCTGTGATTGGCATGGCCTCCCCTGTAAGGCCTAGTACAAAATAGGGCAGGGGGGTTAAAACTACCTCTAAGTCCCTAGCATATAATAGGGCATGGCAGTTTAGAGGCCAGCAGCCCTTTTCTGCACTTGCATGTGTGCACTGCTGAGCCTGAGGTCAGTTTAAAAGTAGCCCTGTGTGTGCAGAAAGAGGCAAGAGAGGTGCAGAAAGAAGCAAGAGAGGTGCAGAAAGAATCAAGAGAAGTACAGAAAGAAGCAACAGAGGTGCAGAAAGAAGGAAGAGGGGTGCAGAAAGAGGCAAGAGAAGTGCAGAAAGAAGCAACAGAGGTGCAGAAAGAAGCAAGAGCAGTTCAGAAAGAACCAACAGAGGTGCTGAAAGAGGCAAAAGATCTGTAGAAAAAAGCAACAGAGGTGCTGAAAGAGGCAAGTGAGGTGCAGAAAGAAACAAGAGAGGTGCAGGAAAAGGAAGAGAAGTGCAGAAAGAAGTAACACATCTGCAGAAAGAGGCAAAAAGGGTGCAGAAAGACGTAAGAGGGATACAGAAAAAGGCTAGAGAGGTGCAGAAAGAGGGAAGAAGGGTGCAGAAAGAGGCAAGAGGGGTACAGAAAGAAGCAAATGAGGTGCAGAAAGAGGCAACAGACGTGCAGAAAGAGGGAAGAGAGGTGCAGAAAGTAGAAGAGATTTGCAGAAAGAGGCAAGAGAAGTGCAGAAAAAGAAAGAAATGTGCAGAAAGAAGCAACAGAAATGCAGAAAGAAGCAAGAGTGGCTTGCACACCATTAGTACCAATTTAACACCCACATTTAGCAATAAGCAACAGGTGACCATTCTAGGTTTACAAAGGGTCTTCCACCACGCTGTAACACTTGTCGCTGCATTTTTGGTAACGTTTGAGCCGTTTGAGCTAGAAACAAGGCTTTTTTTGTTAAAATCTGCAGATTAGGGAGCATATGATGAATTATGTGGCTAATGCAGAAAATGTACAATTGTGCAAAATTCGGTGCAGCCAAACAGTCGCATAATTCCAGTGGCCCTGCTCATACCGCTGACTAGGTCCACAAGTGCTCCTCAGTGATTCCTTCTTTTTTTGTCTCACTGAGTTCATAGTTGAGCTTTTATGGAAACGAGGAAGACTAAACCTGAGGTTACCACTCCACAACACAGACTACCATACCACATAATTACTCTCCATAACACATAATCCCACTCTTCATAATTCCTATACACTAAATACCACATACTTTCTTTCCACATAATTTCACTGCACAACATACCACATAATTCCACTACACACAACGTACATCCACTCAACTCCAAAACACATTAGTAAAAAACTTTTACATTAACAATGCCAATAGGTCAAATTCTCGCAAATGCAAAACCTATTACATTACAAACTCTTCTTTAACTAGTAGTCGCGTTTGCAGAGTGGTGGAGAAAGGGTGCTCGGCCTCCGACCAGCGCTCAGGAATTCCACTGCGTAGGATTTACAGGAGGTACCAGAAGGGCTTCTCGGCCCCCAAAGTCCCTCAGGAGTAAAGTGGACTTCATCCCCCATCCCGTAGTCTGCGAGGAGGCGCGTTTGCAGAGTGGTGGAGAAAGGGGGCATGGCCTCCGAAGACGTCTTAGCAATCCTACTGTGTAGGACTTACTGGAGGTAACAAGAGGGTACTTGGTCCCCAAGGACATCCTTGGGGGCCAACTACCCCTCCTATTACCTCCAGTAAGTACCACACAGCAGGATTGCTAAGTTCTCATAACAGGCCATGCCCCCTTTGCCCACCACTCTGCAAACGCTCTCCCTGGCGCGCTCTTGGATGGGGATTGAAGTCCCCTTTGCTGCTGGGGGTCCTTTAGGGACCAACTAGCCTACCTCTTACCTCCAGTAAGCCCCACACAGTGGGATTGCTGAGAGGTGGACACAGGCCACGCCGCCTTTCTCCACCACTCTGCAAACGCGACCCCTGGCGCGTTCTAAGTTGGGGGATTAAGTTCCCTTCAATACTGGGGGTCCCTGGGGGCCAACTAGCCCACCAGGTACCTTCAGTAAGCGCCACACAGCTGGATGTCATTTGAGATGTCATCAGTGATGACATCAGTGATATCACTGACCATGTCATGAATGATGTAATATGTGAAGTCATCAGCAGTGTATTGCGGACGCGCGAGTTATAGTTAGCTCAGCTAACTACAACGGCCGAATTTCTCTGGTTTTGTACGAGTGAAATGTCCAACTAACTATATTGTCCCTGAAACCTTTGGTTTTTTCAGTGAATTTCTAACTGCACTTGCATGTGTGCACTGCTGAGCCTGAGGTCAGTTTAAAAGTTTAAAAGTAGCCCTGTGTGTACAGAAAGAGGCAAGAGAGGTGCAGAAAGAGGCGAGAGGTGCAGAAAGAGGGAAGAAGGGTGCAGAAAGAGGCAAGAGAGGTACAGAAAGAAGCAAGAGAGGTGCAGAAAGAAGAAAGAAAAGTACAGAAAGAAGCAACAGAGGTGCAGAAAGAGGGAAGAGGGGTGCAGAAAGAGGCAAGGGAAGTGCAGAAAGAAGCAACAGAGGTGCAGAAAGAGGCAAGAGAAGTTCAGAAAGAGGCAGCAGAGGTGCAGAAACAGGCAGAAGAGGTGCAGAAAGAGGGAACAGGGGTGTAGATAGAGAGAAGAGGGGTGCCGAAAGATGCAAGAGGGGTGTAGAAATGTGCAAGAGAGGTGCAGAAAGAAGCAAGAGCAGTGCAGTAAGAAACAACAGAGGTGTAGAAGGAGGCAAGAGGGGTACAAAAATAGGCAAAAGAAGAGCAGAAACAAGCAAAAGAGATGCAGAAAGAGGCTAGAGGGGTGCAGAATGAAGCAACAGGGGTGCAAAAAGAGGTAAGAGAACTGCAGAAAGAAGCAACAGAGGTGCAGAAAGAGGCATGAGAACTGCAGAAAGAGGCAAGAGAGTTGCAGAAACAGACACAAGAGGTACAGAAAGAGGGAACAGGGTACAGACAGAGGCAAGAGAGGTGCAGAAACAGAAAAGAGGGTTACAGAAAGAGACAAGAGGGGTGCAGAAATTTGCAAGAGAGGTGCATAAAGAAGCAAGAGCAGTCCAAAAGAACCAACAGAGGTGCAAAAAGAGGCAAGTGAGGTACAGAAGGAGGCAAGAGAACTGCAAAAAGAGGCAAGAGAGTTGCAGAAACAGGCACAAGAGGTACAGAAAGAGGGAACAGGGTACAGACAGAGGCAAGAGAGGTGCAGAAACAGAAAAGAGGGTTACAGAAAGAGACAAGAGGGGTGCAGAAATTTGCAAGAGAGGTGCATAAAGAAGCAAGAGCAGTCCAAAAGAACCAACAGAGGTGCAAAAAGAGGCAAGTGAGGTACAGAAGGAGGCAAGAGAACTGCAAAAAGAGGCAAGAGAGTTGCAGAAACAGGCAAAAGGGGTGCAGAAAGAGGGAACAGGTAGGCACTGAGGCAAGAGAGGTTCAGAAAGAGGGAAGAGGGGTGCAGAAAAAGGAAAGAGGGATGCAGAAATTTGAAACAGAGGTGCAGAAAGAAGCAAGAGCAGTGCAGAAAGAACCAACAAAGGTGCAAAAAGAGGCAAGAGGGGTTCAGAAAGGGTTAGGAGAGGTGCACAAAGAGGCAAGAGGGGTACAGAAAGAGGCAGGAGGGCTGCAGAAAGAAGGAAGAGAGGTGCTGAAAGAGGCATGAAGGGTGCAGAAAGAGACAAGAGAAGTACAGAAAGAAGCAACAGAGGTACAGAAAGAGGCAAGAGTGCTGCAGAAAGAGGGAAGAGGGGTGTAGAAAGAGGCAAGAGAGTTGCACAAAGAGGGAAGAGGGGTGCAGAAACAGGAAAAAGGGGTGCAGAAAGAAGCAAGTGAGGTGCAGAACGAGGCAAGAGAGGTGCAGAAAGAGGAAAGAAAGGTGCAGAAAGAGGCAAGAGAACTGCAGAAAGAGGCAAGGGAGTTGCAGAAAGAGGCAAGTGAGGTGCAGAAGGAGGCAAGAGAACTGCAGAAAGAGACAAGAGAGTTGCAGAAACAGGCAAAAGGGGTGCAGAGAGAGGGAACAGGTGGTCAGACTGAGGCAAGAGAGGTACAGAAAGAGGGAAGAGGGTTGCAGAAAGAGGCAAGAGGGGTGCAGAAAGAAGCAACAGAGGTACAGAAAGAAGCAAGAGAAGTGCAGAAAGAGGCAAGTGAGGTGCAGAAAGAGCAAGAGAGGTGCAGAAAGAGGCAACAGAGGTACAGAAAGACGCAAGAGAGTTGCAGAAACAAGCAAGAGAAGTGCAGAAAGAGGCAAGAAAATTGCTGAAAGAAGTAACAAAGGTTTAGAAAGAAGCAAGAGAGAAGTGCAGAAAGAGGCAAGTGAGGTGCAGAAAATGACAAGAGAACTGCAGAAAGAAGGAACAGATGTGCAAAAAGAGGGAAGAGGGGTGCAGAAAGAAGCACGAGGGGTGCAGAAAGAAGCAAGAGATGTGCAGAAAGAAACAAAAGAAGTGCAGAAAAAAGGAACAGAGGTGCAGAAAGAGGCAAGAGAAGTGCAGAAAGAGGCAACAGGGATGCAGAAAGAGGCAACAGGGGTGCAGAAAGAGGCAACAGGGGTGCAGAGAGAAGCAACAGAGGTGCAGAAAGAGAGAAAAGTGGTGCAGAAAGGGGCAAGAGAGGTGCAGAAAGAAGCAACAGAGGTGCAGAAAGAGGGAAGAGGGATGAAGAAAGAGGCAAGAAGGGTGCAGAAAGAAGCAAGAAAGTTGCAGAAAGAAGCAAAAGAAGTGCAGAAAGAAGGAACAGAGGTGCAGAAAGAGGCAAGAGAGGAGCAGAAAGAGGCAAAAGGGGTGCAGAAAGAAGCAAGAGGTACATAAAGAAACAAAAGTAGTGCAGAAAGAAGCAAAAGAGGTGCAGAAAGAGGAATGAGGGGTGGAAAAAGAGGCAAGAGAAGTGCAGAAAGAAGCAACAGAGATGCAAAAGGGGAACAGGGGTGGAGAAAGTCGCGAGAGGGTGCAGAAAGATGCAAGAGAGGTGCAGAAAGAAACAAAAGAGCAGAAAGAAAAAAACAGGGGTGCAGAAAGAAGCACGAGTGGTGCTGAAAGAAGCAAGAGAGGTGCATAAAGAAGCAAGAGTAGTGCAGAAAGATGCAACAGAGGTGCAGAAAGAGGCAAGAGGGGTGCAAAATGAGGGAAGAGAGGTGCAGAAATAAACAAAAGAAGTGCAGAAAGTAGGAACAGAGGTGCAGAAAGAGGGAAGAGGGGTGTGAAAGAGGCCCGAGGGTACAGAAATAAGGGACAGAGGTGTAGAAAGAAGTAAGAGAAGTGCAGAAAGAAGTAACAGAGGTGCAGAAAGAGGGATGAGGGGTAGAAAAAGAGGCAAGAGAAGTGCAGAAAGAAGCAACAGAGATGCAATAAGGGGGAACAGGGGTGGAGAAAGTGGTGAGAGGGGTGCAGAAAGATGCAAGAGAGGTGCAGAAAGAAACAAAAGAAGAGCAGAAAGAAAAAACAGGGGTGCAGAAAGAAGCAAGAGGAGTGCAGAAAGATGGAAGAGGGGTGCAGAAAGAAGCACGAGTGGTGCTAAAAGAAGCAAGAGAGGTGCAGAAAGAAACAAGAGTAGTGCAGAAAGATGCAACAGAGGTGCAGAATGAGGCAAAAGGGGTGCAAAAAGAGGGAAGAGGGGTGCAGAAAGAAACAAAAGAAGTGCAGAAAGAAGGAACAGAGGTGCAGAAAGAGGGAAGAGGGGTAGAGAAAGAGGCAAGAGAGGTGCAGAAATAAGCAACAGAGGTGCAGACAGAGGGAAGAGGGATGGAGAAAGAGGCAAGAGGGGTGCAGAAAGAAGCAAGAGAGGTGCAGAAAGTAACAAAAGAAGTGCAGAAAGAAGGGGGGTGCAGAAAGAGGCAAGAGGAGTGAAGAAAGAGGAGAGGGGTCTAGAAAGAGGCACAAGGGGTGCAGAAAGAAGCAAGAGAGGTACAGAAAGACGCAAGATAAGTGCAGAAAAAAGCAACAGAGATGCAGATAGAGGAAAGAGGGGTGGAGAAAGAGGCAAGAGATGTGCAGAAAGAAGCAACAGACATGCAGAAAGGGGGAAGAGGTGTGGAGAAAGAGTCAAGAGGGGTGCAGAAAGAAGCAAGAGAGGTGCAGAAAGAAACAAAAGAAGTGCAGAAAGAAGGAACAGAGGTACAGAAAGAGGCAGGAGGGGTGCAGAGAGAGGCAACAGGGGTGCAGAAAGAGGGAAGAGGGGTAGAGAAAGAGGCAAGGGGGTATAGAAAGAAGCAAGAGAGCTGTAGAAAGAAACAAAAGTAGTGCAGAAAGAAGGAACAGAGGAGCAGAGAGAGGCAAGAAAGGTGCAGAAAGAGGAAAAGGGGTACAGAAAGAGGCATGAGGGGTGCAGAAAGAAGCAAGAGAAGTGCAGAAAGAAGCAACAGAGGTGCAGAAAGAGGGAAGAGGGGTACAGAAAGGGGCAAGAGAGGTGCATAAAGAAGCAACAGAGGTACAGAAAGAGGGAAAAGGGATGGAGAAAGAGGCAAGAAGGGTGCAGAAAGAGGCAAGAGGGGTGCAGAAAGAAACAAAAGAAGTGCAGAAAGAAGGAACAGAGGTGCAGAGAGAGGAAAGAAAGGTGCAGAAAGAGGAAAAGGGGTACAGAAAGAGGCATGAGGGGTGCAGAAAGAAGCAAGAGAAGTGCAGAAAGAAGGAACAGAGGTGCAGAAAGAGGCAAGAGGGGAGCAGAAAGAGGCAAAAGGTATGCAGAAAGAAGCGAGAGGTGCAGAAAGAACCAAAGAAGTGCAGAAAGAAGGAACAGAGGTGCAGAAAGAGGCAAGAGGGGTGCAGAAAGAAACAAAAGAAGTGCAGTAAGAAGCAACAGAGGTGCAGAAAGAGGCAAGAGGACTGCAGTAAGAGGGATGAGGGGTGCAGAAAGAGGCACAAGGGGTGCATAAATAAGCAAGAGGGATGCAGAAAGAAGCAAGAGAAATTAATAAAAAAGCAACATAGATGCAGAAAGGGGGAAGTGGGGTGGAGAAAGAGGCAAGAGGGATACAGAAATAAACAAGAGAGGTGCAGAAAAAAACAAAAGAAGTGCAGAAAGAAGCAAGAGAAGTTCAGAAAGAAGCAACAGAGGTGCAGAAAGAGGGATGAGCGGTGGAAAAAGAGGCAAGAGAATTGCAGAAAGAAGCAACAGAGATGCAAAAAGGGGGAACAGGGGTGGAGAAAGTGGCGAGAGGAATACAGAAATAAACAAGAGAGGTGCAGAAAAAAACAAAAGAAGTGCAGAAAGAAGCAAGAGAAGTGCAGAAAGAAGCAACAGAGGTGCAGAAAGAGGGAAGAGGGATGAAGAAAGAGGCAAGAAGGGTGCAGAAAGAAGCAAGAAAGTTGCAGAAAGAAGCAAAAGAAGTGCAGAAAGAAGGAACAGAGGTGCAGAAAGAGGCAAGAGAGGAGCAGAAAGAGGCAAAAGGGGTGCAGAAAGAAGCAAGAGGTACATAAAGAAACAAAAGAAGTGCAGAAAGAAGCAAAAGAGGTGCAGAAAGAGGAATGAGGGGTGGAAAAAGAGGCAAGAGAAGTGCAGAAAGAAGCAACAGAGATGCAAAAAGGGGGAACAGGGGTGGAGAAAGTCGCGAGAGGGGTGCAGAAAGATGCAAGAGAGGTGCAGAAAGAAACAAAAGAGCAGAAAGAAAAAAACAGGGGTGCAGAAAGAAGCACGAGTGGTGCTGAAAGAAGCAAGAGAGGTGCATAAAGAAGCAAGAGTAGTGCAGAAAGATGCAACAGAGGTGCAGAAAGAGGCAAGAGGGGTGCAAAATGAGGGAAGAGAGGTACAGAAAGAAACAAAAGAAGTGCAGAAAGAAGGAACAGAGGTGCAGAAAGAGGGAAAAGGGGTGTGAAAGAGGCCAGAGGGTGCAGAAATAAGGGACAGAGGTGTAGAAAGAAGAGAAGTGCAGAAAGAAGCAACAGAGGTGCAGAAAGAGGGATGAGGGGTGGAAAAAGAGGCAAGAGAAGTGCAGAAAGAAGCAACAGAGATGCAAAAAGGGGGAACAGGGGTGGAGAAAGTGGTGAGAGGGGGCAGAAAGATGCAAGAGAGGTGCAGAAAGAAACAAAACAAGAGCAGAAAGAAAAAACAGGGGTGCAGAAAGAAGCAAGAGGAGTGCAGAAAGATGGAAGAGGGGTGCAGAAAGAAGCACGAGTGGTGTTAAAAGAAGCAAGAGAGATGCAGAAAGAAACAAGAGTAGTGCAGAAAGATGCAACAGAGGTGCAGAATGAGGCAAAAGGGGTGCAAAAAGAGGGAAGAGGGGTGCAGAAAGAAACAAAAGAAGTGCAGAAAGAAGGAACAGAGGTGCAGAAAGGGGGAAGAGGGGTAGAGAAAGAGACAAGAGAGGTGCAGAAATAAGCAACAGAGGTGCAGACAGAGAGAAGAGGGATGGAGAAAGAGGCAAGAGGGGTGCAGAAAGAAGCAAGAGAGGTGCAGAAAGTAACAAAAGAAGTGCAGAAAGAAGGGGGGTGCAGAAAGAGGCAAGAGGAGTGCAGAAAGGGGAGAGGGGTCTAGAAAAAGGCACAAGGGGTGCAGAAAGAAGCAAGAGAGGTACAGAAAGATGCAAAATAAGTGCAGAAAAAAGCAACAGAGATGCAGATAGAGGGAAGAGGGGTGGAGAAAGAGGCAAGAGATGTGCAGAAAGAAGCAACAGACATGCAGAAAGGGGGAAGAGGTGTGGAGAAAGAGGCAAGAGGGGTGCAGAAAGAAGCAAGAGAGGTGCAGAAAGAAACAAAAGAAGTACAGAAAGAAGGAACAGAGGTACAGAAAGAGGCAGGAGGGGTGCAGAGAGAGGCAACAGGAGTGCAGAAAGAGGGAAGAGGGGTAGAGAAAGAGGCAAGGGCGTATAGAAAGAAGCAAGAGAGCTGTAGAAAGAAACAAAAGTAGTGCAGAAAGAAGGAACAGAGGAGCAGAGAGAGGCAAGAAAGGTGCAGAAAGAAGAAAAGGGGTACAGAAAGAGGCATGAGGGGTGCAGAAAGAAGCAAGAGAAGTGCAGAAAGAAGCAAGAGAAGTGCAGAAAGAAGCAACAGAGGTGCAGAAAGAGGGATGAGCGGTGGAAAAAGAGGCAAGAGAAGTGCAGAAAGAAGCAACAGAGATGCAAAAAGGGGGAACAGGGGTGGAGAAAGTGGCGAGAGGGATACAGAAATAAACAAGAGAGGTGCAGAAAAAAACAAAAGAAGTGCAGAAAGAAGCAAGAGAAGTGCAGAAAGAAGCAACAGAGGTGCAGAAAGAGGGATGAGCGGTGGAAAAAGAGGCAAGAGAAGTGCAGAAAGAAGCAACAGAGATGCAAAAAGTGGGAACAGGGGTGGAGAAAGTGGCGAGAGGGGTGCAGAAAGAAGCAAGAAAGGTGCAGAAAGAAACAAAAGAAGAGCAGAAACAAGGAACAGGGGTGCAGAAAGAGGCAAGACGGGTGCAGAAAGACAGAAGAGGGGTGCAGAAAGAAGCACGAGTGGTGCAGAAAGAAGCAAGAGAGGTGCAGAAAGAAGTAGGAGTAGTACAGAAAGATGCAACTGAGGTGCAGAAAGAGGCAAGAGAGGTTGCAAAAAGAGGGAAGAGGGGTGCAGAAAGAGGCACGAGGGGTGCACAAAGAAGCAAGAGAAGTGCAGAAAGAAACAAAAGAAGTGCAGAAAGAAGGAACAGAGGTGCAGAAAGAGGGAAGAGGGATGGAGAAAGAGGCAAGAGGGGTGCAGAAAGAAGCAAGAGGGGTGCAGAAAGAAGCAAGAGAGGTGCAAAAATTAACAAAAGAAGTGCAGAAAGAAGGGAGGTGCAGAAAGAGGCAAGAGGAGTGCAAAAAGAGAAGAGGGGTGCAGAAAGAGGACCAAAGGGGTACAGAAAGAAGCAAGAGAGGTACAGAAAGACGCAAGATAATTGCAGAAACAAGCAACAGAGATGCAGAAAGAGGGAAGAGGGGTGGAGAAAGAGAAAAGAGAAGTGCAGAAAGAAGCAACAGACATGCAGAAAGGGGGAAGTGGTATGGAGAAAGAGGGAAGAGGGGTGTGAAAGAGGCATTAGGGGTGCAGAAAGAAGGGACAGAGGTGCAGAAAGAAGCAAGAGAAGTACAGAAAGAAGCAACAGAGGTGCAGAAAGAGGGATGAGGGGTGGAAAAAGAGGCAAGAGAAGTGCAGAAAGAAGCAACAGAGATGCTAAAAGGGGGAACAGGGGTGGAGAAAGTGGAGAGCGGGGTGTAGAAAGAAGCAAGAGAGGTGCAGAAAGCAACAAAAGAAGAGCAGAAACAAGGAACAGGGGTGCAGAAAGTGGCAAGAGAGGTGCAGAAAGACGGAAGAGAGTGCCGAAAGAAGCACGAGTAGTGCAGAAAGAAGCAAGAGAGGTGCAGAAAGAAGTAGGAGTAGTGCAGAAAGATGCAACAGAGGTGCAGAGAGAGGCAAGAGAGGGTGCAAAAAGAGGGAAGAGGGGTGCACAAAGAGGCACGAGGGGTGCACAAAGAAGCAAGAGAAGTGCATAAAGAAACAAAAGAAGTACATAAAGAAGGAACAGAGGTGCAGAAAGAGGGAAGAGGGGTGGAGAAAGAGACAAGAGAGGTGCAGAAAGAAGCAACAGGGGTGCAGAAAGAGGGAAGAGTGATGGAGAAAGAGGCAAGAGGGGTGTAGAAAGAAGCAAGAGAGGTGCAGAAAGTAACAAAACAAGTGCAGAAAGAAGGGAGGTGCAGAAAGAGGCAAGAGTAGTGCAGAAAGAGAAGAGGGGTACAGAAAGAGGCACAAGGGGTACAGAAAGAAGCAAGAGAGGTACAGAAAGACACAAGATAAGTGCAGAAAGAAGCAACAGAGATGCAGAAAGAGGGAAGAGGGTGAAGAAAGAGGCAAGAGAAGTGCAGAAAGAAGTAACAGACATGCAGAAAGGGGGAAGAGGTGTGGAGAAAGAGGCAAGAGGGGTGCAGAAAGAAGCAAGAGAGGTGCAGAAAGAAACAAAAGAAGTGCAGAAAGAAGGAACAGAGGTGCAGAAAGTAGAAGAGATGTGCAGAAAGAGGCAAGAGAAGTGCAGAAAAAGAAAGAAAGGTGCAGAAAGAAGCAACAGAAATGCAGAAAGAGGCAAGGGAGGAGCAGAAAGAAGCAACAGTGGCTTGCACACCATTAGTACCAATTTAACACCCACATTTAGCAATAAGTAACAGGTGACCATTCTAGGTTTACAAAGCATCTTCCACCACGCTGTAACACTTGTCGCTGCATTTTTGGTAATGTTTGAACCGTTTGTGCTAGAAACAAGGCTTTTTTTGTTCAAATCTGCAGATTAGGCAGCAGATGATGGATTATGTGGCTAATGCAGAAAATGTATAATTGTGCGGAAGTTGGTGCAGCCAAACAGTCGGATACTTCCAGTGGCCCTGCTCATACCTCTGACTAGGTCCAGAAGTGCTCCTCAGTGATTCCTTCTTTTTTTTGTCTCATTGAGTTCATAGTTTAGCTTCTATAGAAATGAGGAAGACTAAACCTGAGATTACCACTCCACAACACAGACTACCATACCACATAATTGCTCTCCATAACACATAATACCACTCTGCATAATTCCTATACACTAAATACCACATATGTTCTAGCCACATAATTTCACTGCACAACATACCACAAAATTCCACTACACACAACATACATCCACTCCACTCCCAAAAACATTAGTAAAAACTTTTACATTTACACCGCTAATAGCTCTAACTCTTGCAAATACGAGACCTATTACATTACAAATGCTTTTTTAACTGATAGTCACGTTTGCAGAGTGGTGGAGAAAGGGGGCTGGGCCTCCAACCAGCGCTCATCAATTCCACTGCGTAGGACTTACAGGAGGTACCAGGAGGGCTTCTTGGCCCCCAAAGTCCCTCAGGAGTAAAGTGGACTTCATCCCCCAACCAGTACTGTTCCAGGAGGTGCATTTGCAGAGTGGTGGAGAAAGGGGGGATGTGGCCTCCGAAGACCTCTTAGCAATCCCACTGTGTGGGACTTAGTGGAGGTAACAAGAGGGGTAGTTGCCCCCAAGGACAACCGTGGGGGCCAACTACCCCTCCTATTACCTCCAGTAAGTCCCACACAGCAGGATTGCTAAGTTCTCATAGCAGGCCACGCCCCCTTTCCCCATCACTCTGCAAACGTGCTCCCTGGCATGCTCTTGGATGGGGATTAAAGTCCACTTCGCTGCTGGGGGTCCTTAGGGGCCAACTAGCCTACCTGATACCTCCAGTATGCCCCAGATAGTGGGATTGCTGATAGGTGGGCACAGGCCATGCCCCCTTTGTCCACTACTTTGCAGAAGTGCCTCCTGGTGCGCTCTTGGTTGGGGGTTGAAGTCCCCTTGCCTCCTGAGGGTCCCTGGAGGCCAACTAGCCCTCCAGTAAGCCCCACACAGCTGGTTTGCTGAGAGTGGTCTGAAGCCATGCCCCCTTTTTGCACCACTCTGCAAACGCACCTCATGGCGCACTGCTGCTCGGGGATGAAGTCCCCTTGTGTCCTGAGGTTCTCAGGACACAAGAGGACCTCATTGCCCCACCAGCAGTGCGCCAAGAGGCGCGTTTGCAGAGTGGTGTAAAAAGGGGCGTGGCCTCGTACCACCTCTCAGCAATCCCACTGTGTGGGTATTACTGGAGGTACCTTGTGGGCTAGTTGGCCCCCAGGGACCCTCAGGATTCAAGGGGACTAATTCCCCAAGTTAGAACGCGCCAGGGGGCGCGTTTGCAGAGTGGTGCAGGGAGGGTGTGGGGCCTCCGGCGAGATGCCGGCTTTTCTTTTTTCTAAATATTTTTAGAAGAGGGGCTGTCTGGCCCCCCTCTTTTTAGTATTTTTTGGGCCCTGGGGACCCCATCCCCCAGGGCCTGAGAATTTTTTATTTAAAAAAAAAAACAGGAAGGGGGCTGCGTGGCCTCCCGTCCCGGGGCCACTATTGGCCCCGGGAACCCCATCCCCGGGGCCTGCCCTCGTTTTTAATTTTTAAAAAAATTCTTTTTCCCGGGAGGGGGGCCGCATGGTGGGACATTTCTGGCCCCGGGGTACCCATTCCCTGGGGCCTGGCCTCATTTTTATTTTTTATTTTTCCTGGGAGGGCAGCCGCGTGGCCCCCCTCCCCAGGGCCACTTCTGGCCCCAGGGACCCCATCCCCCGGGGCCTGGCCAGCCTTGTTTATGTTTTTTTTTGGAGGGGGCCGCTTGGCCCACCTCCTGCGGCCATTTTTGGCCCCAGGGACCCCATCCCCCGGGGCATGGCCACTGCTTTTTTATTTTGTATTTTTTCGGGAGGGGGGCCGTGTGGCCCCCCTTCCCTGGGCCATTTCTGGCCCTGGGGACCCCATCCCCCCAGGCCTGGTCTCAGCGTTGGGGACTGTGGGGGGAGCCTCAATGCCCCCACGGTCCCTGCTGGCTCCCCGCCTCCTGCTGGAGCCGGCATTGCTTTTGGGCAAGGGGAGCTGCAAACATTCAGCTCCCCTTGTCCAAAAGCAATACTGCTTTGCTTCTTGGAAGCGAGAGCAGGTTTCCTGCTTTCGCTTCCAAGAAGCAAAGCAGTGTTTGCTATGGCAGGGCGGGAGCCGTGCTCCCGCCCTGCCATAGCAAACGGCAATGTCCTGGGGTTTAGCACCCTGGGACATTGCAGGAGGCGGCACAGGGGGGTGGCAGTCCCCAGGGCCATCGAGGGCTCAAGGAGGGGGGCCGCGCGGCTGCCCTCACTTCCATTGCAAAGCCCCGGGGAGGTAGTGTTCCCAGGGGCCCGGGGTCTGCAACGGACCCCCGTATTTAAATATTCAATGCCCCGGGGAGGTGGTGGTCCCCGGGGCAGTGTGGGGGGGCTCGAGCCCCCCCACTCGTTTTTAGAAAGTAGCCCTGGGGAGGTGGCAGTCCCCGGGGCTTGGGGGGGCCCGCGAGGCCCCCCACCCTATAGTAACAATGCCCCGGGGAGGTGGTGGTCCTCGGGGCAGCGTGAGGGGGGCCAGGAGCCCCCCCATTCATTTAAAAAAAAGCCCGGGAGGTGGCAGTCCCTGGGGCTGCGGGGGGCCGCGTGCCCCACACATATAATTATCTAAGCCCTGGGAAAGATGGCAGCCCCCGCTATATAATTAGACATTGCCCCCAGGACCTGGCCCACCCAGGGGCTTATAGAAAACGAAGCGCGGGAGACCGCACATCGGTTTTTTTTTTCGGCCTAGGGGTCAGGATGTTTTTACACCTGCCCCTTTTTCTTGTTTTTTAACCTTTAACCCCTTTTTTTACCTTTTTCTTGTGACTCGGTTATACATTTATATAGCCTTGTGCCAATGTAGCCACATGTATTTGGAGGTTATGATATGCATTTGCTTCATCTCACCTGAAATGTGTGCACGGTTTTCAAGGTGTAAATGTGTGTGTGACATGAGGCTTACGTACCTAGAGGTCATGTCTTTTAGGCATTGTGCCATTGCATGATATGTGGAATCCTGCTCTTCTGGAGGAGCATCAAGTCATGTGCTGAGCCTGCGAATCAGGCATGCACATAGGCGGATGTTAGATCAGTTCCACACATCAAGAAAATCAATATATATTTTTTCTATTTCAGAACAGTTCCTTCTATCGTTTGGTGGCTCAAAATGGGGCAGTCAATAAAACCAATATTTGGGAAATTAGTACCGGAATATGAGTGGGGTTTTATGCCATTGACAATGTGTCAGTATGTGTGGAATAGTAATACAGAATCACAATTGACTCAATAAAGTATTCATGACCTGCTGCAGTATTTGGGAAGATTCTGTGTGCCAGGGTGGCACCATGCTTGTAGACACAAGTGGAACAGAAATGTAAGACTAATATCAACGTAACAGGTGGAATTATGGCTGACCTTAGATTTACATTAGGTCCATGGCCCTGCTTTACGAGGCCCAGTATGGTCATGATGCTGTCCATATCAAATCTGTAAGTTATGCTTTGCACCCATGCTAACTGGGTTGATCCTAGTACTGCACACCACCACAGCCCTTTTCCTGCTCCTGTGTAGCAGTTGTGGTTCCTTTAATGTTTGCTGCCTCTTTAATCCACTACCAGACACTTCTTGCCCCTTTATCTCACTCTGGCAGGTTCCTCTTTTCTCCCTTGGTGACGGTTTTTCCATCTTTCTCTCCCACCATCTTTCTGCTTTGTTTGTTTTTGTCTCTCTTGCTCTCGGTAAATGTCTGATGCAGAAAAATAAGTGCTGCTCCCCAAAAATGAGTGTCAGTGGGCCCCACCGGCCACCACCGGCTCAAATTAAGCACCGGATAACAGTTTCCATTGGGTGCAAGCAGTTACATGAGGACAGTAACTAGTTTACAGTTACAAATTAATATAATGCTTGCTGTGTAATAGGGACTTGAACTGCACCTAACTGATGGAACCACTGTAGAGGGATTCCTTGGGTGCCATTGTCACAAAGCCTTTATTTCACAAGGACAGTGCTTAATTTGAGCCAGTTACCGCCACTGGGGGCCACCAGCACATATTTATGGGGACAATATTTTATTTTTTCACGTCAGATATTTACAGAGCTGAACGAAGGGAATAACACACAGATCGGAAAGACGGAGGAACAGATAGACGGCCAAACCATCACAAAGTGAAAATGCAGGAACCTGCAAGAGTGAGATAAAGTGACATGGAGTGTGTGGTACTGAAAGGTGACCAAAAGCAATGTTTTGGTGTCAAGATAATGGAGTCTTCCATGAAAATGTGGGGAAGGAGGGCCAGGTGGCAGAGTTGGAGATTGGCATTCTGAATAATAAGGCAGGCGTTGAAGTCCAGTGGTTGAAAGCGAGGTCAGAGAGTGGAAGCTATGAGGCAAAGAGGGTGGGTTCATTTGTTTAGAGTACTCTAGTCTAGTGTTAGGATAACTATTGTTATGAAGCACCTTAGATTCATGAATATCAGAGTTCAAACATGGTATTATTTGATTGTGGAATGCCATTTGTTTTCCTCTGCTACCATGGATCCCAATTAGGTGTTGGGAGAGTAATCAGATGGTACTCCTGACTTGACTTTTGGTAACTGTGGCACTGCCCTTGCGAAAATTGGCAAGTCTGAATGCATTGCCAAAGTTATTTTAAAGACAACTGCATTCTATGAGAAATACAAGGGAAACACATTTGTTTCTCAGGTAAAAAATGAGGCAAACACTAGTCACTGTGCAGAGCTGATTTTGGTCCTCAAAGTAAATGCTGGAACATGTTCGTCTGTTTCAACATATTCGGTATAGACCGTGTTGCACTTTTCAACTTGCAGTTTTATTTTTATGACTATGCAGTGTTGCAGTCTGGCTTGCTTTCAAGTTAAGAACAATAAGGGCCGTGTTACATATAAGGTTCATTGCCAAGTTTTACCTGTGATGCACCCCTAACTGGGTGTGCAGGGCAGAAATCAGGACAGTGATCCCTATTACGCTAAGTGCTTTGTTAGGAGTGCAGGCACAAACTCACATTTGCCCTCTGAACAATGCATTTGTGAAAGGCAGACAGACAGACTGTTTAAAGCCTCTGTTCTGCCTTTTACTGCAGACAGCAACCCAGCCTGCATTTTAAAGAGGGTCAGAGATCCCCCTGCAGGTGGGTGCAATGAGTGACTGAACCCTCTTGCAAGGGGATGCCTGGGAGTACCTGGGATCCTGATGCGCCCTCACACAGGGCAGTCTCGGGTGTGAACTGACTGTGCATCACCTATATGTGGCCAGAGAGTGTGCATACTGACAGCTCCTTTGCCTCAGCGCACACATCTGTACTATGGCATGGGGGCCAAAAGCTAAGTGTTCCCTCCTATGCACGCAGCCGGCACCCATGCAAATGAGGGAACACCCCCTCCCTTGTGATCGCTCCAGTGCAAAAAGTGTGCTAGCAAAATCAGCCATTCAAGAATCTACAGTCCCTTCTATAGTATCTTAGTGCCCATAGGGAAGAAATACCTGTTGCACTCCCAGTTCACTTTGTAATATGGTCTCACAGGTAGGAAACATGATCTCCAAACATATGTTCACTCTGTTGGTGTTCTTTTGGCCAGCAAACTGCACTTGATTTTAGGATTCATTATACTCATGTGAATGTAGTGAACTCGGGGTTTAAGGCACATAATCATAATTCACCTGCCGTCTAACAAGATCCAGCTGTATCTGCAACTTTATTCAGCACTTAAGGGCTCATTACAAGAAATGCAGACTTTGGTTCGGTGTCTTGGAGGGCCAGAATTGTGAATTCCGGGTGCTACCTCCACACCAAAGAGTGGTTATTAAGAGTTAATGACGCCTGAATGGGATATGACATAGGGTCCACAGATATTTCTGACATTATTGGGTCCTTTTCCGCTACAGTTTACCACCTACTTGGGGATAAAGTGCAGAGGGGGAATGCTGTATGACGGAAGGCCAGAGTTGGATTGACTGTCTGACCTGGCTCTTATGGCCTTAGCGAGTGTGAGCGTTGCACTGCTCTACGCTGTGCAGGATGAGGGCAGATGGGGGCCTGGCTCTGCCGATGTCTGGAACCCCATCTGCTCTGTATCCAGGCCCAGTAATGGTGTTTCCGGGCTCAGAATAATTTGCGGTCCCGATAATTCCAGGCCCGGTAACATCAGGCTACTCAGAGTGGCCTGAGGCGGGTCCTCCCAGGGGGTATTACTCCTGGTCACCTGTAATGAGGGCCTTAGTAGCAAAGAAGTGTCTTTTTTCAAAGTGCTGTTCCACTGCCCATGGGCACTACTTTCTGATGTGGTCATGGACTCACCTATCTGGCTTACCATCTCAAAGAAAGTATTCTTTTACATATTATTCTACTTCTCCTGCTTAAGCACTGTTGTAACAGAGCCACAAGAGTATACCAACAAGGGTGGCATGCAGAGAAAATGAGTGATTATAACTGAACCATCACTCTACTGTCACATACATCCCTCCCAAATCCATTAATGTGTTCCAACAGTAATCTGTAAGAAACATGCCTGTGTGGAAGGAACACTCCCAAAGTGTTTTCAAAGTTCATATGATGTTGCTGCCTGTTTGGTCAGAAGTCAAACGAAGTCACTTCCTCTGATGTATAATCCATGCCTTCCATTTCATGTGTTTTGGTGTTGTTCATTTGTGGTATCCTGCCTATTTTGTATGCCACTTTGACACAGTCCATGCATGTGAAAACAAACACAACCTCACCTTAGAAATTCACTTGAAAACCCAAAGGTTAAAGTGACGTTATAGTTAGGTGAAAATGTAATCGGCAATGTATCATTTTAAACTAAAAAAAACTGACATTCACCAGTTATGGTTAACTAAAGTACATATAACTTGCGCCTCCGCCGTGTACAATGATGATATCAATTATGTCCTTTGAGATGTCATTCAGTAATGTTTTTATAGATATCATACAATGTAGGTACTCACAAACATTTTCCAGGGGGCCAAAATGTTTAGCCTGTCATGCGACTGAGGGCTGCATTGATGCCAGTAGGGTGACAGGGGTTGTGCATGTATATTAGCAACCCAGGCCACTCAGACGGTAAACTTAGCAACTGACTTACCTCTTAGTTCATTATTTGCATTGTTACTAGGGTTGAGGGAGCATGAATGTAACTAAATTAATGTTTGCAAACTATCATTTACATAAAATACTTCTCAATACACTGATATACTAAGGTGAAATGCTTCTCCATGTTAAAGAAATATGCTTTTTGGGATTTTTGTTGCAAGATGTCTTTAAAAAAGAATGTATTCCTAAAGTTAAGTGGTGCCGGACACTTTTACTTATTTTTTTTTACTTTAGTTAATAAGTTAGTTTAGTTGGAAATAAATGCTTGCCCCTTTAATTAACATCTTTCGGAGTATTAGTGCTCCCTCAAGTAAACAGCAGGCCAGTGCTGCTGTACACCAGGGGGCTACATGCAAAGTTTAGGAGGGCCGCAGGCGGCCAATGGGCCGTACGTTGAGTATCCCTGACATAGAAGATGTCATGTGTGATGTAATATGTGTGGTCATAAGCAGTGCATGGCGAGGGTGGAAGTTATAGTTACTATGACGGGCGAATTTCATTTTTTTTTGTTTAAAATTTTACGTTTTAACTAACATTTTAACCTAACTGTACCATCACTTTAAACTTTGTTTTTTTAGTGAATTTCGGAAGGGTGTTTTTAAAGTGAAGAAAGATATTACCACACCCAACTATAACATTACTATAACCTTATTTTTAGTGAATTTCTTTATTTCTTTACGTAAATTAGGATATTATAGCCATATCCAACACCCTGTGGGCAGCCAAGACCCTGCCGTGCACGGACTTTGGGCATGTGGGGGCATGGGGTTTACAAAGGGTCTGGCCACAGGCCTTGCACTAAGCCCCCGCAGACGGCCAACCCCGGCACATGCCGCCTTCGGCTGTGCGCAGCATGGGGTTGTTTGGCCACAGGGCCAGGTCATACGCCCAATCCCATGCAGGCGGCCAATCCACCACAGAGACCCAGGCCACATTCTATGGGGCATATTCACAAGGACTTATCTCCGATTTATCGCCACCTTAACTCATCAAAAGTTGAGATAGATTTAACACCCCATTCACCAGCGGGTGCAAACTGCAGACATCGCCAGTATTCCCGAGATAACTGCCCCAAAATTTATCTCCACGGTGGACACCACCAACTAACCCTAATGAGATGCAGAGTAGGCGTTCCCGTGCAAAAACATACGAAAAAACCACAACACCACTTTCACAACGAACTGCCAGATCCGCGATGCGAACCAAAAACAGGCGATAAGCCGCGGTAGCACCAGGGATTTAACACCTGCCTTTTGCTGGTGCTAAGCAGGACGACTACCCGCAGCATGAAAGGGAGCCCAGCCAAGAGCCACACCTGAAGACCCACAGATACCATAGAGACAATCATCATGCAGCTCCGATACCCATGAGGGCCACAACACCCACCTCCACCACCCCCAGGCCCGCCACCACCCCAGGACCCGTCTCACCCCCCCCGGGAACACCACAGAGGCAGCGTACACAAAGACAGCGGACCCACCTGAAACGCACCTGCCGCCCAGACCCAACGCCAGAGGAGGACATTGCCCACTACAGGCCCAAAAGGACAACAAACCCCCGCATCCTGACCCACATTCCCCACCTGCTGACGGTACCAACCCAGCGGACAACCAACATCCCTCCGCAGACAAAGCTGCCGGCTGCGCAGCACAAGTCCGCCTCTGGTACCATCCAACCCACAACTGCCAGAGTCGGAGGAGTCACACAGCCAGCCCCATACAAGGGCATCACACCTGTCCTGGATGCCAACATCAGCCTGGTACCCCAGCCCCTCCACTTCACCCACACTGCGCAGGAGCAGCTGGAGGCCAAGCAAGGCCCCTACGCCATAGCTGGATTCTCTCACGTGTCAGGGCCAACTGCACACATGTTCCCCTCGTGCCCCCTGCCCACACTGCACACAACTACCACAACTGAAAGCACACGCATCCCATGAATGTGCAGGCAATAGTGGACCGCCCGGGACCCCTCAACAATGTCGTGGCCAACTCCCCAGGCAGAGTGCTTGATTCACACATCTCCCGACAGTCCGTCATCACCCAGCGCACCCATGATGGCACCCATGGCACTGCAGTGCTCGTTGGTAAGTACCAAATGAACACACCTCCAGCCCACAGTCATGCAACTCACGACACTGGCAATGGGCATGCAGCACAACTACACTCAACATGCCACACAACATGCCAACCTACCAGACACGACAACATGACTCCATTAGGAACTTGGCCTTGCCATGCCCACAACCCAGCCACGGCATAGCACCACAGACACACAATAGCAGGATGTGAGGAGAGGCATGGAGCAGGCATGTGCAAGAGCGGCAAGTGACTAAGGAATGTGAACCTACCCAATACCAGATGTGGCGTGGAGATGCCGGACAGACCACAGCGTCAAAACCACGGAAATGGCCATGTGGAGATCAACTGCTGGAGTATGGAGTGTAGTGGCCAGTGGACGCTACCATGTCCCCACAGGCTGTGGGGCAGAAAGCAGAAATGTCGCACGTTACGTCCCCCCCAGCATGCGCGTGCAGAGTGGGTTGGCCCTGCGTACGCCAGGCCTGCGTAGGGGTGTGAATAAAAAGCCCATCGCACTGGGCGTGGTTCTCTTTCAGAATGGACAACACGTCTGCCAGGGCGGCGCCTTCCAGCCTGCCCCGAGTCCGGCGCCGAGAGCGGCGGGGCCTGCGTCCCTGTGCGCCTGCTGCACCCCGGGCCGCTGGGCCCCCGACCCATCATGCCTGCACCAGCGCACCAACGAGGCTCCGCTCACCTGCCGACACTGGCGTGTGTCAAAGAGGGCCCACCACGTGCCGGTGCAATCTCCAGGCCCGCGACCTTTGCAGCCTCCGCAGCACCTCCCTGGCCTCCACGGCGCAGGCCCACAGTACCCCTTTTACATTCACACACTCCACTGGCGCCCTCCTCGGCCCAGTGGGTCCCACATGTGGAACTGTGTCCTGAGTCATGAATGGCAGTGACCCCAAGTCCGTGGCAGCGGCCACAGCATCAGACTCCCTTCAATCAGTGAGGCATAATTCCATATCGCAGGCCGGCGACACGTGGTGCCACTAACCCTGTTCAACGCAAGCCGTCCACACGTGGTGCCACTAACCCTGTTCAACGCAAGCCGGCGACACGTGGTGCCACTAACCCTGTTCAACGCAAGCCGGCGACACGTGGTGCCACTAACCCTGTTCAACACAAGCCGGCGACACGTGGTGCCACTAACCCTGTTCAACGCAAGCCGGCGACACGTGGATGAGGGCACAGGCCTACACAGCGGCCCAGTGGACCCACATGTGGAACTGTGTCCTGAGTCATGAATGGCAGTGACCAGATGTCTACTGCAGGGGTGAGATCACTAAACCCCCTGCTATCAGAGAAGCAAACGAAATCATCACAAGCACACGACACGTGTCTGTGGGCCCGTGCTGACCGCTGCCCCCAGCCTACACTGTGGTCCAGTAGGCCCCACATCCAGCACCCAGTCGTGATTCGTGGATGGCAGAGTCCATACCAGTGACCGCACAGAGAGGAGTAAGAGGAAGATGCGGTTCAGTCCGGATGAAAGCCAGATCCTCGTTACGGAGGTGACCGAACACTAGCAACAACTGTCCTGGTGCCACTAACCCTGTGCAACGCAAGTCCGCGTCCCGTGGTGCCACTGAACCTGAACTACGCAGGCCGGTGGGACCATCCAACCTAACCCAGCGACACTCGGTGAATGGCCCCTGCTGGCCGCTGCCTCAGGCCTACACTGCGGTCCAGTAGGCCACACATGTGGAACTGTGTCCTGGGTAAGATATGGAGGAGTCGACACCATTGGACACGCCTCATCGCAGGCGGCATCCCCTATCAGCACAGGTGCCACTAACTCTGTGCGCAATGACTCATGGGCACTCTCTGGTTGAACTTTGGTGTTGTCTGAGTCCATGGCCTGGGGGTTGTCTGCAGCATCATCTGGCTGGGACGGACTTGGTGTCCGACATGTGTTTGCTCCACTCATCTCCACCAAGGTGACTGTTTCTGCGTGGTTCTGCCCTCGGTATCATGCCCTGGGGGTACACCTTCCACTGTCCACCGAGACACTCCGCGAAAACTCCCCTAGTCATCTGCAGGAACCTGCTCTGCCCTCGTGACCATGCCCCAGTGCACCGCAAGTCAGCGCCCTGTGGTGGTAGGCCCGTGCAGAACGCTGTGCATCCGGGGCCACTAACTCTGTGCAGCTCAGGTCATGGGTCCTTTACAGTTGAATGGTTGTGTCCTTTACGATGTACACTGTTGTCGATTTCTGACTGCATCAGGCAGCCCTTGCCGGCTGGTGTGCACACACCCCACACACATCCAACACAGGTGTCACTCGATATGTGTGCCTGCTAATAAACGTGGCCGGGCGCACGTGCTCGTAGCCATTCACACCATCTGAGCAAGTGTGTCCGTGTGGTCATTGTGTCAGCATGATGGGCACGGCACTGCAACATCACAGTGTGCTATCCTCAGCGAACGATACCATGTCACCTCAGCGTTGCCAGTGACCTTGGACATGTAGCTTCGCCCGGCCCCCCCCCTGCATGCACAAGCAGCGTGTGCTGCTCCGGCGTACGTCAGTTCAGCGCAGGGGTGTGCTGCATCGGCAGGGGGAGCAGGGCGTGGCTTGGACCTGGCCTTGGGCAGGATGTGCGGTAAGTGTGTCTCTGTGTTTGGGTGTTGTCGCCACCAGGGCCACAGTAGACGATGTTGCAATGTAGCATGCACCAGGAGGGCGGGCCCGCACGGACGGGGAAATGTAGGAGCGCAAGACCGCTCGGGATCTTGGCACATGCATGCCAAGTGTTATGTGTATCGGTCCTGCGGCTGCATGAGTCAGTTGCCTAGCCTCATTCGCTGCGTGATCACAGCCAGCCATGGACTGTACACTTGTGTCCGCCCTGTCCGGACCATTGGCCTACACTCACTTGGCCGCACACCTTCAAAGGCCAGTGTCACGTGTTGGTGGCATGCCGCTGGACATGCGCAGACAGGCATCTCAATGGTGTGCCGTAGGAGTGCATGTGATACAACCATGCAGGGCACACAAATGTGGGGGCTCGTGAGAGGGTGGAGCAGCTGTGAGGCAACGTAACACACAGTGAGGCCGCACATGTGCCACGTGCTGGGCATATCATCCATGATTCCCAGGGTCGCAGACATCCCACCACACCCACGGCAGGCCTCTGTGCGTCTCCTGGATGCATGCAGATGGTGTAGTTACTGTAGGGATGAATGGTCCTTTGTCTGCACTATCTGGGGGTAGCATATCTGCAGCTCCTGGATGTGACTTGCATGTGCCCAGCACCCCCTGACAGATAGGATAGCATTTCCAGGCGACTCCCACACTACGCACTGCCAGACGTGAGGCCAACGTGTACACATCCCACACGCAGAAGTCCTTGATCGCAGTTTGCGTGCGTGAAATGGCCTTCACTCGTACTCCCACCACACCCCAGGCCTGCACCCGTTGCACACAGACACTGCTCATTGCTCCGAGCTGTGGCGTTTCATCCACAGGACTGGCACAGGTCCTCACAGTGCCGCTTCAAGCAGAGCCACTGACGCAATGGCAGACCATCCCGGACACATGCTCTACTCCAGTCACGTGGACCTGTACCGTGCACGTCTGCTGCATGTACTGGGGGCACTGCCATTGGCAGTGCTGCGGATCAGTTACAGGCTGAGCTTCCGCCTTGCCAACGTCACCTGCGTTCAGCCTGTGTTGCACTGTCGCTCGTGCATATTCGAATGGTCCATGGATGTCTGCCTCTCCAACGTGACTGTAGCTGACCTGGATTTCGACATGTGTGTGCACCCCCTGCTAGACCACGACCAGGCGTGTCACCGTGATGCCCGTTTATGGCATGCCTGGATGTTTGGCATACATGCTGGGGACTGGACCTGGGAGATTGCAGGAGTCGTTGTGTGCAGTGACCACATAGAGCCGCTCCCTGATTGGGCTTTCATGCATATTGGGGCCAGGGGTTGGAGTGAGCACATCTGTCCGGGACAGCTGATGGGTTACGTCGCCGACATGTCAGATGTGGTGGACAACGATCTCGCATTGGAAATGTTGGCCTACGCTGCTGCACTCGTGTTCATGGACGAGTGACAAGGTAACTGCAGCCAGGACTGCATGTGACCCATTGCACATGTCCAGACGCCTGGTTGCATGTTGGGGATCTGGTCACTTGTCTCTGGGAGACAGTGGACATGGCTGCATTGACCTGGACTCCTGGTCCATGCGTGGACAACATACGGGGGTTGGCAATGACTTGTGTTGGTGATGGACTCCCCCGCGGTGGACATGGGCGCTTTCCAACGTTCCTCATTCAGACATGCTGCTGCATTGGTCTGCATGTCGTGGCACTTCCCTTGGCCGTACTGACACGCAATTGTTGATAAAGTTTCCGCATGTTCACTTGTCTCCAACTGTGTTGAGTGTTTATTTGTATGCCAATGTGTGTGTCACGGCCTATCTGGGTCCCTGCCTTACATGCATTGCTGCCCCATCAGGGCTGTGGGTTGGTACTTGTGCATTATCATGTCCCTGTTTCGTGCTTTGCCAGATGCGTATGGCCATTTCCCGGCCACAAGCGGGTGCACTTGGGTCCTGTGTTCGGTTGTGCTGATGTTGGTGTTTGTACCACATTGGGTTGGATGTTGGGGTGCTCTGCTTCCTATGTGTGTGTGCTGCATTGTGTGTGGGATGTCCCTTCGGCTCTGATTTGGCTCACCCTTCTCCCTTTCAGGCAGTGTTGTTTTCACTTCTGTGCTTGTTCAGTGGTGTGATATTGCTGACTTGTGTGACTTGTGCTCTTGGTTGGTGTTGTTCCTCTTGGGCATGGTTTGTCTGCAGTTGTGCTGTGCTTACTTGTGCATGTGTGCCATTGTGCCCATATCCCCCCGTCCCCCAGTCCCTGGTCGTTCCTCTCCCTGTTGCTGTTGTGTCTGTTGATTTTGAGCAGTTTCCGGTCCCCGACTCCTGCCACCATCTCCAGACTGATGTGGTGGACACCATTTCCTCCATGTCATCCAGCTCCTGGTGTGGCGCTGGACTCCCACCTCCGGTGTGCATTGCTGCCTTCTGGTTGTTGGCGTGTTTCTGCTTGTTTGTGCGTTTCGCATCATTCCAGCTGTTCTGGTTTTCTGCCATTGTCCTCCTCCGCTCTCAGGCTGCATTCACCTTGTCCACGATGGCCTGCCATGTCTAATGTTTTGTTGCCAATGGTGCTTGTGGGGTTGTGTGCTAGCTCCGACTGCCTCCATTGTGCTTGGCTGTTTTCTGTTTGGTTTGTCTTTCTTTTCCCTGCTTTTGTTGTGCTTATTCCCACATGCCGTATATGTGTTGCGGGCCTTGCGCTGCTTATCGCTGCTTTCCTCCTCGCGAATGGGCTCGTCGCATGTTTTTTGGTGTTGGGGTTTGTGTTTTTATCTCCGTCGAGGTGGTTGTATCGTGGACATTGGCCGTGGTTTCGGGAGACTATCGCATGGTACCGCCGTGTTGTGAATTCCACATTAACACAGGGTTGTTTTCCCGCGATAGGCTGCGATGTGTAAAGTTGCGTTAACATTTTTTGGAGATGTTTAGCACACTGTCTTGTGAATATACCCCTATATTTTTTAATTCTCTCCCCAGTCCTGTGGGTGTCTCACAAGAGCCAGCATGGCCCCATTGCTCCTGCAGGACACTCTCGGGAGCACAGGAGTGGTCGCTCTTGCTCCAGCGAGACACCCGCTAGACTGCGGCTCCCTTCAAAACTTTTTTTAAGTTGACAACAGGGTGTGTCCCTCATGGACTCCTCCCCCACAAGGGTTAGGTGGTCAGGATATCTCTCCCCTTCCCCCTCATACCTTAAATATTTTTAATTTTCAAGACATGGAGATCCAGTCCACCAGTCCTGTAATGGTGGGCGCAACATTTCTGTTTGGGTTGCGGCCAGCCAATTAGAGAGTCCCGCAAGAGCGAGATGGCAGATAGGAAAAAAACCCTCTCAACCAATAGGATCCCTCCTTTTTTTGATTTGTCGTGCTTGCATAGTCCTCCAAAACCAACAGTCCAGGTATCTGTTGATTTTGAACCTTAATTTCTCAAAAACTACTGAATAGATTTACACCAAATCAAAAAAAAAAAGCAAACTTTCTGAGTAAAATCTAACTTTCTGATAAATGTGGTGTAATCCTGTCCAGCAGTTTTGGCTGTAGCAATGTTCAAAAGTCTCATTGGAAATTGCATAGAGAAATTACATTTCGGGAGCCCCTTTTTTCTCGGTATACGCTTGACAGATCACACTGAAACATTTCAGGAAGGAGCTGAAGTGGATAAACGTTTGTTATGGAAAGTTTCATGAAGGTTTGTCAAATGGCTCCAAAGTTACAAACAAAATAAATTTAACAAAATCCTGGGGTAAATTTGTCCTAATTATCACTACACATATAAATATGAAATGATGTAACAGCGCCCATTAGCAGTAACAGTGATGTGGAAAAACTCACTTTATCTCCTGTGGCTCGATTACTCAACTGCGAAGTTGGGGCGCTAAGTAGTTGTTTTGAAATGAGATTAGGAGCCGTATCAATATCTTCCACAATCAGTATTTCACCTGAAAATGTGCAAAGCAGGCCTGTCTACTCTATTTGTTATCACGTAAGTGGATACACTGCAGTGCTGCAGGGTTATTAATAAGCGGGAGGAGAGAATAATAGATTGTTTGTAGCCTCCAGAGAAGCACGCGGCCAAACCTTGTGATAAACATTGAGTTTGGCAGGCGGCCCAGGGAGCAGTCCCTCGGGCAAGGGCTGTGTGAGAGAAGCCACAACGGACAGAGTGTCTGCGCGGGAAGAGTGCTGAGCTCAGCGAAATCCAGTCACGAGCAGCTTGAAAGACGGGGTTAGAGGGCACGAGGCAGCTGGTGGCACCAAAAAGATATGAACACTCCCCGCACAATAAACTGCGCTGTCCAGGACACAGATCGTGTGACTGCAAACCTGCGACACGGGGAAACTGCGTAGTATTAAAAGAGACGCTCCTATGCTTATGGGAGGGATTCAGTGCCAGGAATGTGCGGCCCTCGGTGATATGGTACTTTACACTCTCAAAATCCCCAGTGTACCCCCTTCCCCCATCTTCCATGCGCCACAGCCCCCTGAGGGCAAAATGACTAATTGGAGGGCAACAAATGTAATAGGGAGAGAGAAGAAAGTTATTGCAGTCAGGGCCGAACTGGGAGTGGGAACCCAAAGCAGCCCTGGCAATTTTCTAGGACCAGCCCCTGGGTAAGCACTGCCTGGCTCCGGGAGGCTGGAAACACTTGCTTGCTGCTATTGTTACTGGGGGCTGATAGTGCAGCACTGCTGCAAAACCGGCTCCCAGTGACAAAACCAGCCCCCACCTCTGAAAAACTGGCCCCCACCCTTCCAGCCTCCCGGGGAAACGCCAGATGCCCTGTACGGCCAGTCCGGCCCTGATTGCAAAGTTTGTAGCAGTGGCTTGAGCTTGTGGGCAAAGGCAATTTTGCGGCAGGGGCCTATTTTTCAACCTCAGACATTGACTTGGGATAGAAGTGAGAAGGGCAGAAAAGGGATAAAGTAGGAGAATGAAAGGAAAACAGTGACAATGGGAGAAAGAACCTTCAAGAGTGAGGTAAAGTGTCAGTGAGTGTAGGGTATGATGGAAGAAAGAGGCAGGAGGTGAGGTCGAGACTAGTAGCCTGGGTATTCGGCATTTGGCAGTGCTGTCGGCAGGATCCTTTGAAAAACTGGGGGCACTGCACTTATTCTTTGTTTATTTATTTTAGTTGGTACCAGTTTTTCAACGCAGCAAAAAAGATTTTTTTTAATAGAAACTATTGCGGAGGGTGATTGGGAGGGCTCCCAAAATAATTCTGCCATCCCAGAAGCAAATATTACATTATGCAGCCACTTTATGCCCCGTTTCTATAGGTTTCGCCTGCACAGCGCTTGCACTTTGCTTGAGAAACCTATTATTTTTAATATGAACTTAAAAGGGACTTACATCCCGCCTTCTCTCTACCCTTGCTTCTTATTGGTTCCTGTGCGTGCCACTTACCTTTCCTCCATTTCTTTTGGCTGTAGCATATTTTCCTGCATTTACCAATGCTTGTTCCTAGTCTGCTTCTCTTATCAGTTTCCCACTTCCAAAATACTGTTAACATCCACTTTGGTGGAACTATATTTTCATAAATTTTGACCTTTTACTTTTGCAGCATATTTATATAATAATTTATTACCCGAAGAGAGATTAAGTGATGTTTATAGAATCACAAGATGTTGTGCGGTGCCGCCGAGACTCGAACCGGGCTCCCCAGCTCTCGAGTCAGCAGCTCTGGCTGTTGCGCCACATCCTCTCCACTCCTGTCTTATGTCAGGGAGCTCTTTCTTTCTGCCAGGCGATGATTGATGAAAACAGTTTTTTATTTATTACATAGGTGAAACCGATGCATTACCAATGGCAATTTGCGTAATTTTGGGGATTTTGCATTATGCTTGTTGAGCAAAAATTCCTAAAATTACACCATTACAGCACTTTGTGTAACTATGCATCGTTCGTGGCAACATTTTACAGCAAGCTTGCGATAATAACGCAAAGAGACCGAATGCAAGCAGCTGTTGCACGCGCCACTTGTATTTTTCGATTTTTTTTTTTCCCCACAAAATGCATCGCCGTCTGAAAAATTGACACGAGTACACGTCACGCTAAAATGTAGCAATAAATGACAGATTTTCATTTCATGTAATTATGCGCAATTTTTCATAATTTTCACAGAATTTCACATAATCATGTGAAGGTAAATGACACACATTTCGCACACCCCTAATGTTACACTGAAAACCAATTATCAAAGAGAGGATTAGAGGGGCAAGGATGCTTCAGTAGTATCATAGTTTTAGTATGATTTAATGCCAATGCAGAAAGTTGATCTCGTACTCTGTTGTAACTATCACAGTTCACAAGCCAATTAGTTCCTCATTTTGCGTGACCTTGTATTTGAGTGTAACACTTTTGCAAAAATATCGATACCACATGATGTGGTATTTCCCCCAGTCCGATTTGACCTCCCCTATTCTAGTTTGGAATGAAGGATAACCTATACTTTGCTCACCCAGTTACCACAGATGTTCCTTTTTTCCGACTATTTTTCTCTTTGGAAATTTCACTAGGTTTTTTCTGACGACATATCAAAAAGGGAACAAATGTAGATGTTCTCTAAATTTAAATAACATGTGATCTGAAAACAGGTGCAGACGCAAAAGCTCTTTGCACCTAATATCGAACTTACCAGGGCACTCAGAATGAAGGTTGCTGAGTTTTATTGAGCATACACAGTCTCTGTTGGATCACCTGACAGAAGTAGCTACAGTGAAATGAAGCTATTGGGAGGGATACTTGTTGTGTGAGCATGCCTTCATCTGTATACTGATGAAAATCAGTTAACGACATTCATCTTTCAAATCTCTGTCTTCAATCAACATGTATGTCAGACCCATGAAGGATCACCTAAGAGCACACAATCCCGTCTTTCACCCATATGCAGATGTCATGGAAATCACAGATGACAAGGATCAATTCTCAAACAGCTCTAGGTGATTTAAAACAATAGAAAGTTGGATAGGCCCAAAAAATTTGAAGCTCATTAGCTCCAAGACAAAAAAACCTGGAACCAAAAATACCCAACTCTTAAAAAAACTGGCTCCACCTGGACCTCCTTCCAAAGTTCTTTACAGAAATTGTTCCTATCAAAGGTAAGGTCAGAAAATCTTGGAAGCCGGCTCCAGACTTGACACCTAAGTCTGCTAAATCCACATTCCACTAAGTGAAGCCATGAAAAAACACTCCCCTTCATTCCGCTTGAACATAACCTAATGGTCGATGGACTACTGGTAAACTTATGCATCAACAACGTCAACATACTGCACAGCAGCCTGCCTACTCACTAAATGTAAATACTCAAAACAGCACAAAACCTTTAGCCAGAGTCATTTTAGACTGTAATAGAGACCAGAATGTCCCCCAACACAGCAGACACCTCCACTGGCTCACTGTTAAATCCAGAAGCAACCTCAGAATAATATGCTCACCTTTAAATGCCTAGAGATCGCTGTATCTGCCTGTCTGTGGAACATGGACCTCAATTGGGGGTTGCCAGGGGTCACAACTGCAAGTCCTAAGCCACCTGTTAAGATCCCAAATTAAAACAATATATATTGTGCTGGTGTCTTATGCTATAGACAAAATAATTACGAGGTGGCCTTGGAGTGCAACGGCTGTGCTGATTATGCGATGGTGTGCACTAGTAGTAGCATGTCAATGTGCATCCATGGATGTGGCCGGGTGGGTCTTCATCAGGCGGTAGAGCACTTTAGCCCTGTGAGCAATCACGGTACCCTGGGCCCTCTGTGTCCACCCTGTGCACTGGGCCCTTTGCGTCCACCCTGGGACCTGTCTTGGATTGCAGTGCAATCGCCATTAGCACAGGGACATTGGGTTTCTTCAACCAGCCCTAGAGGTCCGCATCGTGCTTCTAATGCATATGCAGGCACGGTCAGACTGGCCTACAGGGTAATCAGGTAGTGCCTGATGGGCTGGTTTCAAAGGTCAGTGTGTGGCACGTTTTTTGGCTGTTTGTGGGACTGTTTTATGCCCTACTGGGCCGGTTTTTACTGTTTATTTACCTGATAATAACACAAACATTGCCTGCAGGAAGCTGAAACTAATGCAGTCTTCCATAACTTGCAATACACTTATACAGCGTATCTCTACAAGTTCAAAATTGACCCAATTTGCAAACATTGGCCACTTTTATTGCTTTCGAATACACAAACGGGGGCCACTTTCATTTTGGTGCCCGGGCCCATTTTCTGTTCCAATCACAGGTAGGCCCTGGGCTGTGACAGTGGCTAGGCAGGAGGTGCTTGATGCTTTGTTAGCTCTTACTAGAGAGGTCACACGCTGTCTGCCTTTTTTGTATTTTAACATGTAAAGAACTGTTGTTTTTATGAATGGTTAAATATAACATTTCTAATTTCCCTTTGGAGCGACTCAGTATTGTCTCTAAGAGCTACTATGGCTCCATTCACCCCAGTCAGTCATACAGATCATGCTCGCATATACGAGCATGATCTGTATGACTGACTGGGGTGAATGGAGCCATAGTAGCTCTTAGAGACAATACTGAGTCGCTCCAAAGGGAAATTTTATATTTAACTTGTTGTTATTAGGTGCTCTGTCCCTTTGGACTTTGAAGAGCCCTCTCCTTGTTTCAAGGTTTTTATGAATGGTACAATTGCTGATCATTGCATTGTCCCAAACACCGACCATGACAGAATGCATAGCTGCCTAGTTTTCATATAGCTCGCTAGTGTTTGACATTTCCATTGTTTTAGTGTGATTATGTGTGACAGTCCATTGCCTAATTTAACTGACACTGGGAAGAGGTGTGGCGCAGCGGCCTGGGCGACTGACTCCGGATCCTGGGGCTCACGGTTCAATCCCCGGCGGCAGATCAGCCCAGCACCATGTGACTCTGGGCAATAGCTCGCTTAATCTTCCCGACGGCCCCCAGCGCCGGGACACCTCTCAGGAAGTAGCTGTGCTCTTTACAAATACTGGACATTTACATTAACTGTGTAACAAGTAAAATCAAGCAATGAAATACCTGCAGACATTATTATCCCCATTTTGTGCAGCAAGAAACTCTAGTAAAACGTCCTTCAAACAACTACCATACCCCTCAAGTGCTTCTGGAAGGTCACTAACCTCTTTTCCCTTTCTTACATGATCCTACCAGAAACAACTGTGACATCATGATATTTAACAAGTTTTTAGATCCAACCTGAGTCATAAGCTATTTTTCTCAAGGGAAGGGCTCTACTTTTATTTATATTATATTAAATAGATTTAAGTTTGCAACGTTTTAAAACAGGTAGTACAAATTTTGTGGGCATGTTATATATGTTAACAAGTCACTAGCTCCTCTCGGCACCAGCCTTGCAGTTGATCCACTGCCTTACAATTTTGCACAAACTCCAACTCTGCTGTGTATATTGCTCCTTTGCTGGCCAACTGTGAGTGCGACAAAGAAAACCCAGCTCAAATATACACACAAACATAAATACTTTGGTGCAGATTGTCATTTACGGTTGGGTATTACCTCCTCCCTTTAATCAGCCTAGGCCACAGCTGCAATTCCTCACCATCAGATTTAAGACTGCACATCATGAGGAAAGAACTTTGATAGTATAACACTTTTCATTACAGATCAGTGTTCTCAAGTGTTATTGTTTAATTAGATGAATCGACTACAGGTCCCAGCACGCACTGATGTGTGTACATATATGAATGGGAGACTGCTTGAAACAAGACAGGGACAGTACAGGATATTAAGATCACCAGCCACGATTTGCCTGCTGCAGAGGTGGGTCGTGGAGAGGGGGTGCCTGGGCTTATATTACCACCTGTACTAATTTGTGTATTGTAGTGGGGTTCAGAGGTCAAATGATATCACTTCCTATGATGTCACGAGGCCAAAGGTCTAATGATCTCACTTCCCTTGACACCATATGGAGGTCAAAGGCTCATCACCAGCCGACTGGACTACGGCAATGCCCTCTACGTAGGAATCGCTGCACACCTTCCACAAAGACTTCACACCATACAGAACGCCGCAGGCAGACTCCTCCTCGGCCTTCACTGGCAAACCCACATCACACCTCACCTTAGGAAACTCCACGGTCTCCCTGTACAGAAGAGATGCCAGTTCAAGCTGCTGACCTACGCACACAAGGCTCTATGCAACCATTAACCAGCGCCTGAACTGCCACCAGCCATTGAGAAGACTACGCTCCGCCTCCCTTTTATCTGCCCATACTCCTCGCATCTACTAAAGCAGAAGTGGAAGACTCTTCTTCTCCCACATCGCAGCAAAGACCTGGAACAACCTCCCCATGCACCTCCAAACCATCACCTCACTTCCGGAATTCCGAATGGCCCTCAAGACCTGAGTGTTCAAATAGGCCTCCAGGGCCTGCAAGCACATGGATACCCTATCAAGTGGTGAGCAACGCTTTTAAATCCTGATTGATTGATTGAAGGGCGTGTGATATCACTTCTGCTACTCATGGCATTTTGGTGTCCATGTTATGGACCAAATAAAAAGCTACCAACTCACCAGATATTTCCGTTCTGAAGCTCAAAACTTCATACTGTTCCCAAAACCATTTGCAAAAGCAATAGCTAGCCTTCACCTGCCGGCCTCATGCGGTAAACTAAATAACTGAAACTTTAATAAAACGCCAAACGTACCTAATAAAAACTACTTCCCTCCGACTGATGCACCGACTTAAACCCTTCGAACTCTCACTCACATTGCTCAGTCTTCCACAGCCATCAGAATCTCTCTGTTCACAAGCATCCAGAAGCAATTTAGTTATGCTGTGTGCTCCACGTGAAACTTGTAAAAAATAAAATCAATTCAACATGGTATGTCTGCCATTTCCACTAAGTTCATAGCGAGCAAAACAAATTCTCTAAATCCCCCCCTCCTTCAACCCAATTACTGATTTAAGACAAACTAACAAACATTGTACTACATTTATTACCCCTTCTTTTTCTGCCTTAGTCACAGCTGCCAGATGCATGATCTATTGGTCCCTCGCTTTTAAAGCCTGCATTACCAGCATATCGAAATCCTTCCTACCAAATATAAATTTGGGGTTCTGTCTAAAGAAATTTTAGGAAACATTGTGAGAAACAGTATATTCAAAATCAATCTTGACCAGTCACAGTCTAAACTGGACAGATACGTAGGTACACATAGGCGCAAAGGAATAGAGGTACTCAGAAAGGTATGTGTATATATAATAAGCGATTGACAATTAATTTTCTTTCATCTGGATGATGTCATCAGTGATGTCATTTGAGATGTCATCAGTGATGTCATGAGTGATGTCACTGACCATGTCATGAGTGATGTAATATGTGACGTCATCAGCAGTGCATTGCGGGCGCGAGTTATAGTTAGCTCAACTAACTATAACGGCCGAATTTCTCTGGTTTTGTATGAGTGAAATGTCCAACTAACTATAACGTCTCTGAAACCTGTGTTTTTTTAGTGAATATATATATATATATATATATATATATATATATATATATCCGTTCAAAATGCTTTCTGCATCGATAATAGAAATCCTCAGCACTCCAGTTTGGTTGTCAATCGATTTATTCGATATGCAGAGTCACAAAATGGCAACACGTTGGCGTTTTGTGACTCTGCATATCGAATAAATTGATTGACAACCAAACTGGAGTGCTGAGGTTTTCTGTTATCGATACAGAAAGCGTTTTGAATGGATTTATAGCAGCGCGCGGCGAAGCACTGCAAGCTCAGCACCACCGGCGTTTTGGCAGCCGGACGCAAACTTGCCGACATCAGGAGGATATATATATATATATACACACACTCAAGCAAAAGGCACACTGACAGACATGCGTCCAAACGGAGGCACTCCCACCCTGTTCTCAGATATACCGCCCCAGTGGCCCACCCTTGAATGGCCCTGCGGCACCAGGTTGGTGGTGTGACTTGCCACAAAATATCACTCGATTATGTTTTGCTGGCTGCTTTTTTTTAATGTTTTCCTCCAGTACTCTACCTATGAGTACTCATGATCCCCATCTATGTATGGTTGCACTTCAGAATATCATTAGAAAAAACATCGTCCAACAGAAATATTGTCCCCTAAATATCGTTTACAAAATATTGTCCTATTGAGCTACTGGGTGTCGATATTCTGTGATAACCTCCAGTGGGACGAAATATTTCGAAACAATATTTTCTCCACTCTATTTCTGCTAGAAGATAATTTGTTTTGATATTCTGGTGCCATATCATCTGGTGACAAGGTTGTTTCTATATGGAGAACTGATAAATAAATCAGGCTCTGCGAATTTAGTTAAGAAAACATGAATTGAAACGCGCTATTTCGGACCACTTTTTGCGAATGGAAATTTCATACATTAGGCCCTTTTTTTGAGTGTCTGCAAAGGAAACCCAACACACTCCTCCCACATCCTGCTCATTGTGCTCAGACCCCCAATTCCAATCCACTCTTTTATGTGTCAGGCATCATTTGGCACAAATTCATTGTCTTGTAAGTGTAGTGGACCACCCAGCCACAACGGGAATGATGGTGCTGCTGCACACACCCAGAGGCTGGAGGCAGAAGAAGGTATAAATAAATGGCCATTTCCTTACACCATAACCTGTTATGTGTTGCATGGTCATTATCTGTCAGGATCAGGCACTTGGTGGCTCAACTCAGCTTGTGGCCAGGCCTCAGCACACTGCCGAAGAGGCCCATTCACCTGCCTCTGCACTTGTTTGCCATCTAGGGTACTCCAACGCCAGCAACATCCTGGTACACATGCACTGCTCGCAAACTGCAGGGGGGCAGCAGAGTCAAGGCCGTGAGTGAGCCCCAGCCCCTTGTATGACAGTTAGAGACTGGATATAAGGGCCCATATCCTGCGCAGCAAAGTGAGGCGGCTGCCCCCTGCCTGAACACGTGGCATTGGCGGCTTCAGCAGTGGGCGAGAGTCAGAAGAGCACCATCTGCTGGACGGCGGTCACCACCACAGGCAAAGCTGTCACCACCCCTCCCTCTTCACCCTAGCCAACGGCACGAACTACCAGCTACATTGGCACACCCAGAAACGGGCACTATTTAGGTCAGACAGTCAGAGTCGATGCTGGGCCCCAATAAAGGAAAAATAAAACAACTAAAGAAAGAAAAATGGAGGATTAACCCAGAGAAGAAAAAAAGAAAAACAAAGGAGGACAAGAAAAGTGCAAGGTATTACTCACTACCAAGTAGCACACACAATATAAAATATACAGCATAAAAGGAGAACACACAGCCATTATGGATGATGCCCAACAGCAACCGCAGGCGCCACAACCCAATCCACCAGCCGGGGCCAGTGCGCACACATCGATGACCCAAATACCCCATTTAGTGAACTGTTTGAACCAGCAACGGCGTCACCTAGATAGAAGATATGGTCTGAGAGCTGAATAACTATTTCTGCTCCACCGGGGAGACAGATGGTACAGTGAAATGCACCCTGCTGCTGCATTAAGGAGGGGAAGAAAACTACCAGCTATTTGCCTACCTCCCAGGGACCAGAAAGGAGATGAGGACTGCAATACAGCGGTGGCAGTGTTCAATGCGATCTTCGATCCACAACTTAATCCCGACTTCGAACGCTTCAAGCTCTGGCAAGACTGCCAATGAGAGGACAAAACCATCAACTGTTTCCACGCCTGGCTAAGGGCGCTCGCAAGCACTTGCGTTCGATGATGATAAATCAAAAGAGTTGAGAGCACAGCTGATCCAAGGCTGCCACTCATCAAGTCTGAGGTGCCTCATCCTAAGACAACCAGGCATATAGCTGGAAAACATCCTAATATTGGCTCAGTCACATGAACTGGCCAACAGGCGGGCAGTGGAAATGGGCTAAGCACTGGTGAAAGAGTAAGCTCAAGCCCCGATGATAAAACCAGTCAAGGTGAAGAAAGTAACAGTCAGCCCTGTGTACAGGAAGGCAGCATGAACCCCGAGTTCAAGACCTCAACAGCAGATACAAGACAAATGCCAGAACTGCCGTCTGGAACTCCACACACCTGACCCCATGCTCAACTCACGGTAAAGCATGCTCCATATGTGGCAAGCCAAATTATTCCGCTCGAGTATGTCGAAGCAGAGAATTGTCATTGGTGAGACAGTGAAGTATCCTGGCACTGAAACAGCTCACGCTGGAGGATAACCCACAGGAACAGACTGGGAAGGGAAAGATAGGGGAAGAATGAATGCACGGAAGCAACAGCAATAAAATGTTCATGATCTCATACACTGGGCTGCAGAGCAAGAAGAGGAGACCACCCCCAATGTGTACATTGATGATCCAAGCCTTCATTGACACAGGGTTGTCAGTGAACGTTATGAACCTCAAACAGTTTCGGACCCTGAAGCCCAGACCACCTCTCAAACGCAGCCACACGAAAATGTACACCTATGGCAGAAATACACCGCTACCGCTGGCCGGAGAGAAAAAAGTTAAGGTAACAGAAAAAAGGCACGCTTCCACATGACAAAGGCGGGGACTGGCATGCTACTTGGGTGTAACAGTACAGAGGACTTGGGGCTAGTCTTCTTTGAGAAGCACTGTCACAACACCCAATTGTAACAAATATTCAAGGTTCTAGGATGCCTTAAGAATCCACAAATTAAGCTGCACATTGTTCCAGCGGTACAACCCACAGCCCTGCGGCATCAGGGAGTCCATTCCACCTCTGGCCATTGATGGACGAAGAGCTGGCATCACCATTCCACCTCTGCCCACTGGTGGACGAAGAGCTCTGCAAACTCAAACAGCAAGGGGTGAATGATAAATTTATGGGGGGATGTTGGTGTTGCCTATGGGGGGCACTCCAAAGCCAAAGCACCCAAGTGCCATCTGGCTATGCATAGACATGAGACTCCCCAACAAAGCCATCAAGTGGGAGAGGCACTTCACCCTGACAATGAATGACATCATTACCGACTTGAACAGGACTCAGTGGTTCTCGAAGATGGACCTGAACACAGGGTACCACTATTTGGAGCTGGATCTGATCAGCTGCTTCATAACTACATTCTTCACACTCCCTGGGCTGTAGTCGTACAAGCGTCTCAACTTCGGCATATCGTCGGCCACCGGGGTATTTTAAAATGTGATCTGTGAGACATTGTCAGGGCATGAGGTTGTGCTAAATATCAACAATGACACCTTAATCTATTCGGCTATGCTGGAAGAACATCACGGCCAGCACACAGCCACGTTAGTGAGACTCACAAGCCAGGGCCTCACCCTACATTGGTGGAAGGGTTCATTCTTCAAAATCTCCATGGAATTTTTCGGGCTTCATATTCTTGGAGGGAGGCCTCAGAGTAGACCCAAGGGAAGCAGAGGCCATTTAAGTTGCCCCCATGCCGAAGAAAACAACAGAGGTATGGAACTTAATGGGGATGACCACATACTGCCGGCACTTCATACCCAGGATCTCAATGCTATCTGAACCCCTCCGAGCACTCACAAGGTGTGACGCCCTGTGGAAGTGGGAGAAGAAGGATGAGGTGGCATACCACAGAATCAAGAAGAACTGGATCAAGGATGCAACAATGGCATATTTTTACCCTGGCGCCGAACAGAACTTGTTGTGGACGCCAGCTTTGTGGGACTAGAAGCTATCCTATTCCAGGAAAAGTACCCGGGAGCGTAGGTTCCCATAGCCTATGCTAGCTGAGCCTTGACGGGTACCGAAGAGAGGTACACACAAATCGAGAGGGCTACTCTGTTGATTCGGTGGGGCTGTCACATTTTTACCTGTACGGTGCGAAGTTCTGGGTGGTCACAGACCATAAACCACTGGTCTCACTATTTGCAGGCACGTCCTGCCACCCACCTCCGAGGATTGAGCAGTGGGCAGTCCAGCTACAACTCTACCTCTTCCAGGTGGAGTAATGACCAGGTGTCAGAAACCTTGCTGACTACATATCCCGGGACCCGCCACTAGAAGCTGTCACAGTGCAAGCTAATGAAGTGGTATTGGACAAGTTCGTCAGAAGCATCACCCAAGATCCTGCCCCAGGGCACTGGCAATTGAGGAGATCAGGGAGGCCACAGCCAAAGATGCCAGCTTGCAGACAGCCATAGAAGCCATGCACCACCAGCAGTAGAAGCCAAAGTAGCCAAACCCTGGACCCACACAGGTGGCAGTACACAGTCTGGTATGACCCTTCGCCTGCTTGAATTCTTTTATCCATTCCAGAACTCTAAAACTGCCCCTGCATTTAGCCAAGTGAGGATGAGGGCCCACTATAGGAATGAAAACAGAGCTAACCATCCATGGGGTATGTTAGCACGTAATGAGGAACCCTCCCCTTTGTACCAAAACTATTGGCATATTAGTGATTGCTCTTCAGACATCCAGGTTTCTTCGTCTTGGGCTGACCAGCAGGCAACCACGTTTGATAACTTCAGCACACACGAACCCTGTTCGTCAAGTAATCATTTAGGTTCTGGATTGACAAAGCCATCAATTTTTGCTCCATCTAGGTTTGGTCCCATGGCAGCTGTCACCTGTTTGCTGGAAATTGTTGGCACTGAGAAATTGGATGAATTTTAGTTGGTGCTACCTTCTGGTGAACAGTGATCTTTTAGTGCCACAACTGGGGGTGCATTTCTGTGACCCCATTAACAGGAACAGATAATATGGTGGGTATTATAAGTTGGAACATTGCTGGGATTAGGTCTAAAATGAAAAATCCAACATGGGGCCAATTCATTGACAAACACCTAATATGACTTTTTCAGGAGACTCGGGCCATAGATCCAACATACAGGTGTGGTTATAATAGTGTCTGGATCCCAGCTAGTGAATCAGTAGTAGGACTTCCAGTGGGCGAGCTGCTCGCCTGGGTGAGCATATCCCTTTCCTGTTCTGTAACCACACTTAAACTGGAATCCAGGAATATCCAAGGGCTAGTTTTCTCTTCCTCTAAGGGTGCGACTATTGCACTAATTAACATCTACAACAGAAGTGTAGGGAAATGGTTTGAGTCACCAACATTACACACATTGGATAAGACCCTGGTAGGCCTTTCAGATTCTCACTATGTAATTGTCATGGGTGACTTCAATCTTACTTACGAACCCAATGCTATATTTCAGGGCCTATCCCACGAAGAGGATCAACTGTTAGGCATTCTGGGGTTAAAAGCTCCTCCCAGAAAATATTTATCCAGGGCTGCCCTCCAGACGTTGGATATTACTTTAGCCCACAGATTGCAAGCATGTAACGGCTGCTCACCCTCCGATGTAACAGCTGCTCCAAAATTTTGACATGGGACTCATGTAGCCATATTGATTATGCTTTGCTGGACATTAGATTGTTGAGGAAAATGGTGGATATCATGATACCTGCATGGAATGAAAGCGATCACGATCCCTTAGTACTTTATGTCCACATGCTACTAACAACAGTCCCTCCTTCATCCACTGGGAGATATGATCAGCATTTGAAGGTTACTAATAACTGCAGAAATGTGAAATGAGAGGCTGTAAACTGTTCCCCTGATGGCTTGTCAGACTTGTACTTGATTCTCGCCACACACATGGAGGTTATGCATGATACCTGAGGGGACAGTGAAATGATTATGGCTGAGCATGTTAGATTCTTAACAGTCTTAGGGATTTTTTTGTATCCAGGTCTAGTAGCACAGGAAGCAAGAGTACTGCTACTGGGAGGTTCAATGGTATCTGCAGGAAGGCCGAAAGTATGTTAAAAGCTAAAAAAGAGGCAACTGTAGGGAGATCAGGGTGTGTATAGGCAGAAAATAAAACAAGCAAAGGTAGCTTGGGAAAGCAAGCGTTGGGCTGAGCTGCTCTAGGCTTCCTTGAATAATGATCAAAAAATGTTTTGGCTGCTAGTTAGTAGTGGCATTGGGAATTTCCGAACTCCTGCTGCGACTTCTATATTGCCTTATGAATGAGTTGCTTAATTTAGCAGCCTTCACTCATATACATTAGTTATCAATCGGCCCTCGGAAGCTCCGGTTCGTCCACTTGTTCCTTTTTCTAGCTGGGACGAGCCTTGTGCTTTGCTAGTGCCTTAGCAATCAATGCATCGAAAAAAGGGAAAGCACCAGGCCTGGATAAAATTCCAAGTGACCTCTACAAATCCGATAGTAGTATCTTGGTCCCCTATGGCTAATACCATTATTAATGCGATTGCGGCAGGTGCACCAATCCCGTTTACAAGGAGGGGGGTGAGATCGTTCCCGTTTTTAAAAAGGGAAATCCAGGTACTCCATCCAATTGCCACTCTATCAGCCTTCTGGATATTCTCCAGAAGGTTTTCTGCAAGCAAATTCTGGAACGGTTATCGGGGTGGATAGATAATAATCCCACAATATCTAATCTGCAAGCAGGGTTTAGACCTCTGACCAGCTCTATCAATCAAGTTTTCTGCTTTTTGCAGATTAAGGGCCCAATTACGACTTTCGCCGTGCGGGAGCGGGCGGTACGCCACTGCTGCGCCCCCGTAACGCCGAGACTCCCCGCCGCTGGCCCGCCAGATTACGACTTAAAAGTGGTCTGGCGGGCAGGCGGCGTGGCGGTTCCCCCGGCAGTGCCTCTTTCAAAGGCGGCAGTGCCTTTGGAAAAAGGCATTGCAACGGGACTGCACAACAAGGTTCCTGCAAGGCATGGACTCAAAAGTCCATGCCAAGGAGGAACTGGTGTGCATGCACACAGGGGGGCACATGTTATGCCCCCCTGTGCATCCACATGCAGAGGAGGCTCACAGGGCCCTTTAGGGCCCCTTTTGTGTCCTCTCCGCTGCAGTGTTTATGGAGGTGGAACCTCCATGACACCGCCGGCGGAGAGGAAACTCATAATATGCTTGGCGGGATCACGGCGGTCCCACCAAGCATATTGCAGTCTCTGAACCACCGCAAAGGGCGGTGGTGGCAGTCCCAGGGCTGTCTGTCCGCCCAACTCATACTGGGGCGGTCGGACTGCCAGTGCGGCGGTGGCTGGACCGCCACCGCCGCACCCGTGCGAGTCCGGCAGTCCTCAGATTGCCAGACTCATAATTGGTCCTTTAGTGGAAAACAGTTGATGTAAGGGGCGGTGACCTTTTTGGGGCATTTGTAGACCTTCATGCAGCTTTTGATTTGATACCAAGGGAAAAGCTGTGAGCAACCCTGTGGAAAATGGGGGTCCAGTGTGAATTGCTAAAAATGATAGCAAGTCTCCACGAAAGGAAACTACGCCAGAATCCGCTGTGGCACCAAGGGGGAATTAACTGATCCAGTTCAAGTTAAGAAAGGCGTTCACCAGGGATGCGTTCTGGCTCCTACCCTTTTCTACTGTATATTAATAAGTGTGTAAAATAACTAACTAACTGCCCCAATGACTCTCCTTCTCTCGCTGGGCAAAAAATCTCAGGCCTTTTTTACGCAGACGACACCCTCCTATTAGCAAAAATGAGGGTGGGTCTTCAAAATCTTGATGACTGTTTCTGCGCTTTTTGTAAAGACTATGGCCTAGAGGTAAATGTTGGCAAAACAAAATTGATGATTTTCACCAAGAGGAAGAGGGTGAATGGTACGATTAAACTATGTAATGAGGTATTGGAGAGGGTATCAGAATTTGATTATCTAGGGGTAAGATTAGCCGACTCTGGATCCTGGGCCCCACAGATTGTAAAACGTTATCATGTTGTAAGCCATAGAGCACGGGCCATCATTAGGATGGCAAAAAAGGCTCAGTGGTTTCCTATTGTCCCTGCGATAGAAATATATAAAATGCAGGCACAGGGAGTGGCACTGTATGGGGAAAATTATTGGGCCACGGTAATCGCTGTGCCTGGAGTGTCAAAGTGAATAACTTTTTCACAGCCATTACTGGGTTGGGGAAGGAAACTCCCTTGCTGCCTTTAACCTCAGATCTTGGGACCAAGTTTGTTGCAGAGTTGGAGGTCCTAAGAACACATTTGTACTGGGTCCATATCTGTACCATTAGTGACCTCCAAGAATATAGATCGGGCCTTATTGACATCTTGAGCCTTCAGTTTAAAAGACCATGGACCGATTTGGGTCTACGGGAGTTTGAGGAGGATCTCTCGTTCATTCAGGCTATTGCAGCCAAAATTGTCAAATATAGGTATTGGGAGAGGATAACTGCCCATAATGTACAGTCAAGTCACGGATAGAGCTTCTCAAGGTGCTTTTCAATGTACAAATCGGTGCCTAAAGCTGAAGAATTCCTCGATTATATTCGCCCAGTGCGGACCTGCACTCTGTTTTTGATATTCCGATGTAGGATCCTGCCAATTGCTGTTTTTACTGCATGATGGGATTCCTCTAATGAAGGTTCGAGAAGTTGCAATTTTTGTACTTCTACTGACAAAACAGAGGAACATTTGCTTTTTTTTTGCCCCAAATATGTAAACCCTGGGCACACGTGGCTCATTCCTCTGTGTAGAAATTTATCAATTATGGACCGAGTAAATGCCCTGTGAGAGTGACTCCTCTTCTGTGGTTGTGGTGGCTGTTTCCAAATTTCTATATGCGACATGGACAATTAGGCTGAAACTGATAACACAACGACAGTGAACTGAGATATATAGGTTGATCTCATGGCGTACATTACTGTTTTATCTATTTTTAGTGTTTTAATCAGTAAGCAAATCATCAATTGCTATTAATTGCTATTTTATGACACGTTGTTTGTTTATTATTGGTTATTGTTTGTTGTTTTGTTCATTGCAATGCACTTTCTGATGACGAACTTATATGATATGATATTGATTTTATTCTTTTTATGTTTCCTGACGATGAAAATTTATTTTTCGATCTGTCAATAAACTTTGAAACTTTGATTAGACCTCTTTGTCTATCTCTGGGACATAGACATCACTGGGAAGCAGCAAGGATTTGTAAAACAGACCCCAACCATATGGTGGTGTTCGCTGTGACTAAATTCCTCCAAACAGCTTGGTATAAAAGATCACAATTACTTAAGCACCGATTAGGAAAACAACATTTCTTGCCCATGTATATTTATTAACGTTGCACTTGTCTCTTTTTGCTTGATTAATGTTTACCAGCTGCTACTTGTCTTTAACAGTTTGAGGAGTCATTGTCCCAAAATATTTTTGTTTCCCATGTATGCTTATCTCTCAGGGAATTAACCTTTCTCCTCAGTATAGCCACACATTTTGCACTGTTCACTTTTTTATCAATTGATGTTTATTAGCTGCTAAATTTGCTTTTTAAATTTGATTTACACCAAGATTTTTTACATTCATCTTTTCGCATTGTAATGTTTTATTATGCTCTATTATCTTTGTATGTTGGTGATGAAATTAAACAATTCGAACTGACAAATAAAGGAAGTTCAGCACACCCTTTGAGAGGAATTTGTGGCTCATCACATGGATCCAAGCCACCATGGTCACAGCACAGAGAGGACATGAGATTGTGATGAAGAATGTAACCTGGTTCAGAAGAGTAGAACCTGCACTACACCCAGAGCATGAAGCGTCTGTGGAAGACTGGAACACAAGTGCAAGACCGGATGAACCAGACAGTTCAGCGTCATCATCACCAAACACAGCCCAAGAGAAAGCCATGCCTCGGGAGCTAAGGACACCCCCCAGCGAGGCTCCCAACCCAGGCTGGCTGCAGAAAGGAAAGTGAGCAGGAAGATTAGGCGAAGAGTCAGCAATACCACTTGTGGCCCAACCCCACTCCATCCCAATCTTTGCGGGACTGCCTATCTGTAGTCTGCGCCAAAGGATGATCCAGACTCGCCAGCTAGGCGTGTTCACCAACTGACGTGGAGATGGATGCAGTGGGCCACCCGGCCACTATGGGCATGAGTGTGATGCTGTACACACCTGGATGCAGGGTGCAGATGAAGCAATAAATAAATGGGAATAGGATCGCTTGTGGCCATTCCATTACACCGTAACTGGTTGTGTGTCACATGGTCATTACCGGTCAGGAGAAGACACCTGGTGGCCCAAACCAGTTTTCAGCCAGGTATCAGCACAGTTAAGGGGATAACATTCTGTGCAAGAGCAAAAGCTATGAAGAATGCCAGACTTGGCATTATAGATCTCAGACCCATTGTGGAGTATACAGGCTACCACTAGTTGAATCTCCCAACATCTAGTGATGGCATCATACCAGTAAGTGTGAGGACTTCCAATGCGGCGAGGAAGGTGGGAGCAACAACGGGCCAGCCTGGAGGGAGTGTGGTGTAGCGGGACCACAGGGGACTCGGCCCGGTGGACACTCGAGCGGGAGTTCAATGACCGTTAACTCCACGCCTGACTCTGCCTGACCTCAAGATGGCGGCTCGCACCTCGTCGAGCAGTTGACTGGCGGATGTCCTGACGTAATGCTTGCCATCTGGGGCACGTACTGTCAGCTAGCACCCCCTTAGCAAGGAGGCTTGTGAAAATCCTGCGCCTCCCTGGTGTATACAAGCCCACGGACACAGCCCAGCAGTACTCAGCCTGGCCGGACCAGCTAGTTCGGTCTATTGAAGCAAAATTAGGTCGAAATGGCCGCCTCTGGGGACATCTGACACACCAATTTTCTAATAATGGCCACCATGAGTGGGCCCCTTTCCAAAGCACTCCTTCTCCCCTTGTTGGGGAGGGATCCAGCATTTATGCCCTGGAGTCTCAGAGACCCCTCTGAGAGAGTCCACAGCGACAAGGGAGTCTCACACAGCGGAGGCCTGGGTTCTTACCCCATTACCGCTGGGAGCACAGCACCGTACACCGTGACTGGCGCGCTCAATGGAACTTTTTGGACTATGCCCCCTAGGCGGAAACTATAACCCTTCTGTATGTACTGCGGTGCCCGAGCAACCTTTGGCCGAAGACCGGTGGAGCTGTCCCACGCAGCTATAGAGGAGTTTGGCTCTGGTTCACCCCTCGGCCGTCACCTACCCAGCCGGACGTCGGACACTGTTTTTCCTCGTCTCCCCGTTGTGCCTCCTATACCCTCCCCTCCTCTTCCCCCATTATTCTCCTCTACCTCCCCTATTCCTTCCCTCTCTCCCCTATTCTTCTCTCCCCTTGCCTATTTTTTCCTCATGTTTATGCTATGCTTTTGTACTCATGTAATTCCTGCAACTAAGCTCCAGTAACTGATGTAACCATGTTCTGAAACAATGTTTCTTCCTCATGTAAAGCGCTCTGATACCTCCGGGTCTAGCCAGCGCTATATAAAACTCAATAAATAAAAAAAATAAAAAAAAGTAAGTAACCATGGGTCTCAATCTCAGAAGGCCACATCTTCCTACCATACAGGGCGATCTGAGGTCGATCTAAACCAGTCATTGGGCAGCCTAGGATAGAATATATATACTTTTCTGTGTTTCTGTATGAATAAACCCCTATACAACCATTTTATTTAAATGTTTAAAAAAATAACCTTTTTGATCCTATGGTTAACTTTCCACACAAATCCCTGAACTCTAAATATCCATTACTACCCTTATTCCCTACTCTTTCCTCAAACCTAAAATCCCCTTATGACCCTTTACCCTACACATCCCTGAAACTTAAAAATCCCTTACTACTCCTATATTCTACCCAACCCTGAACTCAAACATCCCCTTACTAAAAAAATCTCCTTACTAACCCTATACACTACCCATCACTGAGCCCTAAGAACTCCATACAACGCCTAAACAAATCCGATCCCGGTATTGCAAAAAAATAAAAATGCTTTCCCTATATACTACCCATCCCTAAACCAATAAAATTACTCTTTTTTAAAAGCATTAAAAGTGGTCACTCCACTCTACAACACTCTACTGCACTCTATGACACAGTACAACACCCTACTCCACTCTATGCCACTCTGCGCCACTCTACTGCACTCTACTACACTCTATACAACTCCCTCTACCCCACTCTACGCCACTTTATTCCACTCTACCCTATGACACACTAGTCCACCCTACTCCACTCTACGCCACTGCACTCTAAGACACTGTACGACACATCACTCTTAGACACGCCGCTCCACTCGACAACATTCTACTCTACTACACACTACTCCACTCTACTCCACTCTACACCACTCTACAAACCTCTATGACATGACACTCTATGACACTCCACTCCACTCCATTCTACTCTATGACACACCACTCCACTCTACACCACTCCACTCTACAACACTCTACTGTATACCTCTCAACTCTACGCCTCTCTACTTCATTCTACAACACTGTATGATACCCTACTCAACTCCCCTCTATGATACACCAATCCATTCTGGGATACACCACTCCACTCTACGACACTCCATGACACTCCAAGCCACTCCAATCTGCAACACACCACTCTATAACAGCCCACTCCACTCTACTCTATGACATGCCACTCCACTCTACAACACTCCCCTCTACTCCACTCTATGCCACTCCACTCTATGACACACCAGTCCACTCTACGACACGTCACTCCACTCTACGAGATGCCAATCCACTCTAGGACATGCCACTCCACTCTACGCCGCTCCACTCTATGCCCCTCTTCTCTAAGACATGCTACAAAATGCCACTCTATGACACGCCACACCATTCTACTCTATGACATGCCAGCTCATTCTATGTTTCTCAACTGTACATGATTCTACTCCACTCTATGCCTCTCCACTCCATGCCACTCTACAACACTCAACTTCACTCCACTCTATGGCATGCCACTCCACTCTATGACACTCCACTCTACACCACTACAATGTACTACACTCTATGACAATGTACTCCATTCTGTGATACTGTACGCCACTATACTCTATGACATTCTACTCCACTCAATGCCACTCCACTCTACAACACTTTACTCCACTCTATGTCAATCAACTACACTGTGTTCCACTCTATGCAACTCTACAACACTCTATTCAACTCTACAACTCTATGTGTAACTCCTTTTATGCCACTCCATGGTACTTTACTCTACTTTACTAAATGGCACATTACTCCACTCTACTCCACTAATCACTCTATCCCACTGTATTCCACGATATGACAAGCCACTCCACTCTATGGCACCCCCCTCCACTGTACCCCATACCCCTCCACTCTACACCACTCCACTCTATGCTCGTCCACTGTAAAACACTCTACGCCACGCCACTCTATGACCCGGCACTCCACTCTACTGTATGGCATGCCACTACACTGTATTCTACAACACACAACCCCACTCTAAGCCACTCCACTGTATGCCACTCCACTGTACACCACTCCACTCTACGCCACTCCACTCTACGCCATAACACCTAGTCACAACAATCTACACCACAGCACTCTACACCAAGACACTCTACACCATGATACTCTACAGCAACTCCACTCAATGCCACTAAGCTCTACTCCACTTTCTGACATTCCACTCTACAACGCTACATACTACAACACTCTCTTCCACTGTATTCTACGACACCCCACTTGATGACACTCCACTCTACGATTTGAAACACATTTTTAGAAGAAAGAAACATTTAAATTCTAAACACAAATTAAAGATATGTTCCAGTTAGGGAAACTTCATTTATTATTTCTATACAAAAGCTACTTAAACTAGACAAGCATTAGAAATTTTAAAGTAATAATTTATGGCACCCCCAAAACTTACTATACCTCATAAACCTCCGTACAGAGTGTTGTCAACTCACTAGCCAGACTAAATTAACTATAACTCGCCCTCTGCCCTGCACAGTATTCTCATAATGATGTAATTTGAGAGATGTTAAAAGTCTTGTTATGAATGCTATGATTTAACATGCCATAAGTGATGTAATATGAAAGGGAATAAGCAGTGCCTGAGGAAGGCGCGAGTATTACTGGGTAATATATATATTTATATATATATATATATATATATATATATATATATATTCACTGAAAAAACCATAGGTTTTAGGGACAGTTATAGTTAGTTGGACATTTCACTCGTACAAAACCATAGAAATTCCCCCGTTATAGTTAGTTCAGGTAACTATAACTCGCGCCCGCAATGCACTGCTGATGACGTCACATATTACATCACTCATGACATGGTCAGTGACATCACTGATGACATCACTGATGACATCTCAAATGACATCACTGATGACATCACTGATGACATCATCCATGTGAGAATTTAATGCATCTTCTCACACCCTAATATAAGTTTTGATACACCCACTCTAAATTACAGACTGCCATTCTCAAAACCATAGACACTCCAACACCAAAAACTACATACCCACTCACTGATTCTTAGGTCTACACACACACATCCACTCACTCACCTGTACAGTCACTTATACTTACAGTCACTGACCATGTCATGAGTGATGTAATATGTGACGTCATCAGCAGTGCATTGCGGGGCGCGAGTTATAGTTACCTGAACTAACTATAACGGGGAATTTCTATGGTTTTGTACGAGTGAAATGTCCAACTAACTATAACTGTCCCTAAAACCTATGGTTTTTCAGTGAATTTCAAAGGTTTTTTAAATGCTAATTTCTAACTATAACATATCTGAAACCTATGGTTTTTTCAGTGAATTTCAAAGGTTTTTTAAATGCTAATTCCTAACTATAACATGTCTGAAACCTACGGTTTTTCAGTGAATTTCAAAGGTTTTGTAAATGACAATTTTTAAATGTATTAATTGTTATATTAATTTTTTTCATACTGATTTACTACATTTTTAGAAACAATTATTTTTTACATATTTTATTTTTTAAATTACATTGTAATTACATTATACATTACATTACAAAAAATACTTTCTCAGAATGAATTACTTTAGTTTAAATACTTTGCACATAGGCAATAGACTTTTAAGTACAGTAGTTACAGTTGTTGCAATGGGCAACACATTTTCAAACACAATGCAACATTCAGCTCAATGTGAATTTCTAGTTAAATGCAATTAGTTACTTTATGGATTACTTTTCTAACCACAGGACTGGATCCTAGATTCAGTCCTGTTACATCTCCTGTAAACAGTTGAGTAAAAGCGTTTTGGTTACAGTCGTGATTTTTAAGGAATATTATTGTATTTTAAAAGTTGACACTTAGAAACTTTTTCTCATAGAATCACCAATGTTATCCTATGGAAGGAAATTCACTTAGCAGGTAAAAACTGTTATCATTACTTTTTCTTACTCAGTGTTGGATCCTGGATCCAGCACTGGTGCATCTCCTGTAAACAGTTGAAAGAATGCGTTTAAGCCATACAGGCGATTTTTAAGGAATATTTGTAGTTTGTGAAAATCGACACTTTGAAACTTTTCTGCTGAAAACCAGACAATGGATTCCTATGGAAGAAAATATAAGTTACTGGTAAGTACGGTTAAAATTACTTTTGAGGATCAGTACTGGGCTGAAAGATGCAGCACTGAGGTCTCTCCTGATAACAGGTGAGTAAATCGGAATTCGTATTTCGGCTGATTTTAGAGGAATATTATAAAGTTCCAAAACTCCACACTTAGAAGAATTTCCAAGTGAAACCAGTCAATGTTAGCCTATGGAAGGAAATTCAAGTTACTGGTAAGTACGGTTAAAATTACTTTTCAGGACCAGTACTGGGCTGAAAGATGCAGCACTGAGGTCTCTCCTGATAACAGGTGAGTAAATCGGAATTCGTATTTCGGCTGATTTTAGAGGAATATTTTAAAGTTCCAAAACTCCACACTTAGAAGAATTTCCAAGTGAAACCAGTCAATGTTAGCCTATGGAAGGAAATTCAAGTTACTGTTAAGTACGGTTAAAATTACTTTTCAGGACCAGTACTGGGCTGAAAGATACAGCACTGAGGTCTCTCCTGATAACAGGTGAGTAAATCGGAATTCGTAGTTCGGCAGATTTTAGAGGAATATTTGCACAATGGTTGAAGGGAGGCAATGATATCCTATGGAAGGAAATACAAGTTACTGGTAAGTACGGTTAGAATTACTTTTCAGGGTCAGTGCTGGGCTAAAAGATGCAGCACTGGGTTCTCTCCTGATAACAGGTGAGTAAATCGGAATTCGTAGTTCGGCTGATTTTAGAGGAATATTATAAAGTTCCAAAACTCCACACACAGAAGAATTTCCAAGTGAAACCAGTCAATGTTAGCCTATGGAAGGAAATTCAAGTTACTGGTAAGTACGGTTAAAATTACTTTTGAGGATCAGTACTGGGCTGAAAGATGCAGCACTGAGGTCTCTCCTGATAACAGGTGAGTAAATCGGAATTCGTATTTCGGCTGATTTTAGAGGAATATTATAAAGTTCCAAAACTCCACACTTAGAAGAATTTCCAAGTGAAACCAGTCAATGTTAGCCTATGGAAGGAAATTCAAGTTACTGGTAAGTACGGTTAAAATTACTTTTCAGGACCAGTACTGGGCTGAAAGATGCAGCACTGAGGTCTCTCCTGATAACAGGTGAGTAAATCGGAATTCGTATTTCGGCTGATTTTAGAGGAATATTTTAAAGTTCCAAAACTCCACACTTAGAAGAATTTCCAAGTGAAACCAGTCAATGTTAGCCTATGGAAGGAAATTCAAGTTACTGTTAAGTACGGTTAAAATTACTTTTCAGGACCAGTACTGGGCTGAAAGATACAGCACTGAGGTCTCTCCTGATAACAGGTGAGTAAATCGGAATTCGTAGTTCGGCAGATTTTAGAGGAATATTTGCACAATGGTGAAGGGAGGCAATGATATCCTATGGAAGGAAATACAAGTTACTGGTAAGTACGGTTAGAATTACTTTTCAGGGTCAGTGCTGGGCTAAAGATGCAGCACTGGGTTCTCTCCTGATAACAGGTGAGTAAATCGGAATTCGTAGTTCGGCTGATTTTAGAGGAATATTATAAAGTTCCAAAACTCCACACACAGAAGAATTTCCAAGTGAAACCAGTCAATGTTAGCCTATGGAAGGAAATTCAAGTTACTGGTAAGTACGGTTAAAATTACTTTTCAAGATCAGTACTGGGCTCAAAGATGCAGCACTGAGGTCTCTCCTGATAACAGGTGAGTAAATCGGAATTCGTAGTTCGGCAGATTTTAGAGGATTATTTGCACAATGGTGAAGGGAGGGGGCGGGGCCTGAGGTGACATCTGTGCAAACGCGCCCGTGGCGCGTTTTAAGTTGGGGGATTAAGTCCCCTTGAATCATGAGGGTCCCTACGGGCCAACTAGCCCACCAGGAACCTCCAGTATGCGCCAGGGGCTGCGTTGCAGAGATGTGTAGAGAGGACACACCCCTTTTACACCTCTCTGCAACGCAGCTCTGTGGCGCTTTCTGGATGTACCTGTTGGGCTAGTTGGCCTCAGGGACCCTCAGGATTGAAGGGGATTTAATTCCCCATCTTAAAACGCGCCACGGGCCTGTTTGCACACATGTCACCTGAAGCCCCGCCCCTCCCTTCACCTCTGTGCAAACGCGCCCGTGGCGAGTTTTAAGTCGGGGATTAACTCCCCTTGAATCCTGAGGGTCCCTGGGGTGCAACTAGCCCACCAGCTACCTCCATTAAGCGCCACAGAGCTGCGTTGCAGAGAGGTGTAAAAGGGCGTGGCCTCTGTACACCTCTCTGCAAGGCAGCCCCTGGCGCATACTGGAGGTTCCTGGTGGGCTAGTTGGCCCCAGGGACCCCCAGTATTGAAGGGAGTACTTCTCCATCTGCAAACGCGCCAGGGCGCGTTTGCAGAGTGGTGAAGGAAGGGGCGGGGCCTGCGGGCCCGATCGTTTTTTTTTTTTTTTTCCTGAAGGGGGCTGTGTGGCCCCCTTCCTTTTCCTATTTTTAGGCCCTGGGGACCCCATCCCCAGGGCCTTACCCCTTTTTTTTTAATTAAAATTAAAAAAAAAACGGGAAGGGGGCCGCGTGGCCCCCTTCCCTGGGCCTGTATTGGCCCCGGGGACCCCATCCCCGGGGCATGGCCTCGATTTTTTATATTTTTATTTGGAGGGGGCTGCGTGGCCCCCTCCTCAGGCCATTTAAGGCCCCGGGGACCCCATCCCCGGGGCCAGCCTTGACCTTATTTTTATATTTTTAAACTTTGGGGAGGGGGCTGCGTGGCCCCCTCCCGAGCTACTTATGGCCCCGGGGACCCCATCCCCGGGGCCTGGCCTCACGTTGGAGACTGTGGGGGGTCCCCAATCCCTCCACAGTCCCAGCCCGGCTCCCCGCCTCCTGCGGAAGCCGGCATTGCTTTCCACATGGGGAGCAGCTAACATGCTGCTCCCCATGTGGAAAAGCAATTGGTTTGCATTTTGAAAGAGAGAGCAGGTTTCCTGCTCTTCTTTCAAAATGCAAACCAAGTTTGCTATGACAGGACGGGAGCCGCGAGGCTCCCGTCCTGTCATCTCAAACAGCAGTGTCCCGGGGGTAGGCACCCCGGGACACTGCAGGAGCCGGCCCTGGGGGTGGCGGTCCCCAGGGCCATCAAGGGCTCCAGGAAGGGGGCCGCGCAGCCCCCCTCCCATTCAGTGCACAGCCCCGGGGAGGTGGTGGTCCCCGGGGCTTGGGGGTCCGTAACGGACCCCCAACCATGCCCCCGGGACTTGGGCCACCCGGGGGCAAAATGCAATCAAAGCGCGGGAGACCGCGCTACGATTTTCTTTTTTTTCGGCAGGATTCGCGCACCCTGAGCGCATCCAGCCGAGGTGGTGGTCCCCGGGGCTTGGGGGTCCGTAACGGACCCCCATATTTAAATGTTTAGTGCCCCGGGGAGGTGGCGGTCCCGGGCGTGTGGGGGGCTGGAGCCCCCACACAGGTTTTTTAATTTAAAAAGAAGCCCCGGGAGGTGGTGGTCCCGGGGCTGCGGGAGGGCTCAGAGCCCTCCCGCACCATTTGTAAAAGAAAGCCCCGGGGGTGGCGGTCCCCGGGGCTTGGGGGCCCTTGAGGCCCCCATACATAAATTGAACACCCCCACCATGCCCCGGGACTTGGGCCACCCGGGGCAAAATGCAATCAAGCGCGGGAGACCGCGCTACGATTTTTTTTTTCGGCAGGATTCGCGCACCCTGAGCGCATCCTGCCGATTTAAAAAAAAAAAAAATTTTTGCCCAGGGGTCCTTGTGGGACCCCTGAGCAGACCTAGGGGTCAGGGTGTTTCTACCCTGCCCCCTTTGTGCGCTTTGCGCACTTGTTTCTGTCCCTCGGTTCTACCGAGGGACAAAATGGCTGCCAACACTTCCTGATTTGGAGTGTTGACAGCCAATTAGCATGCAGCTCGTGATCGGGAGGGTGCGCGAATCCGACACGGCCATAGATATATATGTACTTTTACTTTTGATTTTCTCAGCAACTACCGAACGGATTTACACCATTTAACAAAAAGGGTTCTTTCTGAACCAAGAACTACCTCTTTGCCAAATTTGGTGTAATTCCGTTCAGCAGTTCGGGCTGTAGCCGTGTCTAAAGTTTCCTATGGAAAATTGCATGGGGAAACGCGTTTGGGACCCCCTTTTTCTCGGCCCCGCTGACGAATCCCCGAGACTTTCAGGGTAGGAGCGGACCGGAGCGCCCCAAAAGTTTGAAAATTTTGCGAAGATACGTCAACCGGCAAGAGAGTTATTTCAAATAGAATGTCGCGGATTTCCTATGGATAATAGGTTGTAACTATAACTATCTACTGGCGACCGCCAGTAGATAATATATATATATATATATATATATATATATATACTCACACATATATATGTATGTATATATTATCTACTGGCGGTCACCAGTAGATAGTTATAGTTAGGACCTATTTTCCATAGGAAATCCGCAACATTCTATTTGAAATAACGTTGGCGCCGGTTGACGAATCTTCGCGAAGCTTCCAACTTGTTGGGGCGCTCCGGTCCGCTCCTATCCTGAAAATCTCGGGGTGATTCGTCAAGCGGGGCCGAGAAAGGGGGTCCCAAAACGTGTTTTCCCATTCATTTTCCATAGGAACCTTTAGTCGCAGCTACAGCCCGAACTGCTGAACGGAATTACACCAAATTTGGCAAAGAGGTAGCCCTTGGTTCAGTGCCGTGCCTTTGCTTAAATGGTGTAAATCCGTTCAGTAGTTCCTGAGAAAATCAAAAGTAAAGTCACATATATATCTATGGCCGAGTAGGGTCCGCGTACCCTCCCGATCACGAGCTGCATGCTAATTGGCTGTCAAGTGGCTGTCAACACTCCAAATCAGGAAGTGTTGGCAGCCATTTTGTCCTCGGTAGAACCGAGGGACAGAAACAAGTGCGCAAAGCGCAAAAGGGGCAGGGTAGAAACGCCTGACCCTAGGTCTGCTCAGGGGTCCCACAAGGACCCCTGGGCAGAAAAGCATTTTTTTAAATGGCGGGATGCGCTTTGGGTGCACGGATCCCGCCGATTAAAAAAAAAAAGCACAAGAAACAAGTGCGCAAAATGCACAAAGGGGGCAGGGTAGAAACACCCTGACCCCCTAGGTCTTCTCATGGGGTCCCACAAGGACCCCTAGGTCTGCTCAGGGGTCCCACAAGGACCCCTGGGCAGAAAAAGCAACAACAAAAAGACCGGCATCGTGCTGGAGGCCCCGCCCCCTCCCTGCAGCAGTCTGCAAACGCGCCCCCTGGCGCGTTTAAGAAGGGAAGTAGTTCCCCTTGAATACTGGGGGTCCCTGGGGCCAACTAGCCCACCAGGAACCTCCGGTATGCGCCAGGGGCTGCGTTGCAGAGAGGTGTACAGAGGCCATGCCCCTTTTACACCTCTCTGCAACGCAGCTCTGTGGCGCTTTTGGAGGTACATGGTGGGCTAGTTGGACTCCAGGGACCCTTAGTATTCAAGGGGACTTAATCCCCCAACCTAAAACGCGCCACGGGCGTGTTTGCACAGTGGTGAAGGGAGGGGCGTGGCTTCAGGTGACATGTGTGCAAACAGGCCCTGTGGCGCGTTTTAAGATGGGGAATTAAATCCTCTTCAATCCTGAGGGTCCCTGGGGGCCAACTAGCCCACCAGGTCCCTCCAGTAAGCGCCACGGAGCTGCGTTGCAGAGTGTTGTAAAAAGGGCGTGGCCTCTGAACACCTCTCTGCAACACAGCTCTCTGGCGCATACTGGAGGTATCTGGTGGGCCAGTTGGCCCCTAGGGACCCTCGGGATTGAGGAGGAATTAATTCTCCAACTTAAAACGCGCCACAGGGCGTGTTTGCAGACATGTCACTTCAGGCCCCACCACCTTCCTTCACCATTGTGCAAATATTCCTCTAAAATCAGCCGAACTACGAATTCCGATTTACTCACCTGTTATCAGGAGAGACCTCAGTGCTGCATCTTTGAGCCCAGTACTGATCCTGAAAAGTAATTTTAACCGTACTTACCAGTAACTTGAATTTCCTTCCATAGGATATCATTGCCTGCTTTTTGCTGAAAAAGTTTCTAAGTGTCAATTTTTGAAACATACAAATATTCCTCTAAAATCAGCCGAACTACGAATTCCGATTTACTCACCGGTTATCAGGAGAGACCTCAGTGCTGCATCTTTGAGCCCAGTACTGATCCTGAAAAGTAATTTTAACCGTACTTACCAGTAACTTGAATTTCCTTCCATAGGCTAACATTGACTGGTTTCACTTGGAAATTCTTCTGTGTGTGGAGTTTTGGAACTTTATAATATTCCTCTAAAATCAGCCGAACTACGAATTCCGATTTACTCACCTGTTATCAGGAGAGAACCCAGTGCTGCATCTTTTAGCCCATCACTGACCCTGAAAAGTAATTCTAACCGTACTTACCAGTAACTTGTATTTCCTTCCATAGGAATACATTGTCTGGTTTTCAGCAGAAAAGTTTCAAAGTGTCGATTTTCACAAACTACAAATATTCCTTAAAAATCGCCTGTATGACTTAAACGCATACTTTCAACTGTTTACAGGAGATGCACCAGTGCTGGATCCAGGATCCACCACTGAGTAAGAAAAAGTAACGATAACACTACTTACCTGCTAAGTGAATTTCCTCCCTTAGGATAACATTGGTGATTCTATGTGAAAAAGTTTCTGTGTCAACTTTTAAAATACAATAATATTCCTTAAAAATCACTACTGTAACCAAAACGCTTTTACTCAACTGTTTACAGGAGATGTCCCAGGACTGAATCTAGGATCCAGTCCTGTGGTTAGAAAAGTAATCCATAAAGTAACTAATTGCATTTAACTTGAAATTCACAGTGAGCTCAATGTTGCATTGTGTTTGAAATTGTGTTGCCCATTGCAACAACTGTAACTACTGTACTTAAAAGTTTTTTGCCTATTTTCAAAGTATTTAAACTAAAGTAATTCATTCTGAGAAAGTATATTTTGTAATGTAATGTATAATGTAATTACAATATATTTAAAAAAATAAAATATCTAAAAATAAATAGTTTAAAAAATGTAGTAAATCAGTATCAAAAAATAAATATAACAATTAATACATTTAAAAATTGTCATTTACAAAACCTTTGAAATTCACTGAAAAAAACCATAGGTTTCAGACATGTTATAGTTGGGAATTAGCATTTAAAAAACCTTTGAAATTTACTGAAAAACCATAGGTTTCAGGCACGTTATAGTTAGAAATTAGCATTTAAAAAACCTTACAAATTCACTGAAAAAACCATAGGTTTTAGGGACAGTTATAGTTAGTTGGACATTGCACTCGTACAAAACCCGTGAAATTCCCCCGTTATAGTTAGTTCAGGTAACTATAACTCGCGCCCCGCAATGCACTGCTGATGACGTCACATATTACATCACTCATGACATGGTCAGTGACATCACTGATGACATCACTGATGACATCACTGATGACATCATCCATGTGATAATTTGATGCATCTTCTCACACCCTAATATAACTTTTGATACACCCACTGTAAATTACAGACTGCCATTGTCAAAACCATAGACACTCCAACACCAATTACTATATACACACTCACTGATTCTTAGGTCTACACACACACATCTACTCACTCACCCGTACAGTCACTCATACTTATAGTCACTCAGTACAGGACTATTATATGCACTCATACACCTATATAAACACTCACACACCGCCACTCATCCATAGAGGTACTCACACACCTAGTCAGTCATGCAAAAAATTAAGCACACACCCATTTACTCACCTATACAGTTATACACACACCAGCTCACTTACTCATACAAATACTAGCACATTCTTACGCTCTTATACAATCTCTGATACAAGCACACACTCATCCATACAGTCACTCTCACAATCACACACTCTAGCTTATAGCTATTTATATACTCCAACACACATATATACTGCCTTTCACATATGTAGTTACTCACACATGTACCACTGGGACATACATTCACTCACTAACACACTCTTACACACACTTACCCACCCATACAGTCTATCACAGATGCACTCTTGAAACCATCCACCCAGTGAATCACCCACTCACACATCTATGCACAGAGTTGCACACACCCCACCCACACAAACACTCAGGCACCCATACAGATACTCAGACAACCAATCAATAACTCATATAGACACTCATGTAGCTATTCACAAACCCATGCAGCCACTTACACAGCAACAGACAGACGGATACAGACATTCACCCAGTTTAGTCACTAACCCATGCATTCAGTAAGATACGTTTAATCACTCACTTATTGAGTTAGTCACGCACCTACGAAATCATCCATTCAGACACTTATACACCCACTCATTCTTCAATACGCCTTTCCCTATATATATTAAACATATTTAAACTTTACTGAAACACACAGTCACTGGATGATGTCATCAGTGATGTCATTTGAGATGTCATCAGTGATGTCATCAGTGATGTCACTGACCATGTCATGAGTGATGTAATACGTGACGTCATCAGCAGTGCATTGCGGGGGCGCGAGTTATAGTTACGAGTGCAATGTCCAACTAACTATAACTGTCCCTAAAACCTATGGTTTTTTCAGTGAATTTGTAAGGTTTTTTAAATGCTAATTTCTAACTATAACGTGCCTGAAACCTATGGTTTTTTCAGTGAATATATATATATTTTCACTAAAAAAACAAAGGTTACAGGGACGTTATAGTTAGGTTCAGATTTTACATACACACAAATCATAGAACTTCAACAGTTATAGGTAGAGTTCTCTCAAGAAACTATAACTTGTTCCCTAATATAACTATAAATAGCGCCCCGCCATGCACAGTTTTCGCATCAATAATTTTAAAGCAAATGTTGCAGTGATATTATCAATGATTTCATAAAAGATGTCATGAGTGATGTAATATGTGGGGTAATTAGCAGTGCATGGCGAGGGCGCAAGTTATAGTTACCTTAGAGCACGATTTATAGCTACTTGCCCTGTGACCAACCCCCCCCAAAGGCAGTGAAGCCGGGAGGCAGGCATGCAGTCCCCCTCCCCAGGCTGATTTCGGCACCGGGGACTCCATCCCCTGGGACTCGCCACATTTTTTTAGGGGAAGGGGTATGTGGCCCCCCTCCCGGGGCCATATTTGGCCCCTTGTATCCCATCCCCAGGGCCCCACCCATTAAATTATGGTAGGGGGGGTACGTAGCCCCTCCCCAAGTTGATTTTGGCCCCGAGGACCCCATCTTCCGGGGCCCGGCCATATTATAAATGGGGAGGGGTGCACGCAGCCCTCCTCTTCAGGCTGATATCTGGCCCTGCGACCCATCCCCTGTGGCCCACTGCTTAATTAAAGAGGATGGGGGACATTCAGTCCCCCTTTCCAGGTGGATTCCTGGACCCAGGAACCTCATCTCCGGGGGTCCAGACATAATATAAAGGGGGAGAGGGCACACAGCCCCCCTCCACGAGCCAATATTAGCTCCGGGGAACCCATCCCCCGCGGGGTAAATAATTCATATTGGGGAAGGTGTCTGCCCGGTCCCCCTTCCCGGGCTGTTTTCGGGCCTAGGGACTTGCTAATTTTTAACTAAGGAGGGGGACCCGTGGCCCCCCTCCTGGGGCCAATTTCGGCCCCAGGGACCCAATCTCGTGGTGCAAGGCCTTATTTTGAAGGGGGAGGCGGCATGCAACCCCCTTTCTGGGCCAAAATTGGTCCTGGGGACCACATCACCCAGGGCCCTGCCAGTAAATGGTGGGTGCCTTGGAAGCCACCCGAGGCACCCACTGAATGTTTGTTGGGGGCCATGGTTGGAGCCCCCCCAATTCTCCCACAGCTCCAGCCGGTTCCCCACCTCCAGTGGGAGTCAGCATTGATCCAGCCTGCGGAGAACAGCTAAAAATGTTGCTCCCTGCAGGAGGGAGCAATTTTTTCATCTGTTTCTCTGTCCGCTTATAGGCAGGGAAATAGATGAAAAATCCGCTCCCAGGGGGCAAGAGCATTTTTTATGTTCCCTCTCGCTGGGAGCGGACTTAGAGTTTGCTCTCGCTTAGTGAGAGCTTTGAAATTGCTCCCGCCAAGTGAGAGCAGAGATTTCCCTGCCCACACCAGTGCTGGGCAAGGAAACCGCTATGTCCTGGACGTTGGCACCCCAGGACATAACTGGAGCCTGCCCTGGGGGTTGGTGTCCCCAGGGGCATTATTGGCCCTGGGAGGGGGGCCTTGCAGCCCTCCTCCCTTTTCTGTTCATGGCTGGGCCCTGGGGGGTCGAGGGGCCCTGGGGCCGAAATTGGTCCGGGGGGAGCAACCTTTCCTGTTTATATATGCAGCCGGGCCCCAGTGGATGGGATTTCCAGGGCGATAATTGGCCTGGGGAGGGTGGCCATGTGAGCCCCTTTCCCCTAATTTATAAATAAATTACCCCCAGGATATGGCCCACGTGGGAGGCAAAAAAAAGCAAGGGTGGGTAACCGTGCTGGCTTTCTAAAAAAAAGAAACTTCAGAGGATCCTCTATGAATTTGCAGGAGCATTTAAAAAATGTCTGGCCCCCTGTGGGTCCCTATGGGACCCCACCACCAGGCCTAGTGGGTCAGTGTATTCCTACCCTGCCCCTTCTGGTTTTTATGTTGTTTTTTCTTGGGACTCGGCCGAGTCTGAGTTCCAAGATGACAGTCAACACTTCCTGGTTCAATCAATCATTGGCACTCTCTTTGGCCTCTATTCTCTCTGCCAAATCACCACCTATGGGCACTGTTTGAAAAATTGGGTGACATCATGTTTCAAAATATTAATGCACAATTTTCATAGTGCTTTGGATCGGCACACATATTTCTTATACACACTTTGTCGTATCTCTTCACCTCGCCACTGCTATTGTGAGGTTGCCACTTATTAACATTACCTTTTCTTGTGATATGATGTTATACACTGATATGTATACATAATCTCTGCAGCCTTGAAAAAGTCCATCGGGCGAAACACGTGTCGGCTGCATCTGCTTGTACATACCAGATACTGTGATAACTACAAATTGAATAAATAATTTGCAAGAGATAAAAAAAACTTTATGTACTTTGCAGTTGTGATTACTTTTTAGATTACTCATTCTGAAAAACTTTAACTTACAGGGACTTTTTTGTGTGCTTCGGTACTTATTATTCTTTGTATAGCATTAAAACCAAAGCATTATCACCTTAAACAATCGTTATAAAATGGTGCTTTCAAAATGTACCATCTGACCTTGCCTTATTTGTGTTTCAAATTGAAAAACTTTAAGTCCTTCATGTGCTCTGCACCCCTTAAAATGTGAAAAGAGGTTTCTCATGTATAATAAGTAAAAATGACTTTTGTTCTAGGTGACCTTTCTGTATGGATATACAGTTTATTTGGATAACACTGACAGTCAGGAGCCTGTCTCAGAGCACTAATGATATGTTTATAAATGTATGCATTAGTTTCTAAACAAACACTAATTTATCACCTTGAACATTCACTGTTTTGTAGTGACAAATAAGTAGACATGAATGTTGGTTTATATGGTGATAAGGTAATGGAACTCCGAGGTGACTTGCAAAAGCCTTATAATGTATGGCAAGGGGTACTTTAATTGTTATAATACATGGTCGTACCGTCACCCTCCCAACAAATTGCTTAAATTCTTGGTGTCCTGCTCTTTCATGTTTATTGGAGACAAGAATAAAAGTAGAATATGTACTGTGGAATTAAACACCAAGGAGTTAGCCATGTTTGCAAAAATTATTAGAATCAGTTTAATATAAGTCAGTTTAAAAATGCTGTGGCTCAAATTCTGTAAAAACATTCAGAGATTCTATCTATCCTGCAATCACCTAGAGTGTAGGAAAAGAAATCAATCATGTTGCCTTAAATATCGTTTTTTATGCTGTACACTTTTTCTTTTTAGAAAAAAATATCAAAAGAATGAAAAGTCGGTTCTGTTTCTCCTTTTAACTGCAGCTGTAATTATGCTCCTTGGCTTGCCTTTCTCCCTGGCTGCTGACTTTGGCAGCAGGCATTGTGCCGCCAGAAGTCAGCAGTAATAACTTATTACATTTGAGCAGCTATGTCATTTCTTTATCACGAGTGACTACAGGTGTTCCAAGTCGCCTATAATAAGAAAATTATAGACAGGCATTTACAAAGGGATTGCAAGCTCATATATTATAGTATATTATGAACTTAATTGTACATATAATATAGATAGATATATATACATGAACGTTTGTACTCAAGCTTTAATTGCAAAATACACTCATTCCCATTACAAAGAATGGTATTATCAGTTTAAAATATCACTTCCTATAAAAAAAAGTGAAATAATTGTACAATATATATGCTAACTATCCCCTTCCTATATTTTAGGACTAGTTCCCTGCTTTCCCAGTTCAAGGTAGGTAACTTGTGTTTTCAGCACTGACTGTCATGCAGCATAATGAATAAAAGAATAAAGCTGTAGCATCTGTGGGCATGAAGGCATTCCCAAGCTTACCAGTTTCAGCATCTGTTCTCGGTAGAGTGACTTCTGAGAACTTGGTCCAGCCCCAGTTTCATTACGCTATATCAGGAAAACAATATCGACATACACAAATATCGCAAAATGTATTGAGAACATAAATATTGTGACTCTATACTTTTTTTGTATCTTTATTTATCATTTGTGAGAAAGAACAAAGCATACAAAAAAACAACCCACAGTGTGGGCATCTTTATGGGAACAGCAGTACATAACAAAGTTGTTGGAAGAGCCATTCAGAAAGGTAAACACATTAGCATACACATGACTGCAGGGTTCTTGATGCATTCAACAGGAAAATGGTGACATTTGAGCTTAGCATAGGATATTACAACTGTGGCTAATCATTAAGGGGATCAATAAGGAGCAAAAGGAGGTAGATGTAACGTGCAGTACATTCCCAGTCAGTCCAAATCATGGCGTTCCTGTAATAAAGATATTCACGGAGTGGTAGCCAGATGTCTGTAGGCCGGGATGTGGGGGGTTGTAGTGTGACATGTATCTTGCTAGTGGTCTCGCAGTATGTCAAGCTCTTCAGCCAGTTGGGAACAGCAGTGCATGGTCAGGCGTTAGGTCAGCGTCAATCATTCAGGAGAGTTGAGTTGAGTGAAAACTGCATTCCAAAAACATCCCACGTGACCATGTCAGATGTGCGATGTTGCCGCCAGTGGCATGACACTTTGGGCAATTGGAGGGGCTCGATGGGTCTATTTTAGCCAGGCACTGGGCGTGGTGTATGCGTGCCGCAGGAATTTGTAATGTATACGTTTGTGTCTGTGGTAGGCGAAATGAGCTTAGTTTGTAGCAGCACTAGTACCAGATTTTGCCTGGTAGCGGTCAGCCCAGTTTGTGAGTTTGTGCCCGTTTGTGCCTCAGACCTTCCTGAGCTTTACATCTAAGGCCGTCAAAAGTGCTACACAAGAGTGGTAGAGTTTGGACACCAAGCGTCCTCCATCAAGGTCAGTTATCACTAACGTCATAGGAGTAAACTCCTCAGGGCCAATGGGTAGGTGGGGATTTGCGCACGCAGGGCACTGTGGACATGTCGCAGAAAAAAATGATCCATGGGGGTAGAGTTGGCAAATAGCATATCATTGACGTGCAAAAGTACATGGCCATCTGGAAAGAGATCACCAAAGCAGGGTAACAGTGTTAGTTGAACCAACTTCTCCCGGGTGGGGGATTACCACTGGTTATCTGCTAGAGGCAAAGTAGGGGAATAGAAGAGGCCCCCAAGCAGATGGAGGAGCCTCCTCCACGCCCAGCAGGTGGTAGAGAGCAACTGTATGTCATTGGAGTCAAGCGGGATACCCTGTGAAAAGATGGGGGAGAGTGGCATGGGTTCTGCCTGGTCGCATTCGGGTATGGCATACAGAAGCCAGGCATCGAAGTGGTACCAATGGTATGCAAAATGACATTGTGCAGGCCAATAGTAATGTTGGAAATGTGGTACACCAAACCCTCCTCTGTTATAAGGGAGCACCAAGGTGTCGCAGCCAACCTGCGGTCTACGGCCCGCGCAGACTATCCGCAAGAGGAGACATTACAGCGTGGAGAAGAATGCGTTGGTGAGGGTATGAGAATGTTTAGAAAAAGATAAAAAAAAGCGGGGGAGTACAACTATTTTGATAATGGCTATTCTTCCTACCATGGACAGTGGAAGCAGAAGCCACCCTTCAATTTGTATCGTTAACTTGTAAATAACTGGGCAGTAATTCAGGCGATTACCTGCTCTTCGTCCTGATGCAGCAAAATTGCAGAGGTATCAAACAGGGCCATCGCAGCACTTCAGAGGGAGCTTGCATGTTATCGGCAAGGTGGTGTCAGGAAGCGCAAAGAGTTTGGTTTTGTTCCAGTGTAAGGTGAGGTTGGAGAACAGCCTCCTGAATTATGGGGGCCAAGTTTTCGGTTGGATGACAGACAAACAAGAATATGTCATCTGCATATAGGGACAGGAGTAACAGGCCCGGCTTAAATTGCAATCTGCAATGGAGATGCTTTTCCTGAAGATGTCGGACCAGAGGATCCATGGCTCCATGGCTATAATGAATAGAAGGGGGGATAGGGGCCAATCCTGTCTAGTCCCTCCAGTGATGTCAAAAGCGGTCATGAGAGAGCCATTGACCCGTATGCGAGCCATGTGCTGGAAATATAATAATATGACAAGTGCAATAAACCCGCGAGGTGGTCCTAGTTTCTGTAACTTCGCCCTTAAGAAAGGCCACTCTAGAGAGTCGAATGCTTTCTCTGCGTCCTGTAGGGCAACCGCCGGCAGCACCGTTGGGTAGACCCTTTTCAGCACGAAGAACACAGCACGCATGTTCAGAGAGGTAGTACAACGCGGGACGAACCCCGACTGCAAGGGTGAGATGATCTGATCTAGCATAAGTTACAACCGGGTCACCAACACTTTAGCCAATATTTTATTATCAAAATTAAGCAGGGACAGGGGCGGACATGAGGTGCAGCTCAGTGGGTCCATCCCAGGCTTCACTAATAATGTGATTACAGCTTCGCGCAGCAACGGGGACAGGGACTCCGCACCTAGACACTCAGCATACATCTCCAGTAAGTGCAGAGCTAGCAAATGTTTGTAAGCCTTATAGAAGACCCCATGAGACCATCTAGGCTGGGGGTCTTGGACCCGTCATGCGAATCGATCGCTTGTATGATCTCTTCACTGGAGATCAGCTCGCTAAGGAACTGCCACTGGGCATCCGTGATCCAGACCATGGCTATCTCGGATAAGTAGTCTGTTCTGGCTGTGTCCTCACTAGAGGTGCGAGTGGTATACAGGTTTGTGTAGTACCTAAGTAACTCTGCCAGATTATCAGCATTGTCCGTCACTCTGGTCCCATCAGACAGCTGTAGCTCAGGGATGCATGCATTGCCCCTGGGTGGGCGAAGCAGTCGTACCAAGGTGCGGCCCAGGCAATCACCCTCCCGATATCATCGGGCTCTAGCGTGATTTTCCAGGAATGCAACTTCCCGCTCAGCCTGCTCTCAGAATTCACCCAGTAGCACCATCCGCCGCCACAGCTGTGGTCCATGCCGGTGTTGAGTTTCTATGCTATCAGTATCATGAAGTTCAGCTTCTGTGCGGGAAAGATTATAGCATATATCGCGCAGCACTCCAGAGTGTTTCGAGATGGACATCCCCTAATGCAGGCCTTGAATGTCTCCCATAGGGTGGCCTGTATGGGGACCAAACCCTTGTTCCGTTCAAAGTATTCAACAACAGAAGTGCGAAGCTTGGACCTGAACACCTTGTTGAGCAGTGTATTACACGGGAAGCACCAGCGTTGCTCCACGCCTCCCCCATATTACATCACCAACAACATCTGGACCGGGGAGTGATCAGAAAGAGTGCGCAGGAAATGGGTAACGCTGTGTAGCCACGGAGTGGCAGTGGCTGAGAGTAGCCAATAGTCTATGTAAGACCATGTGTTGTGGGTGGCAGAATAAAATTTATAACCAGGAGTCTTGGCATGAACCAAGCGCCAGGCATCCTTCAGAACATAAGTGTCGCAAAGTTCACGAATGACCTGCAATGAACACGGCTCGCCATTCAGGATCGTGGACGTGGGGTCAAGTAGGGGATCTAGTATGAGTCAAAGTCGCCCTCCAGTATAACATGGTCTGTATCTATGCATCCCAGTAGTGACAACAGGGTGTGGTAAACGTCCGGGGAGTCCGTGTTTGAAGGGTAAACATTATGGAGCAGTATGCTTTGGTCTGCCAGGGTACCTGCAACTGCAACGTATCTGCCATTGTCGTCAGTGAAGTCGGCTGTAGTGTGGAACAGGATGGATGTGTGTATTAAGATGCATACGCCCGGTGAATAGGTGCTGTAGTTGGAGATGAATCGAAGTGGACCCAATGAGGAGGCGAAGGTGTGAGAGTTCCCTGGGGGGAGGTGGGTCTCCTGTATGAATGCAATTTTTATGCCATGGCGTGTGAGATATTGAAGTACCTGTTTACCCTTGCATGGATTGTTTGTACCTCTTATATTCCAGGATAGGAATGGGAAATTAACTACTGGGCCCTGGCTGTCGTGCGTTACCATCATGCATAGATGTGTAAGTGAACACAACCCTCCACCTCCAAGAGGATGGGACCTTCCTATATGGCAAACAAAGAAACATAAAAAGAACCCCCTAGTTACAGATTATAAGTGAAACAGCAGGGGCCAAAATGGGTCATTGGGTTTAGTGGGGGTGTGGACCTATCAGGTGGCTGATACAAATAAAGCAGTAATATACCGCTGGTGGAGCGACCCGGGATGTTCAAGAAGTGGGCAGTCTAATGCATTTTATGGCACTGATCAGTCCGGAGGAAATAGGTCTGTGCTGGCCAAGGCATGCAGGTCCGGGAAGAGCGAACTGGCGTGGCGCAGCCGGAGGGCGACTTTTCCTTGCTGTACTGTTTACAGAAGGCCAGGACATCTGGGGGGGCGTCGAAAAACGGGCCTTGCCATTGACATCCACCCGCAATTGGGCCAGGTAAAGCATGCTGTATGTCAGTCCCAGTTTCCTTAGCATGATCTTGGCTTCAGCGTATTTGCGACGAGTGTCCTGTGCCACCATGGTGAAATCAGGGAAGAAGGAGAGGGGGAGCCTTGATGTTGTACTTGCCCCACATTGAGCGTCAAGCAAAATGCAGTGTCTCGATCCCGAAAATTGAGGAGACAGGCAATAATAGGGCGTGGCACCAGGGAAGGCCACAGACCAAGTGAGCGATAGGAACGCTCCACCACAAAGGTGGGTGTGAAGTTTTGGTGACCGAACAGTTTTGAGAGAAGGCGTTCCACTAAGAGATCCATTCGTCCTGTGTCTGTGGATTCTGTGACTCCCAGGATGCGCAGGATTTTGCGGCGGGATCTAGTCTCAAGGTCCATGTTCTTAAAGGCCACGGTCTTGAGGATCTCTATATTCTCCAGCAGCTTATTCACTGTCGCTGACCCATCCTCTAGGGTCGAGAAAATCTCCTCCACACCATCCAGCCAGACATTTTGGCAGTCCAGGCGTTCCACCATGCAGTTGATTCGACTCGTAAGGGCATCAAACTGAGCGTATATAGAGCGGAACCCCACATGGAGTTCCGCCATGATGGCTGCCATACCAGATGAGAGCTCCTGGTCTACAGTACCCGCCAATTCCCCCCTCCATGTCTTTAGGAGCCCCGATTGCTCTGTTTCCTTGGCGTGCTCAAATGGAAGTTTGCGCTGTTTAGGGTCTCCACACACCATGGTCAGCAAGGTCCTGGGTGCTGATTGTGTCCTGCGGGGTCAAAAGAGAGCGTTGTACATGCAGCGGTCTTGCCAGACCGGGTTCGATTGCCAGAAGCCTCCCTCGATGCCAGGAGTAATCAGGGCAGTCGTTTGTGTACACATCATGGCACAGGGCTAAGTGGATGTCCGCAGGGGGGTGGGTATTGTCAGGAGCAAGTGCAGTAGTGCTAGTGCCCCGCTCCAAAGGCCACCTAGGCCACTGGGACCAGCAAAAGGAGAACGGCAAGCCAGATGCCCCAGGCAAGTCCAAAGAGTTGGCCCAAACAGAATGGGTAGTGGTGACCCCCTAAACTGTCCCCATCTCAGCTTGGAAGGACCCTTTCTCTCAAGATGGATGAGACTGCTGGAAATCAAGCACCATTCTGGGAGCTGTATGATTTACCGCCAGTCAGGTGGGCCAATCCGGGAGCCTGCAAATTCCGCCTGACACCATTGATCCCGCTGACTGCCCGCTCCACGGAACAGGGCTAAATGGCTAGTAAGTAGGGGCCTTCTGCAGAGCCGACACGCCACAGCCAGTGGCATGCGGCAATGGGGCCCACTAGGTCACCGCTAAGCGCCGCCCAACAGGAACCCCCTCCTAAGGACGAGCAGGCTACAGGAGCAACATCCTCATACCGTAGCAGGAGAGCACAGGTTAGTAGGTGCGCGGCATCAACCTGCACGCCCCGGCGCTGTCACACCCCTCGCTGGACCGGGGCACCCTGGGCAGTCGCAGTGCTGTCTCCAGGTTTCCGATTGTCGGGACCCAGCTCGGCATAGGCATTGAGGCAATGTCTGTGGGCAGGTGCAAGGCCAAACAGAAGGCATCGGAGGCACTGTTGGAGCTGGGGGGTAGCGTAGGTGACCCGGCGGGGCTTGGTAGCCGACGGCCTCAGGCTCACCTGTGGCCCCTGTTGCCGCAGGGCATCTGAAGCAAGGGCCGGGCTGCCAGCCTCGTGGTCCAGCTCCACAAATTCACCAAGCCACTCCTCTCCAAAGCCCTACACATTTTTGGGCTTCCAATGGCCATAGATGCACTATAAGGCCCATTTGAGGAGGTTCGGGGATTGCAAGTGCCAGAGCTTCACTGCCATGCGGCCATCTTGGTCGCTGGCGTGGCCATGCCCCCCTCGCGAGCCTATACTTAAACAGTGAACACAAAAATATCAATAACAAAATATTGTGGAAAAAGATTCTAACATAAAACAATAACAAAAACAGAGAAAAATAACAAATAACTCCTACAAATTGAAACAGAGGAAACATAACAATCACAAAAACCGAAATATCGAACACCAAAAAATCAGCATAAAATATAAGATACATATATACACGTATAAAAATATGTCAAAATAAAATTATTATACATTCAATAAATTCTGATAACTATAACTGGCTTTTACCATAAATGGTGCAAAAAAATTCAAACTAGTCTCCAACCAAACTATTACATCAAACTTAAAAACAGTTAACAAATAGAAACAGTTTTCCAATTAACAAGCAGTATAAAAAGGACACAAAAATGCACAACAAAATGCTTCTTAGAAAACAATTACAGCAAGACAGGTCACTCTACTAGATTGCAAACCTACAAAAGAAGACTGCAACACTTCAACAAACCACTAAATGCTACAAAGTAAGTATGATAATAAATGAAAGCTAACAAAATTGTTGCATAACGCAAAGTATGTTATGATTATAATTAATTAAAACTACGCTACATGTTTATTTCTACAAATAACCAGTTGATCCTCTGGCAGAATGAAAAAAAAAGCTAAAGGGAAAAGACGACACAGAACTGAATTATTTGAAATACAAAAAAGACCATTTCGAAAGAAGTACAGTAACCGAAGCACATGAGCAGAAATAAGGCTAAAAAATAATGCTTTACAATATTTAAAAAATAAAATAAAACAAACCCTTAACCAAATTTTACCTTAAAAAATAAACCAACACAAGTAACATTTTTTTCCTCCCAATAAAGTGCAACAAAAGAAAACTGTGCCAAAAATAAGACCAAACAGACTTGTAAAGCAAACATCTACAACTAAACCAAAGTGTAGGGAACGACCAGAATGTAAGCTAAACTGTGCACCTGCAATGAAATAGTGTTAAAATAAATATAACACCAAATATTGTTTTTTCTTTAAATAATGTATATTTTCTATACTCTAAAACCCATGGACAAAATATCAGAAACAGCAAAATACATCAAATCCCAAAAAATGAAGCTGGTATTAAATTATAGAGGATATATTTATAGTAAAGAGAGTACCACTAGTAACAAAACAAACTGGACCAAATATCATTCAAACATGTGCAATCGCAAGGCGGCCACTAAAAATGAAATCGTTGAAAGCATCAAGGAACATAACCACCCCCCTAATATTACTGAAAGATAAGTAAGAAATATTTTACAGCACCTAAAAAAGGCCAGTACGAGATCACAAGAGCCAAGAGGAACAATACTTAAAAAATATTGTATCAACCATTCCTGAAAAAGCAAGATGCTAACTCCCTGGCTTACAAACCCTTAAAGCAGTAATTGCCAGAACAAGATGAAACACCAATAGCACTTAAAACTATGATGATATAGACATACCCCAACACTTACTAATCACCCAGAAAAAGATGTTTTTACCATATGCCAACATCAATAATAATTAAAAAATGATCACATACCACTAACAATTTACTGTTCTTAACACAATGCAACACAGGGATGATGGATGGCACTTTTAAGTTGTGCCCGACCACCATTAAGTCAAAAATACACAAAACATGGTCAGGATCAAAATACAAACATCCCATTAGTGTATTACTGTTACCTCACAAACAATGTGCAGCTTTTAATGAAATGCTACAGATAAAACAAAAAACTAAACAATTTAACCAGGGCCATTGAAATTATGCAATTGTGCAGCCACAGCAATTTTCACATAATTATAGATTTGCCGCATTTGTCACATAATCCACCATCCATAATCTGCAGATTTTAACCAAAAAAATTGTCTAGCTCAAACGGTTCAAAAGTTACTAAAAATGCAGGTACACATGTTGCTGCACTTTGGCAGGCCCTTTGCAAAACTGGACTGGTCACCTTTCATTTGCTTATTTGGGTATTGAATGGGTACTAATGAGGTGCAACCAATGTCCAGACAGTGTTACCAAGTTTAAAAATGTCAAAATAATGAGTTAATACTTTTATAAAATGTGTGGCATTATGCTGCATAATTTCCCTTTTTGTGCCACATAATTTACTGAACCATGCCACATAATTTAGCCCTTTCCTACTGCATAATTCCTGTGGCCCTGAGTATAACTCATAAAAAATCATTGTAGATTTTGAACCGTCAATGATTTCGACCATACTAAAAATTGACCCACACACTGATATTCACAGATGCTACTGTAAATTTACCCAGAGCAAAAGGAGACACCTACAAAATCCATCCTGAACATAACATGTACAAATTCTAGGTTATTTGCATGTTCTATGCAACTAACCTAGAATTTGTACATGAAATAAACAAGCTAATAGCTTCTGCATACGTCTCTGTAACAGAAGTCACTAAACATGATATGCTAATTGAATCTTCCTATTACCAACAGCATGAAACCAAACTAGCTCCACCAATGGCTTATTTTGAGGATACTTAGGTTGGTCACCTGTATGGATCAAGCCACAGACCCCAATCCAGGTATCACATTCAATGGTGGTATGTCTATGATGGCATTGTTTCCAGAGACAAATAACACAATGGAAGGGTGGCACAATTCCTCCCAAGGAACACTTGAAAGAAGCCATCCTACACCCTACCAATTCCTAGAAATACTTTAAAAAAAGCAAAGCTACAAGGAGCTAAGAATAGAACAGTCCCTAACACAACTCAAACCAAAAATCCCTACACGAACTAAACAAGCGCATGAACTCCTAGCATTCAAAGTAAAACTATTTACTAACAACTCAGGCATACCATATCTAGACTCAATAGCAAGACGCTTACTTTAAAAAGAGCACAGTAAACAACAACACAGTTTAATCTCTCTAAAACACACTCATACTTTACTAATATTTAGTTCTATATATTATTAAAGCAAATTTAATAAACCATTCTGAAGAAAGAATAATTCAAGATAAAAAATTAAATTGATAATTAAAATTTACTATAATAAATATTTAAAAATAAATAAACATGCAATGCAAAATAACTAACATTAGTTTTTTTACCACCTATACAAATATGCTAACACCACAAAAAATCACATATACAGGGAATAAATAAAAAAACATAAGATCAAAAAACTGATGTTACCTTCCCTAAAACATACATAAACAAAATAAGATAACACATGATAGTTTCGTAGATTAAGTCCTGGTCAAGTGGAAGGATGATCCAGTAAATACAATCCCGAAAAAATAGTGATAAAAAAGTACAAAACAAATGCACAAAAAACAGAAAAACAATGGAACATCCAATATGAGTCCAAAAATCCTTTGACTCTATCCAAAATCCTGAAAAATTTGAAAAATATAAAGGAACCCTTCAGAAAAACTGAAAATCAAAGTAAAAATAATTTTGGTTTAAAAATAACCAACCCTTTTTCTGTTAAAAAATCAAAAATAATAAGAAACAGGTTAGAAATAAAGTCTGACATCCAAAAATAAAAACTTGTAAAGGAAAAAACATGTAAACCCAACCAAAAACTCTTACAACCCAAATCACAGTAAAGGAATTAAAATCAGCATAGAACACACATAAAATACATATAAACATTTCATTTTACAATCAGGCCTACCAGCATACCGTGAACTATATAACACATACTACACTTACAAAATGCACTAAAACAAAATCCAGTTACAGTAGCCTAACTATGCCTAAACACCTCCTACTACCACTAAAGCCTTCGAAAATGAGATTAAAATAGGCTTACCTGAATCTGACACCAGCAATGGTAAACTTCTTCTGCAAACTCAACGAACAGCCCAAAATGATAGAAAGGACTACAAAATCAAAGAAACTGGACATAACGGCAGACAAGTGAAAATAAAAAGCCTTCCATCACACCACAATCAATGTTAAAAATATGTATTTTAATTAATAATGTTTCTGAAATAGTTAAAAACATGTTAATAATCTTTAAAAAATCAGTTTTTAAACAAATGTACAAAAATAGTTTATGTATAAATATATCACACAAAATAGTGATGGAAATATAAAACCAATTTGTTTCAGTACTTTTTATTATATCACAATTTTAAAATATAAGTAACATAAAAAATTATGTTTGTCAATACTTAGAGCCTCATTACGATTCGGGACGGACCGACCGTCTGACTGCCGTGGCCGCAGACCGATCCCGACCGCCAAGACCGCAAACTAATCTCTGATGTATCACGATGAATGCAGGCTTATCCTCCGACCGCGGCGGTCGGAAAGCCTTCGGCATGGAGCCGGGGGGTCGGAAAGTACTGGCCATGTATTGCGGCGATTTGAATTATTTGGACATGAATTGCCGAGCTCATAATTTTCCCGGCATGGTGCACGGCGGTCGCCGAATACCTGGCATGGTTCACGCCTGTCGCTAAGCTCTGCCCATGGACCGCAGTGGTCGCAAAGCATGTCCATTGGATGATTTGAAATAAAACACAGCTGATGGCTATTTCCAAAGTGGACACACCTACAATTCAAAGTTAAAAGCACACCTCATCCCAGACCATGATCCTTTACCCCTACATTCCAAAACAACCAGATACCATTTGCAGAAAAGGCAGCCTTTATCACAATTCCATCACACACTCCACACACGTTTTTTGCACAAATCACATTGTCATTCCTTGGTTTGATCACATGTTACGTTTTCTTCACTGTCACACACCTCATTGTTTTTTTTTCAATATGTCACCAGCCAAAAATGCACGTTTTTCAGGCACAGAGTTGACAGTGTTGGTCGATGAAATCATTAAAGTAGAGCCACAAAACTTTAGATCCCAAGTCCAACAACCTTCCCAAAATTGAAGAAATGATATGTGGGACCGTATAGTCAATTTGATGAATGCTGTTAGTAGCACCGTTCACACAAAGGAGGACATCAGGAAGAGGTGGCATGACCTAAAGATGAGGGTGAACAGACTGGCCTCCAGGCACCACCTAGCGGCACTCAAGACTGGCGGTGGTCCTCCCGGACCACCATTGCAACTCACACACTGGAAGGAGAAGGTGCACCGCATCCTGCATTTAGAGGGCTTGAACGGAATACTTGGGGGATTGGAGACCCGTAAGTAACACCTCAACAAATCACAACTTTTCACTATTTAAATGCACACATCACAGCTCTTGCCATAGTAATGTTCATTTTCTGTACAAACATGCATTATGTCCTGTTGTCTGACCACTAAACAAGATGTACTACTGCTGTTTCTCCATACCCACTTGTCAGCCATCTTGCAGCTGAACTTCAACTCACATGCAGGTAGCCATTACTCAAGTCTGGGGGATGGGAGACTGAAGTGACTAAATCTACCATGGGGTCCTGTTGTTTTAAAACCAAACACGATGTAGTACTGCTGTTTGTCCATACCCACTTGTTGGCCATCTTGCAGCTATACTTCAGCTCACATGCAGGAAGCCATTGCTCAAGTCTGGGGGAATGGGAGACTGAAGTGACTACATCTACCATGAGGCCTTGTTGTTTTCATACCAAACAAGATGTACTACTACTGCTGTTTGTTAATACCCACTTGTTAGCTATATCTGAATACTTCCCTACGGGATAGCTTGCAATGTTATCCAACACCCCTCATGTTCTTCAAAGGTTCAAAACCCACTGTGTCAATGATGATGTGGCTGTATAGAATACACTTAAGACAATGACAATGTACTTTTTCTGTGAACAGGTGGATCTGGCACATCTGCCCAGAGTCAAGACACACCCACATTCCATCTCCAACCCATGATCAAGCCCTCAGTGATGCTGGCTCTCCTGAAGAAGGGGACATGGAGAACTGACCTGGCCCATCTGGTGGACCTAGGCAGACAGCAACAGTGACCCTCAGCACGCCCACAACCACATCTTCCACCCCAGCTGCAACATCTGTGCTGATCTCTGCCCCAACAACCAGTACTCCTAGCACAGCCAGCAACATCTCCTGCCTCCCAGTCCAACCTCAGGAGGTGAGTTATAACAACCCTCCCAGTAAGGATGTAGGAGGCAGTGGGAGGGTGCAGGCTGTGTCAAGGACACAGGTCAATGGGGCAGGGATGGTGGGAGGGTAACAGTGGGCAGGATAAGTGAGGCCACTGCTGTCAATGAAGCTCAGGCCAACCTTGAGAGACTCCTTGACGTCTATGAGGACAACCAAGGAATGATGGGTCAGATATTAGGGGAACTCCAAGAGATGAAGCAGCTACAGAGGTCCATAGATCAGTGCATTCAAGTCCACAATGAGAACACTGTCAAGCTGATTAGGGTGCTGAGGGACATAAGTACCACACTCTGTAGGGCTTTTCCCCCAACAACTGCCCCTTCGTCTGGTACTACAACATCTCACCCATCAACTTCTGCGACTGCCACATGAAGGGAGACCCTGACAGAAGATGAGTCCTCAGACACCCCTGACCCTGTATCAGAGGACCACCACAACCACCCCCCACCCATCACAGTCCGGGATGTCCTACGAAAACTCCAGGAGGTTCGGGTGGCAAGGCACCAGCCACTTTGTGGGACACAGCTTCACTTTGTTGACTCTCCCAGTACACATTACCATTTCAAATTGGAGGAGTTTGAGGGACTTTGGACTAGAGACAATGTGGCTACTACTATTATGGTGTCATCCACCAACACTGACTACTACACTCTTACCTTCACTATTTTGATGTATACATCCTATTTTTTATATATCACTATGTGCACTGCAATAAATTCAATGCTCACTATTTCTCAGGCTCCTGTAGCAACATTGACATCTAGCAAGGTATCATGTACTACCCATGTGCAAATCCAATTCTGACTATGACCAATGTGTGTTAGCATCAACATGCGGAGTGTCTACAATGTGCATATGAGTATCAAAAACATTTCACACCAACACAGACAAACAAGTTTCTAGTCTCATCCCAAGTTTATTACAGAGTACCAACCTTAGGCTGGCATATTGTTAGTTACAGATCCAATATCATACAACAGTTAAATGACCAGTCTCATGCAGCACAAAGCTAATGTTGAGTACAGGACAAACCAGTAGGAGGTGATACATATCACAATGCCAAAACAATTTTGCCACATGCCAATTTGGTCATGTTATCAGCTGGGGCCATAGTAACTAACTCACACTAGAAATACCATATCAGTGAGGAAAAATGAAACAACATATATCTGAAATACAGGTGTGACTGCACAGGTCCTTACCAAATCTGTGTAGCAGACTGTGGTGGAATGTCACACACAAATGTCAGTGGTGTGCCACGTGCACTGTGGCTCACAATGATTAGACACATCAACAGCTACATCCAGTCCTTACACATTGAGGACTTAGCCAGTGTGAAGGGAGAATAGCATGATTTGGTCCTACTACAACATTCTATTAGAGAACATGATGGCACACATTTGACAATAGGAACACCACATGACAGGGACCAAGTCCAATTGATTCATTGCTGCTTCAATCCTATCACAGTTTCAAGCAGGCTTAGTACTGGAGATTTACGCAAAAAATATGTGCCAGACATCTCCAAGAATAATCCATGTCCACTTCATACTTTGTAAAAGCATTGCATACTTGCTGATGTCACAACTCAGAAATGCCCAATTGAGGATGACATTGTGAAGGTACCTACAACAGACCAATACATAAAGATTAGCAAGGAAGTCATACTTTTTATACAAAACACAGTCCAGTTCTGGAGTACACAGATGTCCAAATATCACCTTCACCAATCAACAACTATAATGTCAAAATGTGTCAAGCGCTACCTCCACCAACATACTGTGTACTGATTGTTCCACATCTGTACATACGAAACAAGTAGCCAGTAACAATCTGCTCACATCATCACAACTGCAGTCACTGTAGTAGGCTAAGTAATTAAGTAGTTACAAAACAAGATTCCCTTCAGAACAATTCAACATATTCCTTATAGAAATAGTAGCACTCTTAACACTTATATCAAGCATATGACATCAAACCACAACAATAATCATTATTTAAAAATAGAAACACTCTGCTCAAGGTGTGGAAGTACTTATGCACAAGTTTTAATACATCAAATATAAAAATTATTCACATCAAATCATAAAAATATATTAAAAATACAATACATATTATGTAGCATCATTCCAAAGAACCCAATAAAAAGTATTAAAAACTCCTGACTAACTCAGTGAGTACAGATTCATAAATGGACAAGCCCCCTGGCAAGGAAACTGCACAAGACAGTGAATTTTCCCTTTGAATCGTTAATTTGAAACGTATTATGACAGCACCTAGCAGGGTATGGTCTTCCCTGTCTAAGTGGCCACTGCCACCCCTCATATTTAACAGAAACCACTGCGTCGACGCGTTTCGGTGGTCATAGATGTATAAGGTCACCTTCTTCAGGACTATAATTGTCTTTCCTCATCCACAATTCAATTATTAAACCAGTGCAGCTGGTGCTGTCATAATACGTTTCAAATTAACGATTCAAAGGCAAAATTCACCTCTTTGGAATGATGCTACATAATATGTATTGTATTTTTAATGTATTTAATGATTTGATGTGAATAATTTTTATATTTGATGTATTAAAACTTGTGCATATTATGTAGCATCATTCCAAAGAACCCAATAAAAAGTATTAAAAACTCCTGACTAACTCAGTGAGTACAGATTCATAAATGGACAAGCCCCTGGCAAGAAACTACACAAGACAGTGAACTTTGCCTTTGAATCGTTAATTTGAAACGTATTATGACAGCACCTAGCAGGGTATGGTCTTCCCTGTCTAAGTGGCCACTGCCACACCTCAAATTTAACAGAAACCACTGCGTCAACACGTTTCGGTGGTCATAGATGTATAAGGCCACCTTCTTCAGGACTATAATTTTCTTTCCTCATCCACAATTCAATTATTAAACCAGTGCAGCTGGTGCTGTCATAATACGTTTCAAATTAACGATTCAAAGGCAAAATTCACCTCTTTGGAATGATGCTACATAATATGTATTGTATTTTTAATGTATTTTTATGATTTGATGTGAATAATTTTTATATTTGATGTATTAAAACTTGTGCATAAGTACTTCCACACCTTGAGCAGAGTGTTTCTATTTTTAAATAATGATTATTGTTGTGGTTTGATGTCGTATGCTTGATATAAGTGTTAAGTGTGCTACTATTTCTATAAGGAATATGTTGAAATGTTCAGAAGGGAATCTTGTTTTGTAACTACTTAGTTAATTTGGTGCTCTGTCCCTTTGGATCTGAAGAGCCCCTCTCCTTGGTTTCAAGGTAGGCTAAGTAATTACAGCACACATCATACTTACTCTCATAAGAAGAAGTTGTTGATGAAGACTTGACACATGTCAACTCCTCCCTCTTCACCACTATCATCATCATTTGGCATTTCTGGATCCTCACCCGGTGGCACTCGCTGGTCTCAATCCTCTGCTATGAGAGGGATGTTCTGTCGCAGTGCAAGGTTGTGGAGCATACAGCATGCAGCGGTGATCTGACACACCTTCCCGGCTGAGTAGAGGAGGGCCCCCCAGTCTGGTCCAGACATCTGAACCTGGCCCTCAGGAGCCCAAAAGCCTGCTCCACTGGCCGCTGTGTTCTTCCATGGGCCTCATTGAAGCGGGCTTCCCCTGGCGTTATTGGATTCCTCAGCGGTGTCAACAACAATGGGCGGTTGGGATATGCTGAGTCTCCTAGATGGAAGACAGACAGAAGTGCTAAAAACTTGTGACACAGTTACTGATCATGCAACCTGACATCACACACACAAAAGTTAGATACATTATACCCACCAACAAGCCAGGCCCTCTCCGGTAGTAGTAGTCATGACATCAGCTGGGGTAGGGTGCTGATCCGCAGTATGAAGAAGTCATGGGCAGAACCAGGAAATCTGGAACAGAAGTGTGATATGTATAAATCAGCTAAACAAACCACTTGCACGTTGATAGAATAGAAGTGCTTCCTGTTCCGAAACAACTGTTCATTGGCCTGTGGTGCCACCAAGGTGATATGTGTGCCATCTATCGATCCTATCACATGTGGGATGTGACCCAATCCATAAAAGTCTCCCTTCACATTGGCCAAATCTTCACACCTGGGGAACTGAATATAGCTGTCCATGTGTCTCACCATTGCTGCAAGTACATCACGTAGTATGCAACTAAACATAGGTTGTGACATTCCTCCAGATATTGCTACAGTATACTGAAAGGAACCTGTCGCAAAGAAATGTAGTGCTGCCATGACTTTCACCATTGTGTCAGAGCCATGGGATGGTGTCTATGAGCACGTACATCAAGTTCCAACTGAGCACATACATCTTGTATTGTCTGCCTATTAAGAAGAAAAATCAGGATTGCGTCTCTTTCCTCCAAAGTTAGGAGGTCTGGGAATGCCTGGTATACTGGAGGCTGTAGTCTCCTCCCTCTGGCATTTAACCTATATGTGGAATAGAGACACATATGGATAGAGGTCACAGTGTCCTCATGAACATTTACCAAGACACACCCAAAAGTGTTGTGAAAAGACATTAATGCATATGTGAGCATGTCCACTGCATTTTACTTCACTTCATGTACCACTACATACTTTCATACATGGATCGTTCTTGTATGATGTAAGTGAATGAGATGCACATAGATGCATGCTACAATTTTCACCAGTGGCAGTTACTACATACATATATTATTGATTTTGTTTGTAGAAAACAGTTTAATGATGTCTATATCAACACTGACAAGGTGGAGGCCCAGACTCACCAATGGGACATGCAACCACCGGCTGATTTGAACCGCGCAGTAGGTGTCTCCTACCACTGCGGGCACAGCCATTGGCTAACCTTTTAAAATGTGACCGCTGTGTTTCAAAGTTATGTTTATGCAGACAGAGATGACCGCCTAACTGGATACCTGCAATCGCCTATGGGACATGCCCAATCGGCATCCGCCGGCTGATTTGAACCACGCTGTAGGTGTCTACTACCACTGCGGGCACAGCCATTAGCTAATCCAGTAAAATGCAACAGCTACGGTCCAATGTACATGGCCGTCTACACTCAAGACCGACTGTGTAATGTATTTAAAGGTTGCAGTTGGTAAAAATTAACACTTGCCTCAAGACACTGCTGCAAATTACACCTCCTCATCTGTAGCTGCTGTTTGCCACCTCTGGGAGCTGCCATGACACACTTTACATGGCAGAAGGTGCCTCCCTTCACTCCAGAGTAGCTCCATACACTGGTAGAATGGGTCCTCCTTCCCCTGTACCACCAGTTCTATGGCTCACCAGAAGAGCAGGTGAGTACAGCAAAAAGTATTTTCTACTCCTTATGCATTAACCTAGCCAAGACCATGGCCCACATTGTGGCTCTGATTCCCAAACTGATGTTAATTGTTTCTAAATATTATGAGGTGGCCACAACATAGGACCCGAACAGGTGTGGCAAATGCGACACTGTTAATTGTGGATGTAACAGATTCAAGGTGATGTGCAGACACTACAGAACAATGCGCCAGTTGCATGCACAAAGCAATGCATGTATGGAATTTTTGTGTGAGAATGTAGACTTGCTTTATCATGTTATGACCCTTATCATGTCAATGTGTCCTGTGAGTTGTTTGTTATGGGACATGTGATCTAACTATGCAGTCCCACCAAGTGCTCAGCACACAAGGCATTAGCCAACTTGTCTTCAGTCAGGTGACAAGAACTCGCAGACATGTTCACTGTGACCCACTACGCTATTGTGACATGTATGAGGGGCACTAGATGTCAAGTAATGTATGGTATATGTGGCCATCTGATGGTCATGTGGGTATAGTGTGCTCAGCATGCTGAGATCAAACAACGACAATGATATGTGCCTGGCATCCACCATGGCCCAGGTTGGGGCAGTGTGTATTACCCAATGTCACAAATGTACAAAGGACTCCCCCTGTGGACCTGCAGATACACAGATGTGGGCTGAAACAGTGATCCAGGAACATGAGTTGGCATCAGTGCACCTAGTGAGACTAGATTGGGTATGATGCATGATGAGAACCACACACCAGAGACTACTATTGATGGGCCAATTTTTTCAATGTTTGTCATTGCCTTAGCACAGGCCCTTTACTCCCACATGCCTTGGATTTTGTCTGACAATAGGTTGATGGTACCATTATACAGGAACAATGTTCATGACAATTATTTTCACGTCTGATAGTTTGGCAAATCTGCAGTGCTGTTTCAACGTGCATCACCAGCTGTGTCAGAATGTGCAATTGTGCAGTATGTATAATGCTATGTAGATGTCGTGCCATACAAACTCTGCCACATATGGCATCTCAGGACTTAACACACAGAAACATGCAGACGTTGTCTGAGGGTCACATCAGAAATCTACAAGTCCATTGATCCACAGACTTGAACTAATCATTTACTTGAATGGCAGCCCTCTTGTGTTTTTGAGAACAAAGACTGTCCATCTACTAAGTGCAATGGTTGTCGTGATGTTTTAGCCAGTGAGATTTAAGTAATTTCTCCTGACTATATAGATGTCTGTCCATGGCGGTAAGACAAGTGTAGGCTTCTGGAGGACACATTAATGTACTGCGTTACATTGTAACACTTTTCACAGCACATCTGGTGAGGGCCATGGGTATGTGATATCAGGGGTATTGTGTAGTGTGTATGGACATGATCAGGATGGATTGTAGTACACAGAGGAGTTCTAAAGTAAGCACTAATGTCATATATGTAGGTCAGCATGTGCACATCAAGCTTGTCATGTATGCAATGTTGAGAGATGTCTATGCTAGCTGTGTAGCAGCTCTGTGTCACTCTAGCTGATAATTTATATTGTGCGTGTCCACTCAGTCTCTTCATCTATTGCATCCATACAGGTCAAGGCCCATCATAAGGCATCGATGTGGAAAGCCATCGCCTGGAGAGTGCAGACCCTGGGGGTCGCACGTCGGCGCAGTGCTCACTGCAAGAAAAGGTGGGAGGACCTCAGAAGATGGAGCAAGGAGATCATGGAGGCAAAGCTGGGCCTGTCTTTCCCCTGCAGAAGGGGCGCATGCCGAACCCAGTCCCCCCTAAATGGACCGCTAACTGGCAGTGGCATACCCTGACTTTGATGGGCAGTGGAGAGCCCAAAAGCAGCTATGAGGGAGGGAGCATTTCCATCAGTGTAACGTCATACATGACCATTTTTTTCTTACAGTCTCACAGGCAGCTATTGACCATTTTAGGTGGGAGATGACTAATTTCCCACACAAGGGGAAATTAGTTGCATGTGTAGGTCTAGTAGTAGGAGCATGGTTTCATTTAAGACAATGTACTTGTAACCATGACCTAAGCATGCTGAAGTCACACATGTGTGTCCAATGTGGTGCAGACACTTATCTGTCCATTTGCTGGGACTAATTACCTCCTCTTTGGTAGCAATATCTGACATTGATCCCAAACAGACGACTTGTCAGCCTTGTGTCTGCGTGATGCTCCCGCACTACTATGTCTCTTTTGATGATGGGCCATTCACTTATGGCATGTGATACAATGCACTGTGGATGCAGACACTGAGCACTAAATCTCCTTGGTAAGAGGGCATGTTGAGTAACATGAGTTGGCAAACATCTCTGGTGGCCTATATTGTTGCCTACATGCTGGCATGTGTAAATTTATGTATTGTACTGCCACATGCAAAAAGAACAAATGATGGACAGAATGCAGAATAATTTCATACATTCACCCCAGTACAGAGATCTGGGCCTAAATCCATCATTTTTTTGCTCCCCATGCCATTCCAGTTTGGACCCAGCCATATGCAAATCAGTCTTGACCCTGTGCCTTATGAGAACAATCCAGCCCGAACTGCAAGGCCAGGTCCTCCCTGGACCGGAAACAAGCATCCTAGGACCGGTTTCGGGGTTTCACCCCTCATCAGCCAGGATAGCTTGACTCCAGTGGCATGGAGAGCACAGGGCCCACGTCTGGGCATACCCGTCACACTTGGGGTGACAAATGCAAAAAGAACAAATGATGGACAGAATGCAGAACAATGTCATACATTCACCCCAGTACAGAGATCTGGGCCTAAATCCATCATGTTTTTGCTCCCCATGCCATTCCAGTTTGGACCCAGCCATATGCAAATCAGTCTTGACCCTGCACCCAATGGGAACAGTCCAGCCCAAAATGCAAGGCCAGGTCCTCCCTGGACTTGAAACAAGCATCCTAGGACCGGTTTCGGGGTTTCATTCCTCTGGGGTGGCGAAGTGAGCTAAAGAACGATGATGGATTCAACCCAGATCTGTGACTGGGGTGAGTGTCTGAAAAGCTTCAGCACTCCGCCCATCATCTCTTTGTGTTTGCTTTGTTCGCCCTAAGTTGGCAGGGTATGCCCAGACATGGGTCCCTTGCTCACTTTGCCACTGGATTCAAGCTAGCCTGGCTGATGAGGGATGTTACCCCAAAACCGGTCCCAGGATGCTTGTTTCCAGTCCAGGGAAGACCTGGCTTGGCACTTCGGGCTTGACTGTTCTCATGAGGCACAGGGTCAAGACTGATTTGCATATGGCCAGGTTTGAACTGAGGTGGCGAAGTGAGCTAAAGAACGATGAAGGATTCAACCCAGGTCTGTGGCTGGGGGTGAGTGTCTGAAAAGTTTCAGCACTCCGTCCATCATCTCTTTGTGTTTGCTTTGTACTGCCACATGTACAACTGCCCCATACATGATGAAGAGGGTCTACAAGTTGTTCTGACAATATCCCACATTATATTATATGTTGTTCAATGTGTACATGACAATGTGAGTAGATGATGAATATGCAGAGTATGTGTAACCACATACTGTAGTGGATAGACATGGGTTGGTGAGTTACACATAACCATTGACTGGCATCATTACCCAGGTCAAATGTGGAGGCAATGAAAAGCTTTAAAGACTTTCGGGCAATGTTCCTTTGCATGACTTTGTGAAATGTGTATGCAGTCAGGAGATATTCACATGTGCATCTGTGTATGCTCATTTTGTGGCTGGTGATGTACCTCAGGGAGTGTTATGCTGACATGTTGGGCTCATGTGTGTGTCTTACAACTCACTACTACATTGGTATTTGTGTTATCAAAACATGACACGTAGAGTGAATCCTCTTGCCTATTAGACATGAGTAATACCCCTTTATGGACTAATAATTTCCAATATCTTATGTACTACAAATGTTCTGATGTCATTGAGACGTTTACTTTATTTGTAAAGAACGTTGGCTCACAGTTGACAATATAGACAGTGAATGTTCCTATGCAGACTCATGTACAATGGACATTTTTCCTGCTAACTGAAAACCAAATGTAGCTACTATGCCTTCATTATACTCTTCTGCAGTAGTAGTAGTACATGTGCCACCTACCTAGGCTAATCTGAGCAATCTGTCAACTGCGTCATCTGGCAGTAGAGAGACATTTAAGTGTCACATGTGAAGTGTGAACATTGTGGGATGTGTGCTTCCATGTCATGTCATTTGTGTTACTCACAAGATACAGCAACTTCTCTGTAGCAGGGGCCCAACTGTCCTACATGTAGTGTGTCAGGGAAACATGAGCTACAGCAGATTGCAGGGCCTTATGTCAATGTGTAGGGATGCATTACATTTCAATATCCCATTTGATGATATCTGCTACCTTTGGTATGAGCTAAGGACATACGTAGACAGGGTGATGACATCATTTGATACACAGATGAGGATGCAGTTGGAGCAGACTGTTGTGGTGACACCTTTATTTGGATATGTGCACAGCTCATTTACCATTCATGCATGTTCTCATGGCACTGTGGGGGCCAAGTCATTTTTCCTACGCAAATTGCTTTCCGGGCTATAGTATAATGTGTTGTGTTATGACATGCTTGTGTAGTGTGCTCAAGCTATTGCAACTTACATTTTTCTCTTCTTGTTTCAACATCTATCCAGGGCATCCAAGGAGACATCCAAGGAGACAGGGCAGAGACAGGTGGGGATGCAGATTTCCACAGTGGTTCTCTTCTACCCAGTGACACCGAGGGACCCAGTGGCCCAGAGGGTGGTGGAAGTGTCACGGAGGAGCAGCACGACGACTCAACTGCAACATCTTCATCAAGCTCCAGTATACCCTCCCCGGTGATGGTGGTGGACTCCCCTGGACATCAGTCTGCTCCCCTTCCATCTTCACCCTCCCTGCTGCTCCCCAACTATTTGTCCAGGCCCACTCGCCTAAGCAGGGAAGCCTCTCCTTCCCCCCAGGGGCCTCACCCCCTGCCTCTGTCTCCCCTGCTGCCCTGAGTGTGGAGGCTATTGACCTCCTGAGGCAGATCTCTGTGGGTCAGACAGCAGTGCTGAATGCCCTCCAGGTGCAAACATCCCAGCAAAACATGATGGTGTAGTACCTGGAAGACATTTACGCTGACATGTCTGGCTAACAGATCTTTTCTGGCTCTGGCTTCCACACTAACAGCAGCCTTCCAACATTCTCACCTTTCCACCCCACCTCCTGCCCCTTCCCCAACCACTATCCCTATCCCCATCTGTCCAAAGCACACGCAAATGTCACACATCCACATCATCAGACACCACCAGCACACACAAACACAAACCTAAGAGGACAAAAACAAGCACACCCACTCAACATGCAGTCACCACACTCAACAACACATCCACAATCACACAGCCAGACACCACACCCACAACACCAGCTGCGGACACTTCTACCATCACACAGCCAGACACCACACTAACAACACCAGCTACAGACACTTCCACTACCACACAGCCAGACACCACACCCACAACACCAGCCACAGACATTTCTACCATCATACAGCCAGACACCATACCCACATCAGCCACAGACACTTCCACTATCACACAGCTAGACACAACACCCACAACATTTTCAAACACAAGAATCATCCCACAACAAAACATATGTCAGACACCCAGAAACATTCACACATTGCATATGCATCCACACCTCAAACCTCAAATCCCTCTGCCTCCAAGACCGAATCCCTTGCCATTCCTCCTCCCCAGTCTCACCAAACTCTTACCCTGAGTGCCCTTCACCTTCTCCCTGACACATTTGTCCCCCAAAACCCTAAAGGTCTGGTTTCCCACCCCTACCCTACCCTTCCACATCAACACCCCAAAAACTTGACCCCTCCAGTAAAGAGTAACCCCGTACCACCAAAGAGGGTAAAAAAGACCACCAATCCTGAATCAGAGCCACCCCCTCCCAAAACCAAAAGGTCCTCTTCCCCTACCTACCTCAGAGCTTCTCAGAAAAAGAGACAGCCACCTGTTTCCACCCTCCCTATTCTACTCACTACCCTAAAAGGATACAAGACCCCAAAGATGTTCAGTCCCAGTCCTCCAAATCCTGAGTCCAGCTCTCCCACACCAGAATCCAGACCTCCCAATCCCGACCCCATCACTCACGCCGAACTACCCAACACTCCCAAAACGGACCCAATGCCTCCCCAGGCCGAACCCAGCCCCCCAATCCAAATCCCAGCCCACCCCATTGACTTACTAGAGGTGCCTGGACTGCACATTGAATGACCCTTTCCTGAGGAGGTTTCCCTGGCAGTGATATTGTTGGCAGGTGTTGTGGCACAGCAGTGTGCTAACCCACATGGACATATTTTTGACTGGGTATTGGCCTTTGTCATTATCAATATGAGAGATTTGTCTGAATAAAGACTGATTAGTTCATGTTGAACTTTGTCCTGCATTTGCTACTGATGCTATTTGTTGTTCTTGAATTTTTGTGTGATGTGTGACAACAGTTGAGTTTGTTTACCCATGATAGCTGATCCATTTGCAGGGATAAGTCTAGTCACACATTGGAACAAGTTATGCAGTGACAGAGGATGATGGTCAATGTTCTATGGTTTCACAAGTGATATATATCCCAATTGTGGCATGCATTTATTTGTGTGTCATCTGCCTTGGTAAGTAGAATATCTTGCTTTGCCCAATGTCCACATCTTCAGGCTTGCTGTACAAGGTGAGCTCTGTGGTGGATATGTATTACATATGTGCTAAGTAGGTATTTGTTACAACACAAATGGGGAATGCTGTATTGTGATGGGTATTTGTTACTTTTGAAGCACATGTAAACCTTTGCATGTGTGTTCTTCCAAAATTCTTCTCATGGTTGTCTGACTAGTGCTGTTGCTGTAGGGTTTTTTAAAGGTCTTGCACTTACACATCAGTCACTTGAGCAGGGCTAATATATGACAATATTTGTTGTCCCATTTCTACACCATGCCTCTGGTCCTATGCACATGGTCACATTGATGCAGGTGCAACCTGGACTGTGTCCCTGGCCTGTTGCCTTCCACGAGTCCCCCTGGCTTGGATACCCACACCTGCAGGGCATCTTTACAGTGTGGCCTTTACATATATGAGACTGTAGTTTTTGACAATCCCATTAACCTGACTAATCGTATTTATGTGTGTGATGTTGGAAGGTGCACTACAGTGCTTTTGTAGTGTAGTAGTTTATATTTTTGCCGGAGACATACATACAGTTGTATTATCAATGTCTCAACAAGAGCTAGCTTATGTATAGTGTGAGGGTGTCGCAATTTATGAGAGTTATGTCCTTCATGAGGAGGTGCTGTTTGGTGTCACTGTTTATTCTACTCTTGTTCACACCTCTTTCTGAGCTGTCCTCACATGTAGATTATATGAGTGGGTGGCTGTAGATTGTCACTGATATGTACATAGGCATAACCATGACGATGTGATGGGAACATACATTCAGTGATGTTACATACAGGGACCAACTAGATATATTTGGTCCAGGGATTCCACACCCCTAGCCTTATTCACAGTGTGGTGTCTCGGGGGGGGTATGTAGTGTGTAAAACATATTATTGATGTATGGTGTGGGTCAGTGTTGCCTGGTAGTGTTTTCAGTCAGGTGATGTGCAACGTCTGTTAATTTTCCCCAGGGATGTTTGACACACACCTTGTTTTATCAAAGAGAACTAGCTGTGGAGTGGATGCTCCTAGCGTATGTTTGTTTTGGAAAGGAAACACATTATGTTTATAGTAAGGCCCTCACTCACCAACCTAGTTGGTGACATGCTTCATCATCGGGCCCCACCCAAGGCACCGAGTGCACCTTGGGTGTGCTATGACGCCTGGATACAGCGAAGCTGGTATTGTGCAGTGAGAGTGCAGTGAAAGGAAGTGAGTGAATGTTAAAAAAGGCTGTCCTAAGGGTCCCTGGGATAAAAAATGACTATTTTAATGGGTGGGCCCTTGGCAGTTAATAAAAATGAGAGTCGGATATTTAAGGAGATCTTAAGGTAACTCCAATATCCTAGTCGGTCAACATGTTTCAGCCATGCACTCTTAGTGGTATGGCTTTCTTCAGGACCTATGTGTAGTGCAAAGTGAGTGGTCTAAGAACGTGTTATTAGAAGACCATATATGTGACACACGCGCTAAGGTGTGATATGTGGTAGAGGAGAATTTCCTCTAGTGGCGCTTTCCTGTGGGGAAGGAAAAGACAAAGAAACATACAGAGAAACATGTAACATACTGGTATAGTTGTTTCAGGAGCGGAGTGTCCGTGCTCTTATGCGGTCAAAGGCACAGTGAGGACGGGGTGTGGCATAATTAGTTATAATAGACGCCTGGTAATTTATGCAGTACCGGGTGGTAATCAAGATGCGCATAACATGGTGCATCGTGTAACTTAAAACGAAAAGAGCAAAATATCTTACTCAGAAAATATCCGGAAAGTGCCCCATGAGTTCCATGTGGGGGCCCGACCTGTAGTCACACTCTATGTGACAAAAATTAAAAGAGGAGACAAAAGCGATTTAAAATTTACCTGCATGCTTGGCTGTGAGAAAATGCCAGCAGCGGGTGGAGAGGCAGTTTTAAAGCATACCCCCCATAGGATGTTCCCACTTACTTCATGAAGGTCTAGGACCCTTCTCGGTACCTGCTTCAGCCGCCATGGAGCTCCGTGGTAGAATGCGTGGAGCTGGGCGGTGGTTTAAATACTCTGCTGGTTCCAACAGGTGTCAGCGAGTTCGGTTAATTGGGAACCGCTGTGGCTGGTTCAATGGGTGTCAGGTGCTGGTTTAGGCTGTCTTCTGATGGGTCTGCAGGAGAGAATAGGCATAGAGAAAAGACACGCCCCTGTGGGAGTGTCGAGTGCTTGTGTGTGCAGAAAAAATAAAATAAACTGAACTGAAGTTTAACTCATAAAAGACCCGGAGGCACTGGTAAATGCAGCAGGTGTTGTTATTCTCAATTCAAGTGTGCCTACTAATTGTGGCTTGAAAGAAATCTGAGAATGTTACGTGTTAATTGGGAACATATCACAAAGGAGAAGAAAGGTAGAGTGTAGTGTAGACATACACTTGGATTCGCACTGTCGTGTGAAAAAGGATGTTTCTTTTGTTAGGTCAAGTGGTGCTCTTGGCACTAAGGTGGTTATGTAATGTCTCATTTTGAGTGGCCTGTTTGGGAGTTAAAACAGGGAGTGTTGCTCACACTGAGGTGATGTCCAGGTTAGCCTTTTTGTAAGGCAGGAAGATTTTGCGCATGGTGCTGTGGTTCAGGTTGGATTCAGGCTATTCCAGGGTATGTTGTCATTTAACCCTGTGACGTTCGTGGAAAGGCGATAGATCCAACGTTGCTCCTTAAGTAGCAGGATCCTGTCATTTGAAAGGGTCTGGCTGTTGATATGTTCTGTAGTGTAGCTCCTATTTCCCTAATAGGCTCTGCGCATTGGAATAATATACCCTATAGGTGTGACATAGGACTGAGGTCGGTATGTCCCTATCGAGTATATTAAACTTAATTACTTGTGCCAGCTAGCTCAGAGGCCACTAGAAACTCCTTGGATAACAAGAAGGGAGTAGTTTCTGGCAGCCGCAAAACATGACCACTTTGTTTCCCTTTAGAATCAGAATGTGTCCCAGAGTCGTGGAAACAATAGATAATTGTTTCACTCAGCTCAATCGTGCATGCTTAGTTTTCCTCAAAGTTACACAGAAAGAATAGACGGGCGTTTCAATAAAAGGTTTATTGAACAGTCTTGTTTCTCGTGTAAGTAATATGTGCTGTTACGATCACAAGACAGTATGCAAGATAAATAATGTACAGTGTAAGCAGTAGAAATAAATAATACTGCGTTAGCATGATCTTTAGTAGATATTCATTTGCATAAATAACACAGACTAAAAATGCGAGTACTCATACAATGCGTTTCTAAGCTAGTTCTACCCCAATGTACCTAACCTAACCTAGGTGTAGGGAGAGGTATGAAGTAGGTGAAGTATTCCTTACTATGGTATACTAAGAGTATGTTACGCCTAGTATGCCTAGTATGCCAAGTATGCCAAGTATGCCAAGTATGCCAAGAGTCCCTCTAGGTTCTAGTCAGCTCCATACCTTAAGAATGAGAGAGGTAGGAATCTCTTGCCAGAATCGAACTCCAACACCCCGCAAGGGAAGTCAGATCACTGGAAGCTGGACTCTCTGCGTGCGGGGATGACAGCGTCTTCTCAGTGCGTCAGGCCGGGATACGGGCTCCTCTGAAGTCGAGGTCTCCTCTAGTTTACAAGGGCTAGGGAAGGTATATTTATACCTGAGAGGTACCTCACAATGTTAGCATTGACGTGAATCGGACAGCGGAAGACGTCATTAATGAACCCCTAAGGTATAACGGTTCATGCATGATAGATGAGTCCTTGAAGAAATCAATAGTCCTGTGCTAGGGAAACTCCCGAAGCCTAAGGGTCTGTTCTTCAAGAACTCGTTGTGACGTTAGGGTGGACGGATGTCGGAGACCATGCCTGTATTTGGATTGCACGGTTTAATGCCTAAATAAGGACTGGGATTTTATGCCTATATAAGGGCAGGGCGAATTGTGCCTATATAAGGACATGATACAGGAAAACCTATATACGGACACCCTAAGAGGAATACAACACCCACTCCACTTTCGTGTGTACGATAATAATATAAATGCTAAACATTTAAAATGCTAAACATAAAAATGGAGTACTGCATATTGCTAAAATATTTCTTAAAAGCATTTAAAAGGCATTTAAAAAACTTCTTAGAATGCAAAAAGTACTGTACATTTTAAGCATTGCTTTTCATTTCAGGCACATATTTGAAAATAAAATGCAATTGGAATGAAATAAGCAGTAATATTTACATGTGACAGAGAAATGATCGATAAGTTGTTCAAAATCAAAAGTCATTTCATGTCATGGAAATTAATGAACTTTTTTAGACTAACACGATGGTAAAGTGTCTGAGGAAGTACCGCGAAGTCCGTACTATAAGAATAGTTCTACTTCAAGCAGCTTGATTTGCCATTTAATTTGAAAAAACGTCAAAAAGTTCAATATGGGAAGAGTTCCAAGTTTTTGAAATATGAAGGCCAAATTGTTACTGCATCTCTGGAACACTGTGGGCTGAATCAGAGTCAGTGTACGGGTCTGGTGTAAACATGAGATCATCTATTTCTGTAGACAAAATATCGTCCACTGTAGTTGGTGACATTCGGAACACCTTGTGTAGTAGATGAATTGCACAGAGATGTGAAGCATTGCTTTCAGCATAAGTTGCCGCAGCAATGTTCGCGTCCGTTGTTACCTGTGTGCCTGTAGATCTTTGTCGTACCTCAGCAGCAGCCGGAAGCGTCTGTGAGATCTCAATGAATGCCATCATCAGGATTGGTAGCCTCTGGGGACAACACAGAGCATGGGCCGTTATCGGGTCCAGCAGAGTATCGATATCCGTTGGCGTAGCTGATGGAAATGTTAGACAGGTGTCCAACACGCATTCTTCACCGCATAGCAGGCTTCGTAGAACAGGTAAGATGCAATCTTGCCAGATTGGTCTGAACAACAGGAACCACGTGGTATTAAGTTCCCGTAGACGATTCATGCCCAAAAGCTGTACTATTCGCTTACGGCACTTTCGTTCAAGGAGAGCCTTCTCCATTTCGCTCAGAGTGATGTCTGCGAATAGGCTGGCCATAGCGTAATAGCAGGAAGAGAAATAGAATTCCGGCAACAAGTGCTAGAATTAATGGTATGCCACCAAACACCGAATGTGCAAAGTTCGGGATTATTCCGAGTATTGCCTGGAAAGGTGTTAACAGGCCGGAACAGATGCTCTTAAATACATGTACAATCCCGCTTGTATCAGACATGTTAAAGATACGTCCTATCATTTCCACGAAATGTATAGGGCAGTTTGTACGTATTAAAGTCTGTATCTCAGCCGAAGTCCTTGCGACTTGTAGATCATAGGTTTCTTTGGCCGAGGTCAAAGGCACTGTTTGTTGTAAAAGCATGGCTTTCATTCTGCTTAAAGTATCAAATCTTATAAAAAGAGACGTTCAGCGAAGGCCACAAAGGCGACTCCCTGACTGTGTCTATTGGGGCAAACAATACTTGCATACAGCAAGTGACCCTGGAGTTCACCGTTACTAGATATGGGATGCCTAGCAACATGCCACAGCAACTCTGATCATTCAACATGAGGTAACTCCCATTAGAAAGTTCTCCAAACGTTGGATTAATCACAGCAGCTGGTGTACCCTGCTGGTGGCAAGACAAATTTGCGACAGAACCATTACAAGCCCCGTGTAAAGAAATGTACTGACATATTAGTGAACCGCTCAGTGCATTTTTACAGTGTGTACCTTAGTACCCCAGACAGTTTTTGTGTCTATTGTGTCTTTCCAAAAGACAAAACCCTGTCTAGACAGTTGGACAATAAATGCTGCAGAATAAATCTGTTTTGTATTTGTTAACATAATTTTCAGTCCTGTCTTGTTTACATTTCTATAGTAAAACGTTTCTGGATCAGATGTATTGTAACCTGAAAAATATGGAAACATATTAACAAATGTTTTTGAACTACCTTTTGGTGGTGTAGGACAATGCTCCCATTGGTTAAACATAAACACATTCCTAGGGTATGCAGATTTATGCAAATAATGATGACCATAGTGGTTATAGCAATACAGCTGTTCATAGTCTGATGAACCCTCTAAATATTCACTTTTAGGAAATGCAGCATATTTTTCTAGGTCAAACATTATGTCGTTAACAGTCTCAAAGTCCCAATCATCAGAATAGGTACTAGACGAAATGAGATCACTTAGTGAAATTTTAAACAAATGTGGAATGTTCAATTGTTCCGTCGGGCCAAAGATATCAAAATCTGTTTTGTCCCACACTATACCATCCTGTATAGGAACGGCTGTGATGTTCACTGTTGACAAGTCTCTTGCTTCACGATGGGAAGATTTATGAGGTTTCAAAAGTAAGTTCACATCTTTTCTTTCAGTGTTCACATGGATGCATCTGCCATTTATAAGCACGCTCATAGTCATAACCAAAGCTAGCCAAAGCAGGAAAACAAATATTCCAGAAATAATCCAGAGTTCAATCCATGGTGAAACCAGATAAGTTTTTTTCAGAAAGTGAAGAAAGTCTTGTACTTGCTGCTTGAATGTTAATGATGCTGGCGTCGTTTCAGGTTCACTCGGATCTTCTGAGAATGTATCAAAGTTAATGAAATAGCCAGAAGCAGTTCTGTCAATTGTTGAAATTGCATCAGGATTTGTAGAAATCGCTGGAACCAGTTGATCACTTGCTACATTGGTGTAGACAGGTGTATTTGGACGAACTGTTACTTGATTTTCAAGAGGGATGAGTTCCATTGCATTGTTGCTTAGTCCTTCATCTGTTACTGCTGAAGTCTCGATTGTTATCAGTCTTTCAGTCTGAACCTCTTGGATAGTAGCGAGAGGAGTGCGTCTGCTACTAGGTCGGAGTCCACGAGGCCTACTATTTAGTATTGGCCACATACTGTGGTTTGATGAAGTCGATGGACACAAATCTTTTCTCCTTTTTTCCAGCAAGGGGCGGCAGAAGTACTGTTCTTGTTCCTTGAACTGCTAGGACAGGTACTGGTTGTCTGTAAGAAAGTCCAAATTCCTTCTTGTCCGCAATCTTTTCTCTGACTAGATCCCCAACTTTTGGAATCCAGACAGGCCTTGCTGGGACCGCCGGTTTATCCCCAGTGGTGGTTGGCTGCAGGAATACGTTGCTTTGTTTCGATCTTAGTTCATTGAGTTCCTGTAAAACAGCCAAACGATCTTTGATATCAAATGGTTTATTTTCCACCACTGTGCCTACGTGATCGAGGTCTGGTACCCACATTCTTGTCCCAAATAGGACCTCATATGGAGTGACCCCCCTAGAGAACTTCTTGGCAAGTTATTTAATGAGCGTTGGACCCCATAAAGATGTTTGACCCACCCATCACCCGAACCTAATACCCTAGCTGTTATAGACTGCTTTATGTCCCGGTTTTTCCTTTCCACAACCGAATTTCCTCAGGATGGAATGGAGAGGAGTACCGCAATGCAACGCCCAGACTGGCCATGGCTTCTTTGTAAGCCCGAGAGCTAAACGCAAGGCCCTGGTCAGAATGTAGCGTGCCTATTGCGTATGTGCCGATAAAGACTCGCAAATCTTTTATAACAGTTCGAGCGTCAGCCGAGCGCTGAGGCCATATCCATAGGAACCTTGATTTTAGTATTTGTGGGATTGCACTTGTCCACGAGGACGCCTGTGCATAGATAGTCTAATGCTGTCTAACAATGGTGTCTGTGCAGGGCAGCTACATTCGTAGCATGGTGTCTGGTGGCGTTCTGCATCATGCTGTACCTTACAGTCTATGCAGTCATTGATGAAGATGTGAATCTGTGTATTCATTCCAGGCCACCAGTACATCTCTTTTAACGTCAAGATTCTTTTAGAGATCCCTTGATGTGACAGACCCTCCCCCAAATGTGCTTCATAAATCAAAGCTGCTCTACGTTCCATGTTTGGAATTACCCTATCCCCCACTCCAGGGATTCGAGCAAAAGGAACGTTGTTCGCATCAATTACATAAGAGTACTTGAGTGGAAACTTTTTTGGTAACGCTGCACCACTGCCTTTGCTTGTAGCATTGACAGCCAACATTATCTCACTGTAGGGTGACCAGATCTTGAGAACCAAAAACCGGGACATTTGGGGGAAATAGAAGAAGGACTACAATTTTTCATCCACGGAATGGCGCAGAATGACAGCTGTCGTCAACATAGGATCACAGAAGATGCATTAAGAAAGTAAATACAATGTAATTTCTACAATCAAAATTGTACCTATTAATTAAACTGCTTACTTATAACAGTTGCTAACTAGCAAAGCTTTAGAACACCCAAAAAAGTGCCTCTCACTGTTTTCAGTCAACCCCTTCTAAAAACCGGGACATGAGACAAAATTGCCGAAATCTGCCCGGACAGCTGGTGAAAAACCGGGACTGTCCGGGTGTAGGAAGGTGGGATCTGACTATATGGTTGCCCCCACTTTTTTTTATGGTGTTTTGCTGGTTTATGACTTAGTTGGACTGGGATCCTGCTATTCAGGGCCCCAGTCTATCTGCTTTCTCTGTAAAATGGTTTCCATGTGCCTTAGGCACATCTCTGATTGGAATCTGGAGTGCCCTTATAAGTCCCTAGTATATGGTATACTATGTACCAAGGGCATAGGTACCTCAGAGGCCTGCCAGGGGCTGCAGCATGTATTATGCCACCCCTGGAAGGCCATCCAAACTGACACCACAGGTCTGCTACTGCAGCCTGGGTAAGGTGGTGCATGCACCCCTTACTGTGATATAGGTTACCTATATCACGAAATACATACACACATATAAACCTATAAGTCACTCCTAAGGCGGGCCTTATCAATCCTAAAGGCAGAGTGCGTGGTTCCTATGTGAGAGGGTGCCCCTGCGTGAGCAGGGCCCCTCTGCAGCGTTCGGAGACCATCTCTGATGCTGTTTGTAGTGCAGCCTGACCATATACTCTTAAGCGCATTATATCCTCGCGGTAAAATGCTAACTTTGGAATGGCTGCACCTAAACATGTCGTGTTTGGTGTCAAACATCTTGGAATACTACCCCCACCAATCCTGGCGGCGGGGGTAGCATTCCACCCTTCTAGAGGGAAAGACATGTTAACTCTGGCTTACCCGGTAACTTCTTTCTGAAGCCCTGGCATCACAAAATAGATGCTGCTGCCACAGACACAAGTCTGGCCTCCTGCTGCTGGACGAAACTCCGGCAGGGGAGGCCTGGACAATAGGTTTCCTGTTGCAGGGAGGTGTGACCACCTCCCCAGACAGGATAATGTGTATTGGGGCTGGGTGGGTGCACTCTTAGAGTGCTTTGAAGTCCTGCACTGGGGGAGCAAAAGGCTCCTCTGTGCATATGCCAGTTCAAACCAGCTCAGGGGCTACCTGCCCCTGCTCTGGCGCGAAACTGGACAAAGGGAAGTGGGTGTAGCCACCCCTCCCTTGACCCTCCCATAGGTGGGGTCATAGAGTTAGTCCCTCCCTGTTTTACTGGTTAAAATGGGGAACCCTTGCCACAGCAAGATTAGATTATACCTGGACGAAACTCTGAAACAGAATCCTGGACCTTCGACGCTCTACTCACGATTAGAGGACTGAAGAATCTCCCTTGGGGTCAAGGAGTGACTCCCTGCTTGGCAGGCACCAAAGAAGCATCTGTCCGGTTCGCATCACTGAAGCTCCCGTCGGACGCCGAAGTCATCGCATCACCAGAGGTGGATTCTCAGACTTCGTTGAGGCTACCCTGAGTCCCCAGCAAAGCTGAGGCCCGTGGCTATCGTGGGTGACTTGAGACCGTGACCCCTGGACACCGAGCACATTTGCAAGTGCACCATCTTCTGGGTCTCCCAAGAAGTCGTGCTTTAGGCTCCGAGTAGCCCTAGCCTCCAGCACCACCTGCACCGAAGATCACTGGCCCCCACTCCACGAGTGTCCTGTAAGCCAGCTCCACGTGCAGCGTCATGAGGCTCCTTCGCGGTCGCTAGCCTGTTGGCTAGTAGCCCTTAACGAAGGCCAATCTTTTCTTTACTTGGCAGTCTGGTTGCTCCAGGCCTGCGCTCACTTACCCTCGCTGGGTGAGTTCCCCAGACCTTGCTGGTCTGCATCATCGACGATCTACATCTTACTCAAGACTTGCCGTTGCCAAGGCTTGTTGGGTCCAATCTGGTCGCCGACACCCCTGCACTCGACAGACATCGAGCAACAGCCCAAATCCTGCTCCTGGTTGCCGACAACGCCTCCCGGACCTCGTGGCTGAAGAGTCAAGATGACCGTCATCGAACCTGAAGCACTCGACATCGGTGGGCATCTGTCCATCGCCTCCCTGGTCACTGGCTAGTGACCCAGACTCTGTCCCCTCTGCTTTCAGGTTCTTCAGAACTCTGATCCACTCTTGGATCCACCCGGACACTTTTCTCCTGGTCGCCAGCAGCACTTTGCAGCAGATCGCCATAAGAACCGACGACGAAACCCGACCCCGAAAGGCACCTATGCACCCGGCTTCCCTGGGTGAGGTAACACGAGTGCTCCAGTGCTCCCGTGGGTAGAGACTCTTCAAAGTCCTAGATCTCAAAGGGTTTTGTCCTAGTCCTCTTTTAAGTGTCCCTTTCCTCTATTTTCCCGATCCCGACTTTCTCCATAGAAGTTAACGGCGTATCGCGGTTGTGTATTTACACTGCACGCGTCTCCCGTGGGTCCCCTGTGTCACTACCTTGGGTGGTTCCTTGTGGTCCAAGCACTTCTAGAGGCTCTAGGCCTAGTGTCTAGTTCAGTCGTGGTTCGCATACCACTTTATTGGTATATGGTTTGGTACGCCCCTAGGGCCCAAACGTGTATTTGTGCTATTACTGTGATTTAAGATCTTATAACCTATGTACTTCGAACTCTAGCCTCATAAAGAGACTAGAGGGGTGTGTTTAGTAATAAATACATATATTTTGAATATATACCTGGTGTGGTGCTCTTTCATTTGGTCACTCAAGAGATTATAGACTGGTAAAACAAGCTGCTTTACATTCCTTCAAGACTTAGCCTGAAGGCTGCTCTCCATAGCTACCACTAGGATAGCTTTCAATAAGGTTGTCTTTAACCTACCTACCATAAGAGTCGATTTGGACTGGTGCACGGTGCCCACTATAATTAGTGGACAGCATATGCCAGGCCAACTTCTCACATTGGTGTGCAGCGTGTGGGATTCCAGCTTGCTATTGTTTTACCAGATAATCTCAATTGAATTGATCAACGGAAAACCACTAAAGGTACCTAAGGTACATATAATTTAAGCTTAGAATATCAGTAAGTTCTACTGAACTTAGAGTTGTGTGTTAAGGGATAGCACAACCCTTTCTACAACTCAAGAGAGTTTAGTAGGCCACACTAGAGTAGGTAGTGCATACACCACACCACACTAGTAATGTCTTTAAAAGCAGGATCCAAAGATGCCCTGCAGGAAGCCATTGAGCTTCCCCTCCAAGTATGACACACTCCCATTCTTGGAACTGAGAGCTTTGTGTAACGTGAGGAAATTAAGGACAGGCCAAAGTCCCACCACCCAACACCTCCAGGAGTTGTTGGTGGCTTATGATCTTAGTAAGTCCTCAGAGACTGAAGGGGTAGGAGCAGAGGGTGGGCCAGCAGATGAGGAAGGGGCCAGGGGTACTACTACCCCCAGCCCCCCTCTGAAACTGACCAGGAGGGTGACAATGACCCTGACCTGGAAAACCCAATCCCTTCTGGGGAAGATGAAGATGAGGATCTTGAGAACCACACCTTTGTCCCCCCAGGAAGGATTATGAGTGTGCTCAGAAAGTCTAGGGGGCAGATTTACAACTTCTGGCGCATCCCTGCAAATCAGCAGGGATGCGCCAGAATAGTTGCGACACGCAATTCTCTCCTTGCGCCACCACGGAAGCGCCGCATTTACAATGCGGCGCACCGTGGCGCAAGGAAAGGCCGATGCGTGTCGCATCCTGTGGCGCAAGGGCGGCGCATTGCTGGAGTCGTGTCGCAAGCGCGACGCAACTCCAGCAATGCTCGTGGGCTGCCCATACCTAACGTGGTGCGCCACTCCTTACGCCTGCTTGAAGCAGGCGTAAGGATTCGTCGCAGCGCAGTCGGAAGAGTGACTCAGTGAAATCTTGTAGATTTCACTGCGTCACTTTTACGAGGCTTTCCTTCGACGGAACGCCCACCCTGCGGAGGAACGCCCACATGAAACCTGACGCAGGTTTCATGTGGCGCAGGGCTTACAACGTGACGCATCTCCCTAGATGCGTCACGTTGTAAATAATGCGCAACGTGGCGCATGGTTTACGTCGCCGCTCCGTCACAAAAGTGACGCAACGGCGGCGCAAAAGTGGCGCAAGGGGCTTGTAAATCTGCCCCTAGGTCTCTTTCTCAGGAGTCTAACCACTCTGGCACCTCAATAGGGAGCTCTGTTTCTTCTCACAGGAGGGAATCCTCTCATGAGAGAAGAAAGAGACTGGTCCAGTATGAGGAAACTCAACTAGAGATCAGGAAGAAGCAATTGGCTTTAGATAGAGAATCCCTAGATCTCCTTAGAGAGAGAAGAAAGTTGGGACTAGAGTCCCATGGTGGCAGCAATATCCCTAGAGTTAGGGACAGGTCTTATGACCATAGAAACCTAAACAAGATTGTCCCTCCCTACCAGAGTGGGGATGACATCCACAAATGGATAACTGCACTGGAGAGGGCCTGTAAAGTTCAGAAGGTCCCCCAGAGGCAGTGGGCAGCAATCTTGTGGCTCTCCTTTGCAGACAAAGGTAGAGACAAGCTCCTCACTGTAAGAGAAGAGGATGCTGACAATTACACAGTCTTGAAGAGTGCTCTGATAGATGGGTTTGGCCTAACCACTGAACAGTATAGGTTGAAGTTCAGAGACACCCAAAAAGCTCAGACTCAAGACTGGGTTGATTTTGTAGATTGTGCTACAAAGGCTCTGGAAGGTTGGATACATGGCAACAAAGTGCAGGACTTTTTAGGATTGTACAATTTGATTATGAGGGAGCAGATCCTTAATAATTGTCAAAACCAGCTTTTGCACCAGTATCTGGTGGACTCTGATCTGACCTCTCCCCAAGAATTGGGAAAGAAGGCAGACAAGTGGGTCAGAACCAGAGTAAAAACTAGAAATCAGGGTGGTGACCAGAAGAAAGATTCTACTAAGTCCCAAGAGAAAGGTGGGGATAAATCTAAGGATAAGTCCCCTACAGGGCCCCAAAATTCCTCTTCTGGGGGTGGGTCCCAAACTCCTTCCTCTCCTGAAAAGAAACCCTATTGCCATGTCTGTAAAAAGCCTGGGCACTGGAAAACTGATCCCAGTTGCCCCAGGATTGGCAATAAAGAAAATGTTCCTCCCACAACTACTACCACCCCTCCTGGTACTACCAGTAGTAATCCTCCAGTTGGGAGTAGTGCACCCAAAAAGTTAGGTGCTTTTGCAAGAGGAACAGAGGTGGGCCCTAGTTTAGACAGGGACCCCTCAACAGACTCCTCTGACTCTGATGGTGGTATAGGATTTGCCACCTTTACCATGGGTCCCATAGCATTGGGCAGGTACAGACTGGAGCCAATGATTAATGGTCAGAAAACTGTGGCATTTAGGGACACAGGGGCTAGTGTCACCATGGTGGCAGGGAAACTAGTCCCCCCTCACCAGTTTTTACCTGAGTTTAAGTACCAGGTGACCAACATTGATGGTGTCAGAACAGATCACCCCATGGCCATAGTCAATCTCAGCTGGGAGGGGGTCACAGGCCCAAAGAGAGTGGCAGTGTCCCCCACCTTACCTGTAGATTGCCTGATGGGCAATGATTTGGAAATTTCAGCCTGGGCTGAAGTTGAACACCAAACCCATCTTAGGATGTTGGGCGTCCCTGTAAAGGTTAGTGGGGCTGTGATGGCCACAGCCCCAGCCCAAGAATTTGGAGAGATGGAGCCTGAAAGAATGGCCCACTCTCCCCCAAAAGAGAGCACAAGGGTTGAAGAAAAGTCTTCTTCCCCCAGACAGTAGGTAAGGGTCAGCCTCCTCAGGGAACTGACCCTACCCCTAGTGAAGGAACTGCCACAGAGGTAGTCAGGCCTGGCCTGGCCACACCCCTGATGGCAGAGGACCCTTCCAAGGTGGTACCCCGTCTGGAGCAGGTAACCTGCCCCTCTCTACCCTGCCTCAGTCAGCCCAGGGCTGCAGAGGTCAGGGAGGTCAGTGGACCCCCAGGGCCCCCTGTCCAGAGGAAGCCCCCATCAGCAGATTAGGGGCACCCAGTCTAGTAGCCCTAGCCAGGTGAAAATTCCTCTACACACTGAGGGATCCCCCATACCTTTATGTAGGGACTTCCCCAGAAGGACTCTGGTAGGCAAGGGCAAACCTGGGACCAGAAGGTTCCAAACCTGCCATGTCCCTCCAGTAGTCCATCCAAAGGGACCCAACCCCCAGCTGTAGGCAGCCAAAGGTTGACCCTTAGAGCAAAGTGCAACTCAGTCATGGAAAGACAGGCATACATGGTGACCAGTGATCTGAGGAAACTGAGGCCAACATTCCTAGGGCCTCACTTCCCTACTCAGACACCTCACCAGCCTTGTACTTTACCTAAGCACACCACAGGTAGTGATTCCCCATGGTGGAGACCCTCTTATACCCTTAGGGTGAGGAATTGCTTAGTGGACCATAAGACAGGGGGCAACCATGCTAGTGCAGGTGCTTCCTTATATGACCACTTAGTCAATGAAGGCTCAACTGGCCAAGGTTAGCCTTATCTCCTTTCGTTTGGGGGGTTATGTAGGAAGGTGGGATCTGACTATATGGTTGCCCCCACTTTTTTTTATGGTGTTTTGCTGGTTTATGACTTAGTTGGACTGGGATCCTGCTATTCAGGGCCCCAGTCTATCTGCTTTCTCTGTAAAATGGTTTCCATGTGCCTTAGGCACATCTCTGATTGGAATCTGGAGTGCCCTTATAAGTCCCTAGTATATGGTATACTATGTACCAAGGGCATAGGTACCTCAGAGGCCTGCCAGGGGCTGCAGCATGTATTATGCCACCCCTGGAAGGCCATCCAAACTGACACCACAGGTCTGCTACTGCAGCCTGGGTAAGGTGGTGCATGCACCCCTTACTGTGATATAGGTTACCTATATCACGAAATACATACACACATATAAACCTATAAGTCACTCCTAAGGCAGGCCTTATCAATCCTAAAGGCAGAGTGCGTGGTTCCTATGTGAGAGGGTGCCCCTGCGTGAGCAGGGCCCCTCTGCAGCGTTCGGAGACCATCTCTGATGCTGTTTGTAGTGCAGCCTGACCATATACTCTTAAGCGCATTATATCCTCGCGGTAAAATGCTAACTTTGGAATGGCTGCACCTAAACATGTCGTGTTTGGTGTCAAACATCTTGGAATACTACCCCCCGCCAATCCTGGCGGCGGGGGTAGCATTCCACCCTTCTAGAGGGAAAGACATGTTAACTCTGGCTTACCCGGTAACTTCTTTCTGAAGCCCTGGCATCACAAAATGGATGCTGCTGCCACAGACACAAGTCTGGCCTCCTGCTGCTGGACGAAACTCCGGCAGGGGAGGCCTGGACAATAGGTTTCCTGTTGCAGGGAGGTGTGACCACCTCCCCAGACAGGATAATGTGTATTGGGGCTGGGTGGGTGCACTCTTAGAGTGCTTTGAAGTCCTGCACTGGGGAGCAAAAGGCTCCTCTGTGCATATGCCAGTTCAAACCAGCTCAGGGGCTACCTGCCCCTGCTCTGGCGCGAAACTGGACAAAGGGAAGTGGGTGTAGCCACCCCTCCCTTGACCCTCCCATAGGTGGGGTCATAGAGTTAGTCCCTCCCTGTTTTACTGGTTAAAATGGGGAACCCTTGCCACAGCAAGATTAGATTATACCTGGACGAAACTCTGAAACAGAATCCTGGACCTTCGACGCTCTACTCACGATTAGAGGACTGAAGAATCTCCCTTGGGGTCAAGGAGTGACTCCCCTGCTTGGCAGGCACCAAAGAAGCATCTGTCCGGTTCGCATCACTGAAGCTCCCGTCGGACGCCGAAGTCATCACATCACCAGAGGTAGATTCTCAGACTTCCCCGAGGCTACCCTGAGTCCCCAGCAAAGCTGAGGCCCGTGGCTATCGTGGGTGACTTGAGACCGTGACCCCTGGACACCGAGCACATTTGCAAGTGCACCATCTTCTGGGTCTCCCAAGAAGTCGTGCTTTGGGCTCCGAGTAGCCCTAGCCTCCAGCACCACCTGCACTGAAGATCACTGGCCCCCACTCCACGAGTGTCCTGTAAGTCAGCTCCACGTGCGGCGTCACGAGGCTCCTTCGCGGTCGCTAGCCCGTTGGCTAGTAGCCCTTAACGAAGGCCAATCTTTTCTTTACTTGGCAGTCTGGTTGCTCCAGGCCTGCCCTCACTTACCCTCGCTGGGTGAGTTCCCCAGACCTTGCTGGTCTGCATCATTGACGATCTACATCTTACTCAAGACTTGCCGTTGCCAAGGCTTGTTGGGTCCAATCTGGTCACCGACACCCCTGCACTCGACAGACATCGAGCAACAGCCCGAATCCTGCTCCTGGTCGCCGACAACGCCTCCCGGACCTCGTGGCTGAAGAGTCAAGACGACCGTCATCGAACCTGAAGCACTCGACATCGGTGGGCATCTGTCCATCGCCTCCCTGGTCACTGGCTAGTGACCCAGACTCTGTCCCCTCTGCTTTCAGGTTCTTCAGAACTCCGATCCACTCTTGGATCCACCCGGACACTTTTCTCCTGGTCGCCAGCAGCACTTTGCAGCAGATCGCCATAAGAACCGACGACGAAACCCGACCCCGAAAGGCACCTATGCACCCGGCTTCCCTGGGTGAGGTAACACGAGTGCTCCGGTGCTCCCGTGGGTAGAGACTCTTCAAAGTCCTAGATCTCAAAGGGTTTTGTCCTAGTCCTCTTTTAAGTGTCCCTTTCCTCTATTTTCCCGATCCCGACTTTCTCCATAGAAGTTAACGACGTATCGCGGTTGTGTATTTACACTGCACGCTGTCTCCCGTGGGTCCCCTGTGTCACTACCTTGGGTGGTTCCTTGTGGTCCAAGCACTTCTAGAGGCTCTAGGCCTAGTGTCTAGTTCAGTCGTGGTTCGCATACCACTTTATTGGTATATGGTTTGGTACGCCCCTAGGGCCCAAACGTGTATTTGTGCTATTACTGTGATTTAAGATCTTATAACCTATGTACTTCGAACTCTAGCCTCATAAAGAGACTAGAGGGGTGTGTTTAGTAATAAATACATATATTTTGAATATATACCTGGTGTGGTGCTCTTTCATTTGGTCACTCAAGAGATTATAGACTGGTAAAACAAGCTGCTTTACATTCCTTCAAGACTTAGCCTGAAGGCTGCTCTCCATAGCTACCACTAGGATAGCTTTAAATAAGGTTGTCTTTAACCTACCTACCATAAGAGTCGATTTGGACTGGTGCACGGTGCCCACTATAATTAGTGGACAGCATATGCCAGGCCAACTTCTCACACCGGGCAAATCGGTGACGTCTGGTCACCCTATCTCACCATCTATTTTTGTTTTTGAACGAGTGATCGCAGCTACGGAAGCCGTCTGAACAGCCCCCTTTGCGGCTTCGTCAGCCAATGAATTCCCTGCAACGTGAACGCCATCACGTTGATGACTCAGTGTGTGGATCACATGAGCTTTTGGTAGTTCGTTTTTCAACTGAACTACTTGTTCCCAAAGCGTTTTATGCTTTATTGTGCCACCTTTCGCATCTTTGAATCCATTTTCAAGCCAGTTTTGTATATATTCATTATACGACTGAACACAGTAAAGGAATCGCACACTATTAGTGTGGGGAATTCTCGATCTGTACTTTCAAGTGCCAGTTTGAATACTTGTAGTTCAGCTCGCTGAGCTGTACAATCTCCTAGAGATTGAGTTTTTGTGACCATAGGTCTGAAGATGCCATCTCGCATGCGACCTTTAACGATTGCACACGCTGCACTGTAAGCTTGCTTACCCCCTGTTGCGGGTTGTGCGGATCCGTCAGTGTAAATTATGAATTCGTACTGATTGAGAGGCAGAATTTCAGTGGGCAGAGGACATTCTTGTTCATATTGCAGGAATGCTTGTGTTTTTAAATCAGGATCAAAAACATATTCAACATCTGTTGCAGCAAGAGAATTAACCCACTGTATCCATCTTGGATGTAATGCTTTAGCCGGTACTGGGGTTACGACAATAATGCGTTTCCCTTGGGCAAGGGCTCTTTCTTTTGCTACAGCGGTTTGAACTGCTGTCAGAATTTTTTCAGTTGAAGTGAAGCGCATTTCCGCTTGTGTGTACAAATGAGATTTTTATGCGATTGGTATTTTCTCACCCTCATTGAAGGTTAAGTAGGTGAATCCGCATTGACCTGAAATTATTCGGATCACCAGGTTGCGTTGACTTACGCGTGTTTGTAAGTGATTTGTTGCTAACATGTTAGCCTGTAGTGAACGCAAGATTTCTGTGTGTTCTTGTGTCCAATTCTTGATTGAAAAATCAGGTTTGATTAATGCGTAGAGAGGTTTAACCCTTTCTGCGTAGTTTAGAATGTATGTTCTTCCAAAGTTTAGGAAACCCAGGATGGATTGTAAGTTTTTTAGCGTTTTTGGAGGTTGGAGCAGCGCACACTTTTCTAAAAAGTTAGCTGCCAAGCTCTTGCCTTCACTTGAAAGCTCATATCCTAGAAATAGGACATTGAGATGGGCAATTCGGGACTTTTTAAAGTTGAACTTATAGCCCTCAGAGGCGAAGCCCAGTATAATGGTGCTTACCCTGTTCAAGTGTTTGTCCAGGTCAACGTCCGTCAGATAGATGTCATCAACATAGGACAATGCCTCATTGTCATAAATTTGTAGTAACTCTGTTACTCTCGCTGAGAATAACCCTGGGCTGTTCTTGAACCCTTGTGGGAGTCGACAAAATTGACGCTGGGTCCCCATTATGGAGAATGCTGTTAAGCACCTGCTTTCAGGTGCTATGTTTTGACAAAAGATACCATTTGAGATGTCCAATGTGGTTTTATATTTTTTACGCACAATGTTATTCATTAATGCTGTGCTATGTGCATTTTGCACTGCAAATGTTTTACAACAAGTGTTTAAGTGTCTGTAATCCAAAACTAGACGATAGGTGTTGCCTGGTTTGGAGACAGGAAACAAAGGATTGTTCATTGAGGAGGTGCATGTTTCAATCACCCCTTGGTATTCAAGTTGATCTAAGATCTCCCTGACCTGTTTTTTAGCTTCTTGCTTTATTGGATACTGCCTTTGTGCAGTTGGTTCATGTTTCAGATGTATTTTATGGTGAGGTGAGTCCTCATCCCATCCTACATGATTTTTATATAATGCTGGGGCCTGGGCTACTGCCCATTTCCTGGCATAAGTATATTTTAGATGAATTGGAATATGGTTAGAGAAGGCAGGCGTAATAATGTCCTCGCCATGTGGGTACTCCCTGACAAATTGTGGTGGCCAGTCATTTTCTGCTAGAAGTATGTCATAGCCCCTTGAAAGTTTTTCCCAAAAGAGTGCTTTCACCTGTCTAGGTATGTCTCCCTCCATTCGGAGTGTTATTTCATATAACCTTTGTGGAGTACTAACCCTGGTGTCTACAGTCTCAACTGTAATGTACTCATTCAAGTCCACTATCTCCAGAAGTTCCTTCAGGTTCTGGCGAACTATTGTGACTTCTGCTGCACTGTCCAGCATTGTCTGGGCCCATTCTCCGTTCTTGAGTTGTGTTCTCAGTATTCTCGGCATGTCTGATCTTCAGACCTGCTACTTTCTTTTGGAGAATTGAGGTTTTGTTTTATTTTTTGGAGCGTGTTTATCTTCTTTGGATTTCACGCGTTCTTCTCTATTTTCTGATCGTCCTCTTCTTTCCGAAGTCCTTGACGAGATCTGAAAGGTACGAGAGGAACGTGTATCAGTATCTTGATACCTGTCAGGTTTTCTCAAATTATCCCTATTCTTGAGGTTTTACCTCCTTTCAGAGGGCTCCTTTTGAGGAGACCTACCTCGGGATTGAGAACGTTTCTCGTTTGAGTTTTGTTTAGTAGTTTCCCACTTCGTTTTAGAAGATGTAGGAGTTTGTTTAATAGAGTCCTTCTCAGGACTTTCAGATAGTTTTGGTTTCACTGGTCTTCCACCCAAACTATCTCTGCCTAATTCTGCATAGGATTGTTCAATTATTCTGGGTAGCTCAGTTTGATGTTCTGTAACATCGAATTCCCTTAATCGTTGGCGGATCGCCACTGCTGCTGCCTCCCCTTTAATATTAGATAATATTATTGTTGAGACCTGGTCGAAATTTTTCAGTAATTTCATACCTAAATTCAGAGCAGGCTCTGCCCCGTATTCATTTTGAATTTGTTTCAGGACATCTGGTATTACCGCAATTGATGTGTTTTAGTATAGATGGCAGCAAAGACTGAGCCCCAAGTGGTGCAGTCTTCCAGTTGTGGTGTGATCCCCATTGGTAAACTGATTGTTAGGATTCTGTGTTTCTCATACGGGCTAGTATTTGATTTGGAAGTGTTAATGGTGGTTGGACTGTAAAAGTCTGCATGACATATTGGACCAATTGTCTGTAGATTTTTATTAACTCTGTAAGTTGAGTAAGTAATTCCTTGTCTGACATCTCTTTGATGTCAGGATGAGGTGTGTAGCCGGCTAGAATCGGCCATGTTGCTCCTGGTCTACCTAGTGGACCGAGCCTGGTAATGTTTCTGTGATGTTTTAGGGCGCCTTTAAACCACAGCTGATGCTCCTGGTATGTTAGTGGAATTTCAATATCCTCGAAAGGAATATATTCCTCTGGTGGATCATCTTCTTTGTAGAAGTGAATCATGTGTGTTACTGGATTGGATTCAGGAAATATTACCCATGAATAGAATACCTCTGTCTGAAAGGATTCGTGTGCCTCTATCCCGAAAACTGCTCTACCGCCTCTTGGTGGTAGGCCGTGTTTTATGAGTTTTAGAGTGATGGCTCTTCTTAAGTTTGGAGGGATGTTTATAACACCCTCCTCGGTTTCAATTAAACCTGTAATGTTAAAAACTGCTGCTAGGGCTGGATCAGCCGTAGCTCCACCGTTTCCGGTGGCATCGTCCCCGTGTATGGACATTTGTTTTTTGAAAAATGTAGAACAAGTTTCAAGGAAACAAAGATAAGGTGCACAATATTTTGGAATAATGTATCCATCAACGTTGAGCAAACCAAACAGCTAATATATAGGGTGTTTCCCTATGTAGCCGTGGTGGATACTTAACCCTGCCCACTCCAGACGTCTTTTGGAGTATATGGGTAGGGGTCTCTGAGAGAAAAAGCACAGCTGAGTTACTCAGTATCTAACGTTAAATTACCGCCTTACCAAACCGTTGGGCGCCATGTAGTGTAGCTCCTATTTCCCTAATAGGCTCTGCGCATTGGAATAATATACCCTATAGGTGTGACATAGGACTGAGGTCGGTATGTCCCTATCGAGTATATTAAACTTAATTACTTGTGCCAGCTAGCTCAGAGGCCACTAGAAACTCCTTGGATAACAAGAAGGGAGTAGTTTCTGGCAGCCGCAAAACATGACCACTTTGTTTCCCTTTAGAATCAGAACGTGTCCCAGAGTCGTGGAAACAATAGATAATCGTTTCACTCAGCTCAATCGTGCATGCTTAGTTTTCCTCAAAGTTACACAGAAAGAATAGACGGGCTTTTCAATAAAAGGTTTATTGAACAGTCTTGTTTCTCGTGTAAGTAATATGTGCTGTTACGATCACAAGACAGTATGCAAGATAAATAATGTACAGTGTAAGCAGTAGAAATAAATAATACTGCGCTAGCATGATCTTTAGTAGATATTCATTTACATAAATAACACAGACTAAAAATGCGAGTACTCATACGATGCGTTTCTAAGCTAGTTCTACCCCAATGTACCTAACCTAACCTAGGTGTAGGGAGAGGTATGAAGTAGGTGAAGTATTCCTTACTATGGTATACTAAGAGTATGTTACGCCTAGTATGCCTAGTATGCCAAGTATGCCAAATATGCTAAGAGTCCCTCTAGGTTCTAGTCAGCTCCATACCTTAAGAATGAGAGAGGTAGGAATCTCTTGCCAGACTCGAACTCCGACACCCCGCAAGGGAAGTCAGATCACTGGAAGCTGGACTCTCTGCGTGCAGGGATGACAGCGTCTTCTCAGTGCGTCAGGCCGGGATACGGGCTCCTCTGAAGTCGAGGTCTCCTCTAGTTTACAAGGGCTAGGGAAGGTATATTTATACCTGAGAGGTACCTCACAATGTTAGCATTGATGTGAATCGGACAGCGGAAGACGTCATGAATGAACCCCTAAGGTATAACGGTTCATGCATAATAGATGAGTCCTTGAAGAAATCAATAGTCCTGTGCTAGGGAAACTCCCGAAGCCTAAGGGTCTGTTCTTCAAGAACTCGTTGTGACGTTAGGGTGGACGGATGTTGGAGACCCTGCCTGTATTTGGATTGCACGGTTTAATGCCTAAATAAGGACTGGGATTTTATGCCTATATAAGGGCAGGGCGAATTGTGCCTATATAAGGACATGATACAGGAAAACCTATATACGGACACCCTAAGAGGAATACAACAGTTCTATTACAGTCCAGTTTAGGTCATTTGGGGTGTGGTTTGCTTGGATGAAGTGGTCTGTCAGTTTACTTATGTTTTTTCTACACCGTATGGTGCTGCGGTGTTCCACAATTCGGGTTCTGACTTTGCGACTCGTCATGCCTACATAGCGAAGGATGCATGTGCAGGTGATCAGATAGATGACATTATTGGAGTTGCAGTTAGTGTGGTGAAGCTGTTGCCACGTTTTTCCTGTCTCCAAACTCAAGTTTTTAGTTGCTTTTGTAAGGTGGCAGACACTGCAGTCACCGCAGTGGTAGTGACCTTTAATGCCGGGGAACCCCCACGCATTAAGTACAGTGTTAGGTGCTGGAGTTCTGGGTATAGGTGGTCTGGTGGAGACCAGGCAGTCTCGAAGGCTACCCGCTTTTTGTATGCCAATAGTGGGCGTTCCCATTTCATGGTGCCACTGTTTATTATGTGCCAGTTCTTGTTAAGTATCTTGGCTACTTGATTAGAGGCCACATTATAGCTGGTGACGCAGGTCAAACGTGTCATGGTGTTGTCCCGTGTGGTGTCCTCTAGGAAGGCGTCCCTCTGTTGGTTACGGGCCCTCTTCTTGGTGGTATTGATTATCTTCTCCGGGTACCCGCGTGCTCGTAGTTTATCCGCTAGTTCAGAGTATTGCTGTTTGTAGTCTCTACTGAGGCTGCAGTTACGGCGTATCCGTAGAAATTGGCCGTATGGCAGGTTTTCTCTGAGGGGCCTCGGGTGGAAGCTGATGAACTGCAGTAAGGAATTACGTGATGTAGGTTTGTGATATGTGGTAGTCTGTAGTTTGCCCTCTGTTGCCTCGATGTTTAGGTCCAGGAAGGCTATCTTGGAGTTGCTAGCACTACTGGTGAACCGTAGGAAGGGATCCCGCTGGTTAAGCCACGTCAGGAAATTGTCGAGGGTGTCGATCGGCCCTGTCCATATCATGAGGATATCGTCAATGTAGCGTCGCCAAAATTGGATGTTGGTGCTGTATGGGTTGGTAGCTGCCAGGATGTGTTGTTTCTCAAACTGATATACGTAGAGGCCAGCTATGCTGGGGGAGAAAACACTGCCCATAGACGTCCCGTTCGTCTGCAAGTAGAACTCTCCTTCGAATTCGAAATAGTTTTGTTTAAGTGCTAGAGTGGCGCACTGCAGAATAAATTCCCTCGGTGTCGTATGCTCCCAGGTGGTTTCATAGAGCATATTCCTGAGCATTTGTAAAGTATCGTCCTGTGGAAGGCTCGTGTATAAACTTTCGATATCCAAACCTACTAGGAGTTGGACAGTGGGGTCAAAATCAGTATCCTTGATGAGTTTCAGGAGATGTTTTGTGTCCTTTATGTAGGTAGAGGACGCTTGGACCATTGGATTTAAGAAAAATCACAAAACCTAGATAGCGGTTCTAGGAGGGAATTGATCCCTGATACTATCGGGCGTCCAGGTGGTGGTCTTGTCTCTTTATGAATTTTAGGGACCGTATAAAAATACGGTACCTTCGCCTTCTTAGCACAGAGGTAATTAGCCTCTTGTTTGGAAATCTGGTTGTTGGTCTCCACAGTTTCTACCAGAGAGATAATAGTGTCCTTCAGGGTGGTGGTGGGGTCTTCTGTCAGGCGTTTGTAGTTCCGATGGTCGTTTAGAAGCCTCCTACACTCAGTGGTGTAGTCTGTCTTGTTCTGAATGACTATCCCTCCACCCTTGTCAGCTGGTTTTATAACAATGAGGGGGTTTTCTTGGAGGTTACGTATGGCCTCTCTTTCTTTGGTAGTCAGGTTGTTGAAGGGCTTAGGTGGATCAAGATTTTCAATTTGGTGATAGACTGCCTGCTTGAAGGTGGTGATTTCCACAGGGATGCTGGAAGGTGGTGGGCAAAATGAGGATTTATCTTTCAGTCCTGTCTCATTGGTTTGTACATTGGATTCCGTTAGAGGTTGTCTTTCTAAAAACGCCTTTAGTTTCAGCTTACGAAAGAATTCAGCTAATTCCACATGAAGTTGGATTGTCCAGGCGTGTGGTCGGTACAAAGGAAAGGCCTTTGTTGAGGACATCTTCCTCTGTGGGGGACAAAGAGATGTTGGATAGGTTGAAGACCAGTGATTGTGCATTTTGGTTGTTACTGGTTATCTCATTCCGCTCGTTCCTGGTAAAGGTTCCTTGGTTTTGCTCCTCGTGTGGGTGCCTACTGGTCCCTCGTCGTCTGACCAATGCACCTGTTGATTGTTCCGTCTCCTTCCTCGTGCAGGGCGGCCTTGTCCTAAAAAAGGCAGCCTCTGGTTGGGTTGGAAAAAGGCTTGTTGTCCGGGGGGGGTACAACGGTGGCCATCCAAAGAAGGGATTTTGTGGGGGGTGATTGAACACTGGTGGGCCATAGTTGAGGCCTGGGTGTTGGTAATTGCCCCAGGGTTGTTGCTGCCATTTAGGTGTTCTACCCCTGCCTTTTCGGTTGTATGTGCTGCCAGATGTGGAGCCGCTTGAGTGTGAGCTGTCATCCCCACTTGTGTCAGAAGAAGTGTCTTGCCGGCTCGGAACGGTATAGTTGTCATCCGCATATGAGCACACTTTGTTGTAGGCAAATCTTTTTAGGTCTTTTTGGAATTTGTTGATTTTGGCCTGGGTCAAATATTCCTTATATTCAGCTAGGTCTTTGTTTGATTCATCCAGTTTTTTCTTAAATGATGTGATTGTCGTCTTAAAGTGGCTCTCAGTGGTCTGGATGTCTATGATCATTGCATCGGAGAGGCGCTTGGCGGTTTTGATAATGAGCACCAACCAGTCCCTGGTGCAGTGCCATGCAATTTGAGCCCAGTCCTTCCTGAAGGAAGCATCCTCCAGGAAGATCCTGGGTGCATTGGTCACTAAAAGGCCCTTGGGTGCGGTGTTTGTGCGGAGATATTCGGTTAGGATCACACCGTGTAGTATGGTGCGGATCCTATTGCGTTTCTTCTCAGTGAGTTTATCCCAGTCGGTGGTATGGGCTATTGTTTGTGATATGTTTAGGTCAGCCATTAAGGGTAGGTCTTTGAGTATTTCGCTGATGTCATCCTCTGTGAATGTTAGCCCGGGATTGTCTGCCATGATGGTAGGCGAGTGGTGTGTTATTAGAGAGGTAACTCTCACATCTGTGCGCTGCCAATAATAATAAGAATCAAAAGGAGAGGGAGGAAAGATACTGGAGCCAGTTCACTTCCCCTGGTATATATGTTTTATCAAAGAGAACTAGCTCTGAGTGGGTGCTCCTAGCGTATATGTTTGTTTTGGAAAGGAAACACATTATGTTTATAGTAAGGCCCTCACTCACCAACCTAGTTGGTGACATGCTTCATCATTGGGCCCCACCCAAGGCACCGAGTGCACCTTGGGTGTGCTACTACGCCTGGATACAGTGGAGCTGGTATTGTGCCGTGAGAGTGCAGTGAAAGGAAGTGAGTGAATGTTAAAAAGCTGTCCTAAGGGTCCCTGAGATAAAAAATGACTATTTTAATGGGTGGGCCCTTGGCAGTTAATAAAAACGAGAGTCGGATATTTAAGGAGATCTTAAGGTAACTCCAATATCCTAGTCGGTCAACATGTTTCAGCCATGCTCTCTTAAAGGTATGGGTTTCTTCAGGACCTATGTGTAGTGCAAAGTGAGTGGTCTAAGAACGTGTTGTTAGAAGACCATATATGTGACACACGCGCTAAGGTGTGATATGTGGTAGAGGAGAATTTCCTCTAGTGGCGCTTTCCTGTGGGGAAGGAAAAGACAAACAAACATACAGAGAAACATGTAACATACTGGTATAGTTGTTTCAGGAGCGGAGTGTCCATGCTCTTATGCGGTCAAAGGCACAGTGAGGACGGGGTGTGGCGTAATTAGTTATAATAGACGCCTGGTAATTTATGCGGTACCGGGTGGTAATCAAGATGCACATAACATGGTGCATCGTGTAACTTAAAAACGAAAAGCGAAAAGAGCAAAATATCTTACTCAGACAATATCCGGAAAGTGCCCCATGAGTTCCATGTGGGGGCCCGACCTGTAGTCACACTCTATGTGACAAAAATTAAAAGAGGAGACAAAAGCGATTTAAAATTTACCCGCATGCTTGGCTGTGAGAAAATGCCAGCAGCGGGGTGGAGAGGCAGTTTTAAAGCATACCCCCTTAGGATGTTCCCACTTACTTCATCAAGGTCTAGGACCCTTCTTGGTACCTGCTTCAGCTGCCATGGAGCTCCGTGGTAGAATGAGTGGAGCTGGGCGGTGGTTTAAATACTCTGCTGGTTCCAACAGGTGTCAGCGAGTTCGGTTAATTGGGAACCGCTGTGGCTGGTTCAATGGGTTTCAGGTGCTGGTTTAGGCTGTCTTCTGATGGGTCTGCAGGAGAGACTAGGCATAGAGAAAAGACACGCCCCTGTGGGAGAGTAGACATAGAGAAAAGACACGCCCCTGTGGGAGTGGCGAGAGCTTGTGTGTGCAGAAAAAAATAAAATAAACTGAACTGAAGTTTAACTCATAAAAGACCCGGAGGCACTGCTAAATGCAGCAGGTGTTGTTATTCTCAATTCAAGTGTGCCTACTAATTGTGGCTTGAAAGAAATCTGAGAATGTTACGTGTTAATTGGGAACATATCACAAAGGAGAAGAAAGGTAGAGTGTAGTGTAGACATACACTTGGATTCGCACTGTCGTGTGAAGAAGGATGTTTCTTTTGTTAGGTCAAGTGGTGCTCTTGACACTTAGGTGCTTATGTAATGTCTCATTTTGGGTGGCCTGTTTGGGAGTTAAAACAGGGAGTGTTGCTCACACTGAGGTGATGTCCAGGTTAGCCTTTTTGTAAGGCAGGAAGATTTTGTGCATGGTGCTGTGGTTCAGGTTGGGTTCAGGCTATTCCAGGGTATGTTGTCATTTAACCCTGTGACGTTCGTGGAAAGGGGAAAGATCCAATGTTGCTCCTTAAGTAGCAGGATCCTGTCATTTGAAAGGGTCTGGCTGTTGATATGTTCTATTACAGTCCAGTTTAGGTCATTTGGGGTGTGGTTTGCTTGGATGAAGTGGTCTGTCAGTTTACTTATGTTTTTTCTACACCGTATGGTGCTGCGATGTTCCACAATTCGGGTTCTGACTTTGCGACTCTTCATGCCTACATAACGAAGGCTGCATGTGCAGGTGATCAGATAGATGACATCATTGGAGTTGCAGTTAGTGTGGTGAAGCTGTTGCCACGTTTTCCTGTCTCCAGAATCAAGTTTTTAGTTGCTTTTGTAAGGTGGCAGACACTGCAATCACCGCAGGGGTAGTGACCTTTAATGCCTGGGATCCCCACGCATTAAGTACAGTGTTAGGAGCTGGAGTTCTGGGTATAGGTGGTCTGGTGGAGACCGGGCGGTCTTGAAGGCTACCCGCTTTTTGTATGCCAATTTCATGGTGCCACTGTTTATAATGTGCCAGTTCTTGTTAAGTATCTGGGCTACTTGATTAGAGGCCACATTATAGGTGGTGACGCAGGTCAAACCACTTCATCCAAGCAAACCACACCCCAAATGACCTAAACTGGACTGTAATAGAACATATCAACAGCCAGACCCTTTCAAATGACAGGATCCTGCTACTTAAGGAGCAACGTTGCATCTATCGCCTTTCCACGAACATCACAGGGTTAAATGACAACATACCCTGGAATAGCCTGGATCCAACCTGAATCACAGCACAATGCGCAAAATCTTCCTGCCTTACAAAAACGGCTAACCTGGACATCACCTCAGTGTGAGCAACACTCCCTGTTTTAACTCCCAAACAGGCCACCCAAAATGAGACATTACATAAGCACCTTAGTGTCAAGAGCACCACTTGACCTAACAAAAGAAACATCCTTTTTCACACGACAGTGCGAATCCAAGTGTATGTCTACACTACACTCTACCTTTCTTCTCTTTTGTGATATGTTCCCAATTAGCGCGTAACATTCTCAGATTTCTTTCAAGCCACAATTAGTAGGCACACTTGAATTGAGAATCACAACACCTGCTGCATTTAGCAGTGCCTCCGGGTCTTTTATGAGTTAAACTTCAGTTCAGTTTATTTTATTTTTTCTGCACACACAAGCACTCGACACTCCCACAGGGGCGTGTCTTTTCTCTATGTCTACACTCCCACAGGGGCGTGTCTTTTCTCTATGCCTATTCTCTCCTGCAGACCCATCAGAAGACAGCCTAAACCAGCACCTGAAACCCATTGAACCAGCCACAGCGGTTCCCAATTAACCGAACTCGCTGACACCTGTTGGAACCAGCAGAGTATTTAAACCACTGCCCAGCTCCACTCATTCTACCACGGAGCTCCATGGCGGCTGAAGCAGGTACCGAGAAGGGTCCTAGACCTTGATGAAGTAAGTGGGAACATCCTAAGGGGGGTATGCTTTAAAACTGCCTCTCCACCCCGCTGCTGGCATTTTCTCACAGCCAAGCATGCGGGTAAATTTTAAATCGCTTTTGTCTCCTCTTTTAATTTTTGGCACATAGAGTGTGACTACAGGTCGGACCCCCACATGGAACTCATTGGGCACTTTCCGAATATTGTCTGAGTAAGATATTTTGCTCTTTTCGCTTTTCGTTTTTAAGTTACACGATGCACCATGTTAGGCGCATCTTGATTACCACCCGGTACTGCATAAATTACCAGGCGTCTATTATAACTAATTACGCCACACCCCGTCCTCACTGTGCCTTTGACCGCATAAGAGCATGGACACTCCGCTCCTAAAACAACTATACCAGTATGTTACATGTTTCTCTGTATGTTTGTTTGTCTTTTCCTTCCCCACAGGAAAGCGCCACTATAGGAAATTCTCCTCTACCATTATCACACCTTAGCGCGTGTGTCACATATATGGTCTTCTAACAACACGTTCTTAGACCACTCACTTTGCACTACACATAGGTCCTGAAGAAAGCCATACCACTAAGAGAGCATGGCTGAAACATGTTGACCGACTAGGATATTGGAGTTACCTTAAGATCTCCTTAAATATCCGACTCTCGTTTTTATTAACTGCCAAGGGCCCACCCATTAAAATAGTCATTTTTATCCCAGGGACTCTTAGAACAGCTTTTTTAACATTCACTCACTTCCTTTCACTGCACTCTCACGGCACAATACCAGCTCCGCTGTATCCAGGCGTCGTAGCACACCCAAGGTGCACTTGGTGCCTTGGGTGGGGCCCGATGATGAAGCGTGTCACCAACTAGGTTGGTGAGTGAGTGAGGGCCTTACTATAAACATAATGTGTTTCCTTTCCAAAACAAACATACGCTAGGAGCACCCACTCCAGAGCTAGTTCTCTTTGATAAAACATATATACCAGGGGAAGTGAACTGGCTCCAGTATCTTTCCTCCCTCTCCTTTTGATTCTTATTATTGACCTACACACCTTGACACATGCACACCATCTCTGTCTCCTCTGTTATGGTTGATTTTGACTGTTCGATGAAATGTGTATTTTTATGGGTTTTTAGTGTACTCCACAACAGTACTTTGAGTGTGATGAGTGTCCTGTGGAACTCTCAGGTGCGTGGGAGAGGTACATGAGAACGTGGCTTAAAAGCATGTAAGCTGTACATATGTAATTGCTATATTGTCCCACTCATGCAAAATATTTGTTATTGTGACATAGCAAAACATCAAGTTATCTGTGGACAGTATTTACATTGCATTTACAGGGAATCAGTGCTTTTGGATTTGCCAATTGTTGTTACTTGCATTAGTACTAGGAGTTACTACTCAGACTTTTTAGCATGATATTTAAGGCGCTGCTTATTATCTGCCTAGCAATACTGGAAATTGACTGTTTAGGGTATCATTGGCTGTTCCATGTGCAGCAGTGGTAGGTGCTAATGCTGCATAGTTGACTATAGTTCACACCCTGAGTGAGGTAATGATTAACGACTCCATTGGGATCCTTATCCACATCAGCTTTTTACACCTGACGAGGATGACCACCGACAACCCCGGAACACTTCAAAACCTTCAACATGTTTGTCACTACTCGCTCTTTCCAAGGTCCCTTCAGGCCCCCTCATTTCTGGGTTCTCATTTATTTGGTATTGGCTATATGTCCAAGCGTGTTCATTTGGGGACACGTTGCTAACACCCCCATTCCTGTGAACAACAGTACGGGCCTGCTCTAACATGGTGGTGCCTCAAGTCGGTTGGGGCCCATATGTGAAAGGGTTGATGTGTCACTTGCCAGCGGTATCATCCAAAAACGGTTCAGATTTTGGCCGTGAGCGAGCAGGTAGAGTATCAGCATGATGTGTAGCATAGGCGTCTGAAGTGGGAAGCTGCGTAGAGGTGGGTGTTGGACTTATATCCCTCCCTTTCCACCTGCTATGATGTGGTGGTTGGACCACTACGATTGACTCGTCTAAATGATGTACAGTAATAGGGCGGGCGGTCCATAGACTGGTCTGCTCTCTGACAGCCTCCATCGGTCCGTTCCGACACCACCACAGTGTGAAATTTCTGTCAGAGTTGGATGGACTGCAGCAGTCATATTCTCTGCATTCGCATATATCGTACTCAGGCGCTTGAAGCGACCGCTTCCAACATGACCGCGGTGGTCCGTCTGCCTCCGACAGGACTGCAGAAGTAGGTCCAACCGGCAACGTAATGACCCCCTTAAGGCCTGATTGCAAATTTGGCGATGCAGGAGCAGGACCGCTCCGCCGCCGCACCACCAAACCAATGTTTGAAATGTCCTTCATATTATGGTTTTTTAAGTCACTGGCATTGGTTCTGTGGCATTTCCACAGCTGGTGCAGTCCATGCCGTGCAGGTACTGGGGTGCATGCACACAATGGGGCACAACATGTGCCCCCCTGCATGCACCCCATGGCCTAGAGGAAACAGGGGGGCCCCATTTTGTTTCCTCTCCGTCATGGTTTTCATGGAGGAGGAACCGCCATGAAAACCATGGCGGAGGAAACATGCAATATGCTTGGCGGTCCTGCCAAGCATGTTGCGGCCTCAAGACCACCACGCCACCGCCACGGATCTCTGATCCTTGGCAGTTGCGGAGGTGCAATGGCGGTCCGACCGCCCTAGTTGTAATTGGGTGGTCGAAAGACCCCTACCGCTGCGCCCCGCAAGTCTGGCGGCTCGTGGACTGTCAGACTCTTAATCAGGCACTTACTGTACAATGTGTTTTAGAAAAACCTGTGTGACTACAAATGAAAATGCATATTCACTACAAACATATCAAATGTGCAATTGTAATTATTCTAAAGTAAAAAAATGTTTTTTTCTTGGAAATAAAAAAATATCCAAAACACTTGTTATAATTATTGAAAAAGAATACACAGTAAAACATGGTATATATAAAAAAAGATGTTTAGAAAATGTCTATTACAATGATAAATAAAGTGGATACTTTATAAATACTACATTAAAATCAAACAAACAATTTATAATATTAATGACTATAACTTTTAAGGTGCAAAATAAAAAATACAACATATTCTAACAGTTTATACATTTCACATTTACTATTCCCAATAAAACTTAGCCGGTTTGTAGAAAGTGTTATAATTTTGGGAAAGTCTACTTTACCACCTCCGCACCAAATTTCACCACATTGGGAAAATTAACTTTGGAGGAGCATATTTACTATTTCTATTCCAAACCGAAGCACACTGGGCAAAATGTTGATTTTTTGGGGGAGGCAGTGGATTTCATATTAACTTTTTCGACTCTAAACTCGAATGCATTGGGAGATTGTTGGACTTTAGATGGGTTCAAAATGACTAATCCAACTCCAAATTTTACCACACTGCGGAAAGTGTTGGACGTTTGAGGGGTTCAAATTTACTATTCCCATTACAAATTTAACCACACTGGGGAAAGTGTTAACCTTTTGGGGACAGATTTACTATTCAAACTCCAACCTTAACCACATTAGGAAAAGTGTTGGATTCTGAAGGATTCAGATTTACTATTCCAACTCCAAACGTAACCATTATGGGGAAAGTGTTGGACTTTGGGGGAATGCGTTGGGGGGTTCAATAACTATTCCCACTTCAAACTTAACAACATTACAAAAAGTGCTGTACTGTTAAATTTAAAAATTAATTGGTACCACAAATTTATAGCAGTAAAAAGAATACATTACCAAAATCCATTGTAAATACCTAAAAAAATTAAACCGTACAACATAAAAAAGTAAATTGAGAGTACTAGTAGAACATTTAAAAGATAAATATTTACTACTGTCAAATTTGAAAATACATATAAATATTTTTAAATTGTAAAATTAAATTGCACACATGGTAAACTCCAAATCTGAAAACTACACAAATTACAAAAATACCTTTATTTAAAACCAAAAAATAGCTTTGAATTATTTAACATCAAACATATTAATAAGGAAATAATATTAAAATTAATTTTAAAAAACAATGAAAATATTTTGTAAAATGATATACTAAAAAAGTCATGGGAACATACAGCGAATAAAAATATTAAACTGCATTTTTAATTTAATATAATTAGAAACTTAATTGTCATTATGATGGCATTTTTTTCTAAAAAGATGTACAAAAAAGTGATAGAAATTTAAAAAGTACAACAATATCAAAATACATTTTTAGTGGAAAAACATTGCATATAAACATGTGCATATTAAATAATTAAAACATTAATTGTAATTATCAAGGAAAAAATGTTTTATAAAATTATATATATAAGCCACAGAAAATTAAACATTATCGCAATATTTAAATACATTTTTAAACATTACTTTTAAAAGTTTGAATATAACAAAATTAAAAAACAAAACCTGAAACTATTTAAAAATATAATTTCATTAAAAAAATCATCTCTTTTTTAAAACTTCAGCCATGTTCCTCCTATAGCTATAAGACAGGCAACCAGCCAAAAAATCAGTAATGAAATTCCATCAGGTTGCTGCTGAAAGAAGTGAATACCTCTGAATTGGCCTAGACTCCTACTGCTGCACATTAGTTATAATAAGATTAAATTGAATCATGGAACCCACACTTATAATAAATAATAATAATTAACATTAGTAATAATAATTCCAAGCTACCCTGGCAATAAGGAATGGGTATCAGTCTCACTATTTCCTTGTGCCGAAGAGAGACAGAGGCCTTCCTCCTAATATCCATCACTACCCTCTGAACACCTTCTTGCAGAAGGACAAAGTCAAAATGCTCACATTGGCCTAGGTTCATTCTGCACTAGATCTAGGCAACTGGATGGTAGTTTTGCACCTTCAAGACACCTACTTTCATGTTTCATGACACATATATTTCCCCACAAACCCTTTATGATCCCACAATTGGTACTCATCTTACTCATGATGTTAATTGGTCCTCACTTTCTTCATCTGCACTCAATACAAACCAATGTACAGCTGTCCACTACATAGTCTTACTCTGAAGACTGGTTGTAGTAGTTTCAGCTTGTTGCATGAGTGAACTGTAATCTCTGTCGGTGCAGCCGCCTTACACCACCATTTTTCCAGATAAAGTGCTATAGAGGACCAGAGCAGCATTTTAGCCAGAAGTTGGGACTGGTTTTCAGATTGAGGAAGCGATCACTCTCCCAATGTTCCTTGCACCATCTCATCTGTTGAAAGAGGAGGAGAAACTCCATTGGTTGGACTCCAGAGCTCGATCTCACCAAACACCATTGGGTGGACCAATAGCTTTTTGTTGGGTTTTCTGTGGCAAAAAAGGAAGGCAGTGCAGAAAATGACTCTTTCAAGGTGGTTAGTCCTCTGCATTAATATCTGCTACATGTTGGCCAAGAAGCAGCCTCTGGAAGTACTTAGGGCCCACTCTACTAGGACCAAGGGTGCTACCACTGCGTTGGCATGTTGAGTGCCTGCCCTTAGCATCTGTCACGCTGCAACGTTCACAAGGCACTATTGCCTTGACAGCCAGGTTTTACAGGAAAGACCTTTTGGATGTCAGCCCTGCAGGACTTATTTGTGTGAGCCATTCCAAAGACACACCACCTCGGGAGCAGGAAACTAGAAGGAGTATCTACTCTAATGATGAGGAATCTGTTGTTAGAAGTATCCATCAGAGGAGCAAGTTACTTACCTTCTGTAACATTCTTTCTGGTGGATACTCTATTTTACTGTATATTTCTCACCTCCCTTCCCCTCCCCATCCAGTAGAGTGGTCTCCTTTTAAACGTAAAAAGGGCTCTACTTGAGACCTTCACACTGATACCTAAGCATATTGTTGGGCTCCACATCCGAGGGTGTGGACAGAGTCAAGAAAGAAACTGATGTTGATGCGCAGGGGTGGTGGTTATGTGCAGCTCCATCATCACTTCTGGGGTGGAACGAAGTCAACATTAGTTCCTATGGGGTGTTAGTTTAATTCCCTGCCTCCATTGCTTTCTAAAGGAGAGTGTTGCAGTACGAGTGGTTGGTGTGTTGCTTGACTTACTCCATGGCTGCGCCAAAGTCGTAACAGGGCCCTAAGTGATTTCTAATTTTTTATTTAATTGCTAATAGTAATTTATAGGGTACTAGCAGGTTGCTAGGTTTCTAGGTGCAGAGGGTGGAAAGTTAATTAGATAATAATTTATTAACAATTAATTTTTTATGTATTATTATTTATGTATTAATTAATTATGTAAATTGTGTAATAATGATAGTTTTTTCAGTTATATATGAGATGTGGGATGCTGGGTTTGTAGGGGTATAGGGAGGGACCTTAATTAAGTAATAATTAATTAACAATGAATTATTAATTTATAATGAATTATTCAATTGATTATTAATTATGCAAATTGTGGATCCATATTTTTTAGCTATATATTAGGGCGGCTGCTGGGTCTTTAGGTTTACAAGGTGGGAAGTTAATTAAGTAATAATTCACTACTGTTGCACAGACTGGAGTGGGAATAGTAATTATTACCCCTTTGAAGATAAACGCTTTCCCTACTGTTGCACAGACTGAAGGTGGAATGGTAAATCTTACCCCTCCTAAGTCCCATACTTTTCCTACTGTTGACCTGTTTGGATTGGGAATAGTAAATATAACCCCTCTGAAAGCTTACGTTTTCACTATTGTTGCATAAACTGGAGTGGAAATAGTATATCTATTATTTCCATACTTTAAAACTTTTCTTAATATTGTTTAAATATATCTATTATTATTATTATTTTTTAGATTTTATATTATTTGTTTATAAATATATATTTATTTTTGTAATAGTTTTAGTAAATGTCTTTTTTTGGATTTGATAGTTTTTCATATCTAATAATTTGGTAATTTATTTATTGTTTTGCAATTGATTTGATTTTTTTAATGTTTTATTAGTGCACGTGCTTTTCACTGCTATCAGCAGGGATTGTTTGGATATGTGCATTGGGCTCTGACGCCCGAACACCCGAGCACGCGCTGCAACTTCTGTGGACGGAGGTAATGTGAGACAGGAGGAATTGGTACATATATTTATATTATATATGTATATATATAGAAAGAGATATATATATATATATATATATATATATATATATATATATATAGAGATAGATAGATAGATAGATAGATATAGAGAGAGAGAGAGATGGATAGAGATAGATAAGATAGATAGATAAATAGATAGATAGATTTATATGCTTTTTTAGTAGTAAATAAAAAAATGTAATAGTGTTACATTATATATATGCATATATAAACATACACGTACAATAGTATATATTTATTTATAGTATTAAATATAATTTAAATGTATTTAATTTACATTATATTAATGTTATATATTACAATATTTAAAATTTATTTTTTAAAGCTATATATATATATATCTATATTCACTGAAAAAACCATAGGTTTCAGGCACGTTATAGTTAGAAATTAGCATTTAAAAAACCTTAGAAATTCACTGAAAGGGGCGTTATAGCTAGTTGGACATTTCACTCGTACAAAACCATAGAAATTCCCCCGTTATAGTTAGTTCAGCTAACTATAACTCGCGCCTCGCAATGCACTGCTGATGACGGCACATATTACATCACTCATGAAATGGTCAGTGACATCACTGATGACATCACTGATGACATCTCAAATGACATCACTGATGACATCACTGATGACATCATCCTGTGACTGTGTGTTTCTGTAAAGTTTAAATATGTTTAATATATATAGGGAAAGGCGTATTGAAGAATGAGTGGGTGTATAAGTGTCTGAATGGATGATTTAGTAGGTGCGTGACTGACTCTATAAGTGAGTGATTAAACGTATCTTACTGAATGCATGGGTTAGTGACTAAACTCTGTGAATGTCTGTATCCGTCTGTCTGTTGGTGTGTAAGCGGCTGCATGGGTTTGTGAATAGCTAGATGAGTGTCTATATGAGTTATTGATTGGTTGTCTGAGTATCTGTATGGGTGCCTGAGTGTTTGTGTGGGTGGGGTGTGTATGACTCTGTGCATAGATGTGTGAGTGGGTGATTCACTGGGTGCATGGTTTCAAGAGTGCATCTGTGATGGACTGTATGGGTGGGTGAGTGTGTGTATGGGTGTGTTAGTGAGTGAATGTATATCTCAGTGGTACATGTGTGAGTAACTACATATGTGAAAGGCAGTATATATGTGTGTTAGAGTATATAAATGGCTATAAGTGAGAGTGTGTGATTGTGAGAGTGGCTGTATGGATGAGTGTGTGCTTGTATCAGTGATTGTATAAGAGTGTAAGAATGTGCTAGTATTTGTATGAGTAAGTGAGCTGGTGTGTGTGTATAACTGTATAGGTGAGTAAATGGGAGTGTGATTAATTATTTGCATGACTGACTAGGTGTGTGAGTACCTCTATGGATGAGTGGCGGTGTGTGAGTGTCTATATAGGTGTATGAATGCATATGATAGTCCTGTACTGAGTGACCGTAAGTATGAGTCACTGTACGGGTGAGTGAGTGGATGTGTGTGTAGACCTAAGAATCAGTGAGTGGGTATGTAGTTATTGGTGTTGGAGTGTCTATGATTTTGAGAATGGCAGTCTGTAATTTAGAGTGGGTGTATCAAAAGTTATATTTGGGTGAGAGAAGATGCATGAAATTATCACATGGATGATGTCATCAGTGATGTCATTTGAGATGTCATCAGTGATGTCATCAGTGATGTCACTGATCATGTCATGAGTGATGTAATATGTGACGTCATCAGCAGTGCATTGCGGGGCGCGAGTTATAGTTAGCTGAACTAACTATAACGGGGGAATTTCTATGGTTTTGTACGAGTGAAATGTCCAACTAACTATAATGCCCCTGAAACCTATGGTTTTTTCAGTGAATTTCTAAGGTTTTTTAAATGCTAATTTCTAACTATAACGTGCCTGAAACCTATGGTTTTTTTCAGTGAATTTCAAAGGTTTTTTAAATGCTAATTTCTAACTATAATATGCCTGAAACCTATGGTTTTTTCAGTGAATTTCAAAGGTTTTTTAAATGCTAATTTCTAACTATAATGTGCCTGAAACCAATGGTTTTTTAAGTGAATTTCTAAGGTTTTTTAAATGCTAGTTTCTAACTATGCCTACAGAGGTAGGACATGTGAAGAAAGAAGAAAAAACGCACAGAAAGAAGCAAAAGAAATGCAGAAAGAAGCAACAGAAGTCCACAAAGACGAAGAAAAGTGCAGGAAGAAGCAAGACATGTGCAGAAAGAACCAACAGAGGAGCAGAAAGAAGCCTTGTTGCAAAATCATCCTGTGCCCACAACGTTTTCAGACGGGTACTGGTGGTAACTGACTCTGACTAACCAGGCCTAGAGCCAGTGCTATGCTAAAAGACACTTAGAATACAGTGAAAACACCTACATACACTAGGGAACACTATGCGTTGGGGTACCCCTGTGATTAGCATGACCTCCTCTGTAAGGCCCTAGTACATAATAGGGCAGGGGGATTAAAACTACCTCTAAGTCAGAGGTGCAGAAATATGCTACTTTAACTAGTATTCGCGTTTGCAGAGTGGTGGAGAAAGGGTGCTGGGCGTCCAACCAACGCTCAGGAATTCCGCTGTGTAGGACTTACAGGAGGTACCAGGAGGGATTCTTGGCCCCCAAGCTCCTCAGGACTAAATTGGACTTCATCCCCCATCCCGTAGTCTGCCACGAGGCACGTTTGCAGAGTGGTAGAGAAAGGGGGCCATGGCCTCCGAAGACGTCTTAGCAATCCCACTGTGTGGGACTTACTGGAGGTAACAAGAGGGGTAGTTGGCCCCGAGGACATCCTTGGGGGGCCAACTTCCCAAACTATTACCTCCAGTCAGTCCCACACAGCAGCATTGGTAAGTACTTGTACTAGGCCACGCCCACTTTGCCCGCCACTCTACAAACGCACTCCCTGGCATGCTCTTGGATGGGGATTGAAGTCCCCTTCACTGCTGGGGGTCCTTTAGGGGCCAACTAGCCTACCTTTTACCTCCAGTAAGCCCCACGCAGTGGGATTGGTGAGAGTTAGACAAAGGCCATGCCCCCTTTCTCCACCACTCTGCAAACGCGCCCCCTGGCATGTTGTAAGTTGGGGGATTAAGTCCCCTTGAATCCTGAGGGTCCCTGGGGTCCAACTAGCCCAACAGGTACCTCCAGTAAGCGCCACAGAGCTGCGTTGCAGAGAGGTGTAAAAAGGGGCATGGCCTGGACCACCTCTCTGCAACGCAGGCCTGTGGCGCTTACTGAAGGTACCTGGTGGGCTAGTTGGCCCCCAGGGCCCCTCAGGATTGAAGGGGAATTAATTCCCCAACTTAAAACGCGCCACAGGGCGTGTTTGCACACATGTCACCTCAGGCCCCGCCCCCTCCCTTCACCACTGTGCAAACACGCCATGTGGCATGTTTTAAGTTGGAGGATTAAGTCCCCTTGAATCCTGAGGGTCCCTGGGGTCCAACTAGCCCACAAGGTACCTCCAGTAAGCGCCACAGAGCTGCGTTGCAGAGAGGTGTAAAAAGGGGCGTGAGCTGGACCACCTCTCTGCAACGCAGGTCTGTGGCGCTTACTGGAGGTACCTGGTGGGCTAGTTGGCCCCCAGGGGCCCTCAGGATTGAAGGGGAATTAATTCCCCAACTTAAAACGCGCCACAGGGCGGGTTTGCACACATGTCACCTCAGGCCCGCCCCCTCCCTTTACCACTGTGCAAACGTGCCCCGTGGCACGTTTTAAGTTGGGGGATTAAGTCCCCTTGAATCCTGAGGGTCCCTAGGGTCCAACTAGCCCACCAGGTACCTCCAGTAAGCACCACAGAGCTGCATTGCAGAGAGGTGTAAAAAGGGGCGTGGCCTGGGCCACCTCTCTGCAACGCAGCGCAGTGGCGCTTACTGGAGGTACCTGGTGGGCTAGTTGGCCCCCAGGGACCCTCAGGATTGAAGAGGAATTAATTTCCCAACTTAAAATGCGCCACAGGGCCTGTTTGCACACATGTCACCTCAGGCCCCGCCCCCTCCCTTCACCACTGTGCAAACGCGCCCTGTGGCGCGTTTTAAGTTGGGGGATTAAGTCCCCTTGAATCCTGAGGGTCCTTGGGGTCCAACTAGCCCACCAGGTACCTCCAGTAAGCGCCACAGAGCTGCATTGCAGAGAGGTGTAAAAGGGGCGTGGCCTGGACCACCTCTCTGCAACGCAGCCCTGTGGCGCTTACTGGAGGTACCTGGTGGGCTAGTTGGCCCCAGGGACCCCCAGTATTGAAGGGGAATTAATTCCCCAATTTAAAACGCGCCACAGGGCGCGTTTGCAGAGTGTTGCTGGGAGGGGGCGCGGCCTCCGGGACGATCGCTGTGTTTTTTTTAATTATTTTTTTAGAAGGGGGCTGTGTGGCCCCCCTTCTTTTTACTTTTTTTGGGCCCTGGGGACCCCATCCCCCAGGGCCTGACCCCCATTTAAAAAAAAATTAAAATAAATATGAACAGGAAGGGGGCCGCGTGGGCCCCCTCCCGTGGCCAAATCCGGCCCCGGGGACCCCATCCCCGGGGCAAGGCCACATATATATATTTTTTACAGAGGGAGGCTGCGTGGCCCCCTCCTGAGGCCTCTATTGGCCCTGGGGACCCCATCCCCCGGGGCTGGCCTTTATTTATTTTTTTTGGGAGGGGGGCCGCGTGGCCCCCCTCCCGGGCCACTTCTAGCCCCGGGGACCCCATCCCCCGGGGCAGGCCCTATCCGTTGGGGACCGTGGGGGGAGCCCCAATGCCCCCACGGTCCCGCCGGCTCCCCGCGTCCTGCAGGAGCCGGCATTGCTTTTCCACAAGGGGAGCTGCTGACATGCAGCTCCCCGTGTGGAAAAGCAATTTGCTTTGCTTCATTGAAGCGAGAACAGGTTTCCCTGCTCTCGCTTCAATGAAGCAAAGCAGTTTGCAATGACAGGGTGGGAGCCGCATGGCTCCCGCCCTGTCATTGCAAACAGCAGTGTCCCGGGGTGGGCACCCCGGGACACTGCAGGAGCCAGCCCTGGGGGTGGCGGTCCCCAAGGCCATCAAGGTCTCCAGGAGGGGGGCCGCGCGGCCCCCCTCCCACATAATGCACAGCCCCGGGGAGGTGGTGGTCCCCGGGGTTCGGGGGTCCGTAATGGACCCCCGCATTTGAATATTAGTGCCCACCTGGCTTTCACTTTCTGGCACAATCTTGCATCATTGTTCGCTGGTAACATGATAATTAAAGGAAGCCGTGGGTCGGAACTGGATACGGACCCATTTTGCGGCACGGCGAACTGTGGCGAGAATTACTTGCACCTTGTTCTGGGGCCCACTAAGGGTGGAGAAAACATGCTTGGAAAGTGATGACGATAGCAGGACCTACTAAAGGTATTATTTGTTCTGGAGGGAACTACGGGACCCAGCATGCAATGAAAAAGTAAACCCACTGAGGGCGTGGCATGCTATAAATAAGTATACCAGAACTGCCTGTGAGTCATTCCAAGAGCGACCTCTGATGAAAGGCAGCAGCCTAGAAACGCGTCAGGTCTGTAACATGTTACCAGCGAACAATGATGCAAGATTGTGCCAGAAAGTGAAAGCCAGGTGGTTCAGCTTGCCGTGTGTGCGCTCTCAAAAGTTCTTGGACCTTTGGTGGAAAAAAATTATCACGCGGCAGTCCTGTCGCGGGGAGCAGCATCGTCCTTGATAATTAAAGGAAGCCGTGGGTCGGAACTGGATCCGGACCCATTTTGCGGCACGGCGAACTGTGGCGAGAATTACTTGCACCTTGTTCTGGGGCCCACTAAGGGTGGAGAAAACATGCTTGGAAAGTGATGACGATAGCAGGACCTACTAAAGGTATTATTTGTTCTGGAGGGAACTACGGGACCTAGCATGCAATGAAAAAGTAAACCCACTGAGGGCGTGGCATGCTATAAATAAGTATACCAGAACTGCCTGTGAGTCATTCCAAGAGCGACCTCTGATGAAAGGCAGCAGCCTAGAAACGCGTCAGGTCTGTAACATGTTACCAGCGAACAATGATGCAAGATTGTGCCAGAAAGTGAAAGCCAGGTGGTTCAGCTTGCCGTGTGTGCGCTCTCAAAAGTTCTTGGACCTTTGGTGGAAAAAATTATCACGCACCAGTCCTGTCGCGGGGAGCAGCACCGTCCTTGATAATTAAAGGAAGCCGTGGGTCGGAACTGGATCCGGACCCATTTTGCGGCACGGCGAACTGTGGCGAGAATTACTTGCACCTTGTTCTGGGGCCCACTAAGGGTGGAGAAAACATGCTTGGAAAGTGATGACGATAGCAGGACCTACTAAAGGTATTATTTGGTCTGGAGGGAACTACGGGACCCAGCATGCAATGAAAAAGTAAACCCACTGAGGGCGTGGCATGCTATAAATAAGTATACCAGAACTGCCTGTGAGTCATTCCAAGAGCGACCTCTGATGAAAGGCAGCAGCCTAGAAACGCGTCAGGTCTGTAACATGTTACCAGCGAACAATGATGCAAGATTGTACCAGAAAGTGAAAGCCAGGTGGTTCAGCTTGCCGTGTGTGCGCTCTCAAAAGTTATTGGACCTTTGGTGGAAAAAATGATCACGCTGCAGTCCTGTCGCGGGGAGCAGCACCTTCCTTGATAATTAAAGGAAGCCGTGGGTCGGAACTGGATCCGGACCCATTTTGCGGCACGGCGAACTGTGGCGAGAATTACTTGCACCTTGTTCTGGGGCCCACTAAGGGTGGAGAAAACATGCTTGGAAAGTGATGACGATAGCAGGACCTACTAAAGGTATTATTTGTTCTGGAGGGAACTACGGGACCCAGCATGCAATGAAAAGTAAACCCACTGAGGGCGTGGCATGCTATAAATAAGTATACCAGAACTGCCTGTGAGTCATTCCAAGAGCGACCTCTGATGAAAGGCAGCAGCCTAGAAACGCGTCAGGTCTGTAACATGTTACCAGCGAACAATGATGCAAGATTGTGCCAGAAAGTGAAAGCCAGGTGGTTCAGCTTGCCGTGTGTGTGCTCTCAAAAGTTCTTGGACCTCTGGTGGGAAAAAAAAATATATATATATATATATATATATATATATATATATATATATATTAAAAAACAGTATTTTTGTATGTTGTTTGACAAAATTAGCGTGAAAGTATATATTTTTTCGATAGTTTTGTACTTACCAGTATAAGGTCACAATATTTTTGTAATCAGTATTCTTGACACTATATTTTTGTATCACGATATTGTTGATTTCTTTATTGGGTCAGTGATTTTCAGCAATATGTGACAGATTACTACAGTTATTCAATGCCTGTTCATTTGGTGATGGCTGGGTTATTGGCTGGTACAGTACTGGTGATGGACAGATATGTCTTATGAGAGTATAAGAGGGGTACGTTACAGTTGGTGCCTGAACCCTGAGTGGTTTGGTATTAGTATTAGTGTTAGCCAGAAATGTTATATATGAATTGACATAACTATATAATACTCAGGCAAACCATAGATCACCTCTGTTTAGCCTACCTACATATAAAAAGTCGTTTACTGGTTGGGTTGTTCACTATATGTGGGTTGTAAGCTGAAGATTGAACTTGAAGGTGCTTTGCCTTTCCAGGTTCGATTCCAGTGATGTTGGATAAAATAGTTATCTTGCAAATAGCCATGTTTTCCACTGTCTTATGAAGTATATATGCTCCTGGATGCTTCAAATGTTGGCTGGTAACAAGTCCCAGACCTTAGCGACTTGTTCTGATAAAGCAGTGCCTCCTATTGATTTCTTATGGTAAGGTGGCAGGATGATAAGTGAATCAACTCTTGAGAAAAAGTTCCTGTTTTGTTTGTATTGCTTGAATTTAAATTGTAGGTATAGTGGTCCTTTTCTTTTGAGGGTTCGGTAGACAATGCAGAATGGTGTGAACATTGTCCTTCTAGGTATAGGTAGCCAGTGGGGTGGTTGCAAGACTGGAGTCATAATTTCTCTTAGATGAAGACAGAGAAGAAGTCTGTGAAAGTATTTTGTAAATGTTGTATTTTGCGTGCAATTAATTTAGGTGTGCTAAAGTATAGGTTGCTGGCATAGTCAAGCTTGGAGATTAGGATGTGTGAGGATTCCAGGTTCCAGGAATGATGGGCCTCAGTAGATCTAGTAGACAACTGGAGTGAACGACATAGGGATGAAGCTGGCTGCATATTCAGTGGTACTTGGTACATATGCTTACCCTCATCACTTAGTGCCATACACCACCAAGTCTATGAAGGGCCACATCAGCCTTTTAGATCATGCATCTATCACTCTCATCCTTTTGGCTGGCTGACCCCGTAGTACTAGAGCCGCGTGCTGCCCAGAGGATCATTCATTCCACAAAACGTCCATTCAGGTCAATACAAAGCAATGCACAAGTTTATCTCTGAGACGATGGGTGCAGAAGTGACCATGCCACTATTATGGGAAAGGCCGTCCTGGGTCTTCACTTTATCTTCGCTGCGTCACATCTTAATAAGGAGAGGGCGAACACTAGAGGGTATCTAGGAAGGAATCTCTCCCAACTTGAGTGAGAACATAATCATTGGCAAAGAAAACCTTGCGTCAGACGTGCCACTCTGAACCCATGTACGGACTTTATACATGGACAAAGTGGAGTATGGACTTATCACTACAAAGAAGAAATAGTATATCTCTGGAAACAAAGCCGGCAATCCTCTAGCCTCCCAGTTACAAGCAAAACTCAGTAGAGAGAGGGTGAGACACACTAGGGATATTCACAATAGTGACATAACAGACGCTTTCTACAGATTCTATCAGAATCTCTATGGTGATGAATCAGTCCAGACTGGTGAGCTCCAACATACATAGATGCTCATCAGGGATTGTGCTTCATAGAGATTCTTTCTTAGGCCCTGTACTGCCCCATAACCCTTGAGGAAGTGATCTAAGCTATCCACTGCCTGAAGCTGGACAAAGCACAAGACCAGATGGCTCCACTGCACCCTTATATAAGACATTTGGTGGCCCTTTAGCTGCCAAACTAGCTTGTCTAACTCATTAGGGACCTGAGGTAGGTGATGAACTTCAAGCTTCATGCTACGATGTTTCTAATCCCAATACAGGACAAAGACCCCATCCCAAAGTAACTCTTACAGACCAATTTCCCTACTCAAAGCAGAAATAAAGCTATCTATGTGAATTTTTATGAATTGTCTGGGAACCCAGATACAGAACATGGTAAAAGCTGACCAAGCAGGATTTATAATAGGCCAGCCATGTGATGATAGCTCTGAGAAAATGTAACATATTATCAAAAAAAACAGGCGGACCAGTAATAATGGCCTAGTTATCTGGTTGGGCACTGAAAATATGTTTGACAGGGTGAATTGGACAGACATGATCCATTTAGTCTGCACCCTAGCCTTCAGGCCATGTTTTACAAAATGGCTCCCATCTAATTATCAGTCCCCCAGAACACCTATCAGGGTCAATGGCATTAAGTCCCCCAACATTGCCATCAAAAGGGGGACATGGCAAAGGTGTCCATTATCCCCCTCCTTTTCATCCTAACTCTTGAACCTTTTGCCAACTGCATTATGATGAAGTGGAATAATATGGGTGGTCTGAATTGGGGGTGACACGCTTGAATTGTCTATGTTTACGAATTATATTTTGGTCATCCTCTTCAATCAGAAGAAGTCCATGCCACCACTCTTGAGGAAACTAGAATTCTATATGGCAGTACAACACCTTACTGGTATCCAAATCCCCTATGTGTATTCAAAATCTCTTGGACCAGTTTGGTGTCTTCTGCGAGCAGAGAGGGCTTGAAATCAATCTACAAAAAACCAAGTATATGGTTTTTAACCCCATTCATACGACTCGCCTAAACCCGTCTTTACACAGCACTCCCCTTGAGAGTGTCTGTACCTTTGAGTACTTGGGTCTCACTATGACTGAAAATGTTGGCAGGTCTGATCCACAAGAGCAAGCTGAAGCTTGAACACTACATAGGGGGAATTTTTAGGGGTTTTAAGGGCTCTAGTCTCTGACCTGTATCTCCGGCCATCCACATTTTTAACTTACAAGCATTGAGCGGGTCTCTGTATGGGGGAGAACTGTGGGAACACAAGAAGGTCACTGCACTAGAGGTGAATGAGAACAAATTTTTACGATCTCTGGCAAACCTCCCTACCAGTACCCTGCCCCTGCCATTGCGGCTGGATTTAGGCCAAAGGACAATTGCCCATAAAGCAGCCCTTATACCTTGCTATACTGGAGACGGCTGTTGCCCTCAGTGGGCCTAGCTACGTATCAGGCGCGTTTGGAGGAGCTTCTGCAGCAGCCCGGGGTCTCTAGGATCCCCTGGTAAGGGCATATCAAGACCCTACTCGTCAAGATAGGGTGTGAGCATCTGTGGACTAACCTAGGAGGTATGACAAAGGCTGCACTAAAGGGGATTTACTGGAGGTATATAGATGGGGATTTGAGTAGGACTAGGATATTGAGCACTTTTACACTAGAATTTTTAGAAATCAAGGATAACTTCCGTATGGAAGAGTACCTGGATTCCATTGAACTCCCATTGGCAAAAACCTTGTACATCAAATTTAATCTTGGGTTTTCACCATTGCACACTTTCTCTGCTAACTGGAGGCCCCATAGTGGTATACCAAATCTGACCTGCCCTCTCTGTCCCCAGGTGAGCTAATGCATTAATCACATATTATTTTTCTGTCAGTGTTACTCAAATGATAGAAAGAAGCGGATACTTCCACTTTGTCGGAGCATGGGGATTAGGGACTTTAGGGTTGTCTCCAGAGTTCTTAGAACACAACACCCTTGACTGTGTTTGCTTTGTCCCACTTTTTATTGGGGGTATGGAGAATCAGACAGGGTAGTGTTGGGCCCTGAGATTCACACTGAATTGTCTGTTGTTGTTAGTAATGTGATTTGTATTTTAGCCTGACCCTCTCATTTATTGACCCTCCCTAATTAGGTGCTACTGGAACCCAGGAGTACAAGTCAATGGCTCTAGCCATACTGCAGAATTTTCTGATCAGCAATGTTTTTTGATCATGTTGTTATATGAGTAATGTTTATCAATGGTTTTTATTAAGGTTTTCAAGGATTGTATCGATTTTATTGTTTTAATTTCCTCACTTAAATTTTATTTATGTGTTTTATTTATGTGTACTTTCATGGCAGTATGTGCCGAATAAGGAATATGAATAAGGAATATGCTGATGATATGGCAGTATCTGGGTTCAAGAATAATGTTTCTAATCTGAAGTACTTACACTTAACCTCCTCCCTGACGACACCCGTTTGTCAACTCATCAGCGCACCCAAAGTGATTGCATACATTCAATTAGCCCCCTTTTCCCCTCACGTGATTGTACAAAATTAATATCATCTTCTGAGAGATGTGAGTAGAGATCTGCACAGATGACATACAGTACACTTTTCATGGTTGGGGAGAGTGGCCATTGTAAAGGTGACGGGTGAAAAGTCTTCCTAAAATACTGTACCATTTCCTGATGATCCCTGGTTAGAAACCAGAGTCACTTGTAAACATCTACACAAGCCTAAGGCTCAGAGGGCCATACCTCTCCTCCGCTACTGTCAGGCAGCTCAGTTCCGCTGTCTGGTGAAGTGGGTAAAGAGTGGTGTTTTACTGACCATTTAATTAGAAGGACATGCCTTTGATCAGTTCAGTGTTTGGGAATTTCTATAAAAGCTGGCGCTTTACTCCTCGCCAGTAAAGACAGTGTCTATGGAGGTCTTGGATAATGAAATAATATGGCTCAGACTCACCTCCTAACCATCTCCCTTTTCTTCCAATATGCAACAACCTAGACTTTACACCTGGGTAGAACATGGTTGGACACAAAGCCCAGCACACTCAATGTGTGATAGTAGGATCACTGTTCAGTGAAGACAAGATTAAAGCATCTAAAGAGATTAAACGTTCTGCCCTTACTATCAGGTCGGTAATGGGTTCTGCATCCATCTGTCAAAGACAGAGTCTCACATGGCCTTAATGCCTTCGAATAGTGAAGGAAAAAAGAGCCAACACACTAAACACACAGGGGCAGATTTATGACGACTGGCGCATCCCTGCAAATCAGCAAGGATGCGCCAGGTAAGATGCGTCACGCAAGTTTACCCTTGCGCACCCCAGATGTGCCGCATTTACAATGCGGCGCATCGTGGCGCAAGGATAAACATGCGTGACGCATCTCCCGTCGGAAGGGTGGCGCATTGCTGGAGTCGTGTCGCAAGCGCGGCGCAACTCCAGCAATGCTCGTGGCCTGCCCATACATAACGTGATGCGTCATGCCTTACGCCTGCTTCAAGCAGGCGCAAGGTTTTGACGCAGCGGCGTCGGAAAAGTGACTGAGTGGAATCTTGTAGATTTCACTCAGGCACTTTTCCCAGGCTTTACTGCGCCGGAACGCCCACATGAAACCTGACGCAGGTTTCATGTGGCGCAGGGCTTTACAACGTGACGCATCTCCCTAGATGCGTCACGTTGTAAATAGGGCGCAACGTGGCGCATGGTTTACGCCGCCGCTGCGTCACAGAAGTGACGCAACGGCGGCGCAAAAGTGGCGCAAGGGGCTCGTAAATCTGCCCCACAGTCTCAACTTTATATCTATTACTAGTTTAAGCCACTATACAGTGTAAAACTCCAGGCCAGGAACACTGGGAAAGGGAATTGGGCAAAGAATCGTTTAAGACACAACAGGGGGCATTGTGTGACACAGCAAGGAAAGATACTGTACTCAAACTTCACTTTTATTAGTATCAGATCCTGGAGAAATTACATACCTGGAAACTCACAAAACCAGCTAGGTACTGAAGAGCATATGGGGAGATGAGTTCTCTTCCGTATGTGTTATAGCACTGCCTGAAACTGAATAGATATGGAGATGAGCTCCACAGGGCAGCGGATGAAATGTTTAACTTTCAAATCCCAAGAGACCTTGCCGTGATGCTGTTGGACCTCGTGTTCCATGATGGTGATCCAGCGCGATATTAGCAAACAGCATTCATACACTAGATACTCACTTCGGTCCATACATTCAAACTACGCTAATACTTACGCTGGGGTTGTCAGTTGTTACTCTTTATCAAAATCCCTGCTACCAATTACCTTCCGATTGAAGAGTAATGACTTACCAATTAATCCTTTGCTAATTGGGAAGTTTAAAATGAGTGACATTCATTATAGTACATAATCCTGAAATAACCACTGAGTCAGGAAGTTTTAAAATGTTTATCTAAAGATTTAGCAGAGTAAATTACAGAACCACATGGTACTTAATCGCATATCACAGATGAAGCATAGAATAATAATTATTGATTAATGACGGTCCCTCAGAAAGGAGAAGATAGAGACAGCAGCGCAACTAAAGGGTGCATTTATATTTTCCTAAATGCGAGAACCAAACCCCTTGGCCAAGGAGTTGGAAAGAATAGGACCCAGGAAGGATGAAGAGCAAAAACCTCCTCCAGGATCAGGACAGGACCGGTGACCTCTCTACAACGACGCCTGCGTCGTTCCCCTCTCTGATACTCGACTTCTCCTCGATTCTCCCGTGCCTTTCTTCTAATGGACTCCGCCGCCCCCTCCTCAAGACCTCTCTGGACAGCGATTCTGTCTGCAATCAATCAGCTTGGCGGTCTGGAGCTCTTCTGGAAGCATCTACGCTTATTCTCTCTGGTCCTCTGCTCTCTTGCAGCATCTCCTTCTTTTTCTTCTAATTAGCTAATTCTATATCTATTATATCCTTCTATGCCGTGTACCTCCCTTAATGTTGCCAAAATATGGGACCACTACTTCTGATTGGACAGGGACAGGGGGTTGATCCTCACACCATATTGATTTGGTTCGAATTCTGAAGACCTTTGTCTTTAAACTTCCGCCCATCAATTTGAATACATTGGCTTTATTTCCCACCCATCTCACGACAAAGTTTATTCATTTTCCAGATACATAGTTGCAAGTTTGGCAAGAACACATAAATATATCAATATCGGCCATTAGGTCGCGGCCTTGGACGACGTCCAGGTTGACTTCATCTTTTATTCTTTGGCAGCCAAGCAGGGCACATGCGCAGAATCATTGTCTCTCGAGTTTCAGATCACAAACCCAGGCCCAAGTTTACGAACTAATAAAAGTCAAAGAAGAAAATATTAAAATCACAAATAATATGTTTCACTGTATACCCATTCTTTCTACTCTATCCCCATTTACTTATAAATCTATCCCGCATTAGTAGCGTTAAGAAAACGACAATTTAATAATAATACAAGAGCAAGCTGAAGCAATGTGAAAACATCAAGCAGCCATTTTAATGCACACTGCGCAGAAGCAGGAGTTTCCCACCAAGCAAAAAGATACGTCACATCATGTGATATGGTTGAGACATGCGCAGGGGAAACAGCCTTAACCACGAAGGCTGAACAACGATCAGCCTTAACAACGAAGGCTGAACTACGCAAGCCCTACCGCGCATATGTCTTAACCACGCATGTGCGTGGTTAAGGCATATGCGCGGTAGGGCTTGCGGCCGGACGGAAGCAGGAAGAGATCGTTGTGAGGTAAGTGGGGTTGGGGGGGTGGGTCGGGGTTGATTTGTGGGCTTAGGGTGGGTCGGGGTTGATTTGTGGGCTTAGGGTGGGTCGGGGTAGTTTTCTGGGCTGGGGGTGGTCGGGGTTATTTAAAGTTAGGCTGGGACGGGTCGGGGGTTGTTTTTTTGGCTGATTGTGGGTTGGGGGTAGTTTTCTGGGTTGGGGGTGGCTCGGGGTGTTTTGAGGGCCGAGGGCGGGTTTGGGTAGTATTCAGGGCACAGGGTTGACGTTTTAGGGTTCAGGGAGGGGGGTAGGGATCGTGATAGAACTTAGTACTTAGGGGGGCAGGGTCGATTTTAGGGCGTAGGGGGTAGTTTAGTTTTCAGGGCATGGGGGCCGTTTTAGGGTTCAGGGCGGGGGAGGGTCATTTTTAGAGAATAGGGGGTAGTTTTTAGGGATATGGGGAGGGCGGAGGTGAAAAAGTGACTAGGGATGGGGGAGTGGGGTACTTTAGGAACTCAGGCCAGGTGCAGGGGTCAGGGATTAAATTCTTAACCGCAAATATGTATTTACCAAAAATGCCTTAACAACACGATTCGTTGTAAAGGCATGCGTGGTAAAGGCATATTCGTACTTAAGAATATCGTGGTTTAGACTTCGTGGTTCCGGAATGCGTGATAAACGCATTCGTGGTTCAATCATACAATCATGCGCAGTGAAGTTCCCGCGCTTTAGCGGCCATTTTAGAAAAAGACAAGCGTTACTTGTTAGTTAGAACACATAGGCAAGCTTCCTTGCTATTCATGTAGTGTATGCAAAGTTAATATAAACAATACAAGATTAATAAATTAATACGGTGAGGAGATTGCATTCGAGCAAGTCTAATTTTTGAGTCCTTGCTCCATCAATCCCCTCTCTGATGGCGTTTAAGAGCCATCAAATACTACCCTCAATCAGATGCCAACTTCTAGCAAATAGTTTCACTCTCATTTTTACATTTTCTATTTTTAACATCCCCTTTCAATTTCTTGTATAATTCACTTCTCAAATCCTCAAGTTCAATTTCATCAACCTTTCTCTTCTTTCCTCTTCCTGTCACACTATACGATTCATTCTTTCTAAAACATTTGCACCATATTATTATCGTCAGTACTATTATTGCTATTCCTGCTAAGGGTACTAGTATTTGACCTATAAGCCCTTTTCCTACATTAGAAAACCAGGTACCAATTGACGCAATACTACTTGTCAATCTTTCCCATACACTATCAACTTCCAGTGGTTTAAGTTCCTTCTCAAGTTTAGTTATATTCTGTATATACGTTCCAATTTCTGCACTTTTATCAGGAATGTAAGTGCAACAATGTTTCGTCTTCAGTAATTTACAGACTCCGCCCTCTTTTGCCAATAAAATATCAAGAGCAAGTCGATTTTGCATTACCATAGATCTAATCGCAACCATCTCCGCATTAATCATTAGAAATCCTCCAGCAGTGTCAGTTGATAAACGATCAACCACTGTAGACAATTTACATATTTTCCTTGAGTTTAGAATTATTCCCACCGAAGGTATCAATGCACCAAATATATCACCTACAATTTCAGAAAAACTAGCTCTTTTACTACGTGTTAATTCGCTATTGTTTTCATTGCTCCCAGTGTTTCTTTTTACGTGGTATATTTTTGGAAATACTATTCCAAAATAACAACTTCCATACCACCGTGCAGGAAGCCTAAAATAAGCCTTATTCCCGCATACATAATAGATTCCAGGAAAAACTGAATCTGTTCCTCCTTTGATTCCCCAACCTCCAAGAATTAAGAAATTGTGTTCACATTCACTGGTACCGATGAAAACATTGTTATAATCAGTCCTTAATCTATGTAGACAAATTTTCCCCGTCTTTACAAAATCCAGAGCCATAGCAGCTTGAGCCTTGCCAGGTGTGTAACTCCCTTCTTTCTCAGCCCAAGGTGGCAAATGAGCCTTATGCTCAGAAGCTTTCTTTTGAAAATCTTGTCTTCTATCTTCTCCTAAATTCAAAAATATCTTTTCTTCTTCGTGTAAAGAACATGTTAGATTGTGTCTATGTGCATGTGTTATGTCTATCGATTTCATTGTTAAGAAAAATTCTCCCATAAACTGTGCATCTTGACTACTAAGCACTGGGTTCATACTCTTTCGAATCGGAACCTCAGAAAATATCACATCTATGTTTGAATAATAATATTGAAGTCTCCCTGTTCTGTAAAATAAACTAGCTAATACACTACATGATATGCCGTATGTCAATGGTAAGTGATGATATGTTAATCCTTCTGCTACTGATTCGGGTAACTTCATACAGACATAACAATTACTAACTTCCATGGTATCTACATACTGAAATAATAATTTTGTGAAAACATTTAAACTAGTGTCGTTATCAGTTATTTCATGATGAAATTCTGGTTCATTTTCTGCCATTAGTTCTACTCTATTTCCCTTTATGTGTGCTGTCCTTCCTTTAGTTTCGTTATTAATCTTTTTATCCATTATCATAAGGTAAGGGACTGCTACGATCAGGACTAACCATACTATAAGCACCATTACTAGACTACATATCCATATTGCACAGCATCTTCTACAACATCTCTGTTTTGGTCTCCCAGCAACTCTATCATCAGGCATTTCGACAAGGAAGATTGCTCTTCTTATATATTTCGCTTTTCTTTATATGACTCTTTTGCGTAGTCAAGGTGGTCTTGTTTCTTTCTCGTACGTCAATTCTGCACTTGTTCCTTCGTCACCACTTTCACTTGACTCTGAGCTCTCGTAATCTTCAAGAATAATGTAAGTCCAATCAGGACCCTTGAATTTGTTATTCACAAGTTTCAGTCTCTTGCTTTTTCTTTTCTTAGTTCTGTTTTCTTGTTCGGTTTGACTTGTTACTTCATTTACTTGATCTGGATCTTCACTTCTGGTTGTTATGTGGTATTTTACTCTTTTAATGACACTAGGCCAATGATCACCTTTTCTTGTTTTCTTTGTTTGCACTGTTTCTTTATTTTTGTCTTCAGCAATCTCTTTATTTTCACTGTTTGACACCTTTTCGTTTTCTGCAATTACTGTTTTTCTTTCTTGCTCTTTTCCAGGCCTTATTTGTTTTTCTTCTGCAGCTCCTCCGTGAGTTTCCAATAATTGACCTTGTTCTTTGTTTAATTCTTCATGTTTATGTTTCTCGAGATCTTTTTCTTCTGTGTGATTTTCTGGATCTAACTGGTTCTGATCAGGGCTTATTGCACTTTGTACTTCTGCAGCCTGACCGGGTTCTTCTAGACCTGTCTGTCCCTGCTCAAAATTTGTCGATTCTTCGTTATTTTGAGCCCAGTTTCCCTTCCCTATCTGGTCCTGCTCAGGTTCTTTTATTGTATGTTCTTCTTTTCCCTGAGCTGCTTCTTCTTCACCTATCTGATCTTCTTCAATTTCTTCCAATTTTGTTTGGCTTCTTGTTCTGTAGTAAACTTCAGGAATTTCTACCACCGGTATCCAGTCCTGACTTGTGCTCGGTTGTTCTTCTGCAGCTTCTCTTGAATCTCGAGCCTGAGATTCTTCAGCTGGGCAACCTTCAGCTTCCTCAGTGATTGATGCTGTCTGAGGATTTTCTTCTTCAGGGTCTGGTACTCTTTTGGTGTGGCTTACATGAATCCAATTAGGAAATCCTGCACACTTCACTGCTGTATTGGTAGTCAGTATGACTTGACAAGGTTTTCCCCATCTAGGTGATAGACACGTCTCTCTGGTGTCATTCTTCACTACCACCCAGTCACCAGGATTCAGATCATGTTCTTGTTCAGGCTGCCTCGAAACTGCGTCTTCTCCGACCTGATGAGAGACAGAACGCACTAGGTCAGCCAATCCTTTGCAATAATCCAGAACCATATCATCAGATATATTCAGCAGTTTGTTTATGGGAACATGTGCTTGTCTCATTGCTCTTCCCATCATTATCTCGTGTGTGCTCAATCCCGTATTTCTATCGGGAATGCTTCTGAGTCCCATTAAGACGAGTGGCAATGCATCCGGCCACTCCAATGATGTTGATGCACACATTTTTCCCAGTCTGGATTTTATAGTGCCATTCAATTGTTCAACCACTCCAGAAGCCTCTGGACGATATGCACAGTGCAATTTTTGTTCAATTTGGAATGCTTCACAGATTATTTGAATCACTTCACTGTTAAAATGTTTTCCTCTATCTGATTCCAAAGTTACTGGGAAACCAAACTTAGGAATGAGTTCTCGTAGTAACAGCTTTGCGACTGTAATGCTGTCACTCCTCCTGGTAGGGTAAGCCTCCACCCACTTTGAAAACAGACATACTATGACTAGTACATATTTCAACCCTCTGCATGGTGGTAACTGTATAAAGTCGAACTGTAGTCTTATAAATGGTCCTTCTGCTTTTCCAATCTTCCCAAACCCAATTATAATTTTTCTTCCTGGATTATGCATTTGGCAAGTCAAACATCTCTGACAAAGACTCTCTGCTACAGCCCTGAACTTGGGATTGTACCAGTCCTGTCTGAAAAGCCTAATCATTGCATCTCTCCCTATGTGTGTGTCTCCATGATACATCCTGGCCATTTGAGAGAGCAGACAGTCAGGCATGACTGGTCTGCCATCAGCACAAATCCACACTTCATCATCTCCCCTTTGGGAACAACCCACTTTGACCCATGTTTTCTTCTCATTTTCATCAGCACCATCTTGCAATCTTCTAACCTCATTCCATATTTCAGGTGGCATATACAGCATAAGTTGGCAGCTGATTCCCATTCTTTCCACCCTTTTATTGACTGACAATCTATTTCTGGCACAATGTTGAGCCACAAGATCTGCATATCTGTTGCCGACTACCACCCAGTCATCTCCTGACTGGTGTGCGGCACATTTCACCACAGCCAATTCTTTTGGTGATTGTATTGCTTCCAGCAATTCCCTTATAAATTGTCCATTTTTAATGGGGGATCCTGAAGAAGTCATGAAATCCCTCTGCATCCATAGTTGGCCAAAATCATGCACAACCCCGTAACCATATTGGCTATCTGTAAATATAGCTACTTTTTGATTCCTCCCAATTTTGCAAGCTTTTATCAAAGCAATCAATTCAGCTACTTGTGCAGATTTCACTCCTGGTAAATAGGATGCTTCGACTATTCCAGTTAATTCACATACCGCATAGGCAGCAGTCAGTTTACCATCTTCATGTCTTTGGCATGAACCATCAACAAATAGTTCCCTGTCTGGCTTCTTTAGGGGCATTTCCTCAATGTCTGGACGTGGTTTCGTGCATAACTCTGTGACTTGTAAACAATCATGTTCTTCTTCTTCGTCATTTTTAATTTCCTCATGATATGGGTCTGGTAGTAAGGTAGCGGGATTTACTATTGTACACCTCACTATGTTCACATTTTCAGCACCCATTATTATTCTCTCATATTTAGTCAGCCGACTAGGAGTAAGATGCTGAGTTCGAGTTCTTGTCAACAGAATCACAACCGCATGTGGAACAAACACCTTTACTGGGTGTCCCATTACAATCGACTCACTTTGTTCAATACTTAAACAGGTAGCCGCTACTGCTTTTAAGCAGCCTGGCAATGCGGCTGCCACTGGGTCCAATGTAGCAGAAAAATATGCTATAGGACGTCTGTCCAAACCATGTCTCTGGGTTAGGACTGAAAGTGCACAATTTTCTCTTTCATGACAGAACAATGCGAAGCTTCTCTTATAGTCGGGCATGCCTAGGGCCGGTGCTGAGCACAAAGCATTTCTCAATTTTACAAAAGCTCCTACACTCTCATCATCCCATTCAACTGGGTCCTTAGCTTTCTTTTTTGTCATTTGAATTAGGGGTTTTGCTAACAAGGAAAATCCTAGTATCCATTGTCGACAGTAACCTACTATTCCTAGGAACATTCTCACTTCTCTTTGGGTTACAGGCATTTGCATTTTCTTAATCAATTGTACTCTTTCCTAGGTTATTCTTCTTTTTCCCCTCTCAATTTGGTGTCCCAGATATTTAACTGCTGTTGTACAGAACTGCAATTTTTCTGGTGAGACTTTATGCCCTTCTTCAGCCAAATGATTTAATAGTGCTATGGAATCAACAACACAGTCCTCTCTGGTGTTCGATGCCACCAGTAAGTCGTCGATATATTGCACTAGGACTGAGCTTCCTGGCATCACTAGTTTCTCTAGGCACTTTTTCAATATCTGATTAAAGATGGAAGGACTTTCTGTGTACCCCTGAGGAACACGATTCCATACATAGACTTTGTTCTCAAATTTAAATGAAAAAAGATACTGGCTGTCTGGGTGCAATGGTATTGAAAAGAACGCTTGGCATAAATCAATCACAGTGAACCATCCTGCACTCCAAGGGATTTGGTATAGGATTACTGCAGGATTTGGCACTATAGGACAACATGGTTCCACAATCTTATTTATTTTGCGCAGGTCTTGCACAATCCTATATTTTCCGCTAGGTTTCTTTAAACCCATTATTGGTGAATTACATGGGCTACTCATTACTTCTCTTAGTATGTTTTGTTCTACCATTCGATTTATTTCTTCAATGACTCCTATCTTTACTTCTGCACTCATTTTGTACTGTCTGGTATTTGGGAAAATCGCACCTTCTTTTACAGTAATTTTAACTGGGTCTATTTTGGCCATAAGTCCTACTTCCTTTCCTGTGAAATCCCATACTATGGGGTTTACTGTAGTTTTTAATTCTTCTGGCAGCTCATCTTTTGTTATCAAAGAAAACATCTCATCTACTTCTGTACCTTGTTTTGCAATCATAAACTTATATACATGATCTTCATCTGGGGTCTGAACTGCCACACCATCCGGTGTGCAGAAAATTGTGCAATTCATTTTGCATAGCAAATCACGGCCTAATAAATTTACTGGGCTAGAATCACACACCACAAATTGATGCATTTCTCTGAAATTTCCAATTTTAACTTCCATTGGTTCAGTAAGAGGTGTTCTAATCTTTCGATTAGCTACCCCCACTACTTGGATAGCTTCTCCAGAGAGAGGAAGGTCTGGAATGTCTGCTGTTCTCACAGTAGACCGGGTAGCACCAGTGTCCAAAAGAAAAGTAATATCATTACCTTTTACACTCCCTTCAACATATGGACCTGACTGATCTACCGATAAGGATGCGCCAAGTACACACTCCTTCTCCCCTCTCCCAGGCACCGTCATGAACTGTATTGACAGAAATCGTCCTGTAAAAGAAACTGTGATGTTACATAATCATTCTTACCACTTCCTCCTTGATATCCGACGTCTGTACCGTGCTTTGCTCTGCTTACATTACCCTGAATAGGTGCAGGTGGCAACTGACTCTGAGGGTTTACACCCTGCTGTGAGTCATTCTGCGTCTGTGGATTTAAATTTTGATTTGGGCTATTATTATTCCGAATCTTTTTACATTCATCCTTCCAATGCCCCAATTTTCCGCATCCATGACAAGGAAATTTCTTTTTAGCTTCTTCTCTACTCATTCGTCCTCTCACTTTTCCACCATTTCCAGTATCGCCATTCGTTCCAGAATCCTTTCCTTGATTTTCACTTGGATTTTCCAAATTAATTCCCTGTTTCTCGGCCATTTTCACCTGTGCCCACATCACTTTTTCCTGCAATTTCTTGTGCCTATCCTTAATATTGTCTCCACAGTATTTTGCATATTTCAAAATTTCATCGATCGGTTTCCCTTGCCAACACAACATGTGTTGCTTATTCATCTGACAAATCTCTGGCTTCAGACCATAAACAAATCGATAAACAAACTGACTCATATTCTTATCTCCAATGTCCTCAAATCCACTATACTGCTTGAATACCTGCAATAAACGCTCATAATAGGCGTGAACCGATTCACCGGCTTCTTGGGTGGTTCGGTCTATTTTCACCCAATCTGTTTCTTTCGGTGGTATTTTGTCTTTCAGGTAAGTTATCACCTGCTGATACTTTTTCATTACATCATTTGACGGGGCACCTGTCTTTGGGTCTCTAGGATATTCTTCACTTGGCCAATCAACTGTAATTTTACAATCTGTCCACAAGTCGGCAGGTACCACTATGTCAAACAAACCATCCAAATCTTTCAACAATACCTTTGACACCTTCACAAACCTCTCAACCTGCTTGTACCATTCAATTGGTTTTTCTCTCAACTTTGGAAAATCATTCGTAAATGACAAAATATCCTGTCTGCTCCATGGGACATGTACATATCCCCCTCCTGGTACTTCTCACATCGGGTACATTTGGTCTGCTTTCCCTGTTTCCTTCATTAAATATTCAGAGGCTGTTCTACTGGATCGTGCCTCTTCCTTTTTCTTTGCCCATCGAACTCTCCATTTATCTAGGTCTCCCCATTTTTGCAAGACTGTCATTAACTCTTTTACTTGTAACTTTCTTCCAGAGGCATTCATATTTTCTAAATCTTTGTCTGAAAAATCTGCTCTATAGGGTTTCTGCAACACCTTTGATCTCCCTATTTCAATTCCCATCTGCAGAGCCAAATCTGATAATTTTTCATGAAATATTTTTACATTTCTGGTGATGCTTCTGCATATGAACAATAATTCTTCTTCATCGTAAGCATTTAGGCGATCTAGCCCCACATTTCCTGCTATTATTTCTTCTAATTCGACTTTTAATTTATAAATATCCAAAGTTTTTGGAGGTGTACACTGCTGATCTGATCCTTGTGCCCACCTTTCTAAGTCTTCTGGACTAACTACAGTGACACTTTTTGCTCCTGATGAAGTTATCAAGTTTATCTCTTTCGAGCACCCAGGTGTAGTTCTTCTGGGAGTACTATTGACAGAATCCCGAATTGGTAAATCCATTAATGATATCGTAGATTCACAATCACTAAAATGATCCTCAACCATTACTGTTGCTTCAGGTTTAGGAATATTCACAGGAGTAGGCATAACTAACGGTGGAGGACAGTTTCCCTGATTACCATATAATGGGACTACTGGACCAATCGTTACAGGTATGGTCAAAGAATCAGGATGTACTTTTATCTGTGTTATCTTCTGTATTAATTCTGCTCTTGTCTTTTCTAGGGCTTCTTTTTCTTTATAGTGAAGTATCCTACTGGGGGTGAAATCATGCATTACCTGTGGTACTAATGGAGTTTTTAACAGAGGGGCACTTGGGGTGCATCCACTTGTCCCTTCCTGATATGGTGGGGGGTTCCTTAATATTTCTTCTAAAAATTCATCTTCGGAATCTCCATTTCTCATTAAATGTTTTGTCTTTTCTGTGCATTTGCTTCCTAATTTTTCTTCTGCTGTTAACAATGGATATAATCCTTCTGTAAGCATTGCCCTCCTCCATTGTTTCATCTGACCGTCCCTAGACTCATGTTGGTATCTGGGGAAAAATCCTCGATAGCCCCTATTACTCCTGGATCGGTCACGCTCAAATGACTCGGTTTCCCATTCCTCTAAGGCTTCATATTGAGTTAATCTAGGTCTGGGTTCCAAATCGTTCATTCTCAATCTCAAATTTTGAAGAATTCTTCCATTAAAGGTGCCATTCTCGGGAAATGCTAATATCCCATCATTTTTGGTATATTCTATCCAATTCTCTATCCATACACAAGTATGATAACCTCTCTCCATCATCATGAATGAAGCGGGCGTTTTAGCTGGTGGAATGATAATTCCTTCCCTAGTTTTGACTGGTTTATCCTTTTTAAAATAGTTCTTAATCTTTTGCAGAAAGGACATTTTTCTCTTCTCTCCGTACATTTTATCTAATCTTCGGTGTATAAAGTTATATTCTGCAAAACCTAGGAATCTCCTATTCGGACGAGTTCCTGTTAAAGTCGGATCGCGTTTTAACATGCAATCTCTATCCACTAAGATTTTAGCTTCTAGAATATCAACCAATCAAGTGTCTGCTTTCTTCTATTTCTGAACCAATCCTAACGCGGCCTTTCGGTGACGTTTATTTGTCAACCCCTCCTTTACAATCTGCTCTTCTCTGTCCCTCGCTGTATCAACCAATCCCAGCGCGGCACCTGTGACGTCAGTACTGCTCCTGACTACTGACCCCTCCTTTACAAGAGTCGTTCCACACCCGCTGATTCAACCAATCCCAGCGCGGCGTTTGTGACGTCAGCTCCCTCTCCGGCAGCTGACCCTCCCTTTACAAAATCTTACGCAAACTTTATTTTCTCTATAAATCTTTAATTAAATTTCAGTAACAACATAAAACATTCGCTATCGTGCCAGTTTCTCTAAAATAGAAAAGATAGTTTTCTCTCACACTTAGTAAAACCTTTCCATTTACTAAACATACACTACGAGTAAAACCCTTCCGTTTACTCTTCGCACAAGCTCCAGAAGTACCTGTTACTTCTTTAATGTTACCCTTTCTAGGTGATATAACATCAAATTTTCACCAGTGTACTCTTTTGCTATCACTCACACGCATAGATTCCCTAACCAGTACTGATAGTCCTGCTTAACTTTTCAGTACTATTTCTGCCTGACAGATAACCTCACTGCAGTATGGCTTCCACTTACCATCTGCTATTCAATTTTCCCCGGGGATTCTAGACAACATAAAACAAACTTTGAATACACGGATGTTAGTTCATAAAAATAAAATTCTCATTACCCAATTAACAAAGAGTAACCATCCTCTGATTACCAGAAAACTGATCCAGCGCGATATTAGCAAACAGCATTCATACACTAGATACTCACTTGGGCCCATACATTCAAACTACGCTAATACTTACGCTGGGGTTGTCAGTTGTTACTCTTTATCAAAATCCCTGCAACCAATTACCTTCCGATTGAAGAGTAATGACTTACCAATGAATCCTTTGCTAATTGGGAAGTTTAAAATGAGTGACATTCATTATAGTACATAATCCTGAAATAACCACTGAGTCAGGAAGTTTTAAAATGTTTATCTAAAGATTTAGCAGAGTAAATTACAGAACCACATGGTACTTAATCGCATATCACAGATGAAGCATAGAATAATAATTATTTATTAATGACGGTCCCTCAGAAAGGAGAAGATAGAGACAGCAGAGCAACTAAAGGTTGCATTTATATTTACCTAAATGCGAGAACCAAACCCCTTGGCCAAGGAGTTGGAAAGAATAGGACCCAGGAAGGATGAAGAGCAAAAACCTCCTCCAGGATCAGGACAGGACCGGTGACCTCTCTACAACGACGCCTGCGTCGTTCCCCTCTCTGATACTCGACTTCTCCTCGATTCTCCCGTGCCTTTCTTCTAATGGACTCTGCCGCCCCCTCCTCAGGACCTCTCTGGACAGCGATTCTGTCTGCAATCAATCAGCTTGGCGGTCTGGAGCTCTTCTGGAAGTATCTACGCTTATTCTCTCTGGTCCTCTGCTCTCTTGCAGCATCTCCTTCTTTGTCTTCTAATTAGCTAATTCTATATCTATGATACCCTTCTATGCCATGTACCTCCCCTTAATGTTGCCAAAATATGGGACCACTACTTCTGATTGGACAGGGACAGGGAGTTGATCCTCACACCATATTTATTTGGTTCGAATTCTGAAGACCTTTGTCTTTAAACTTCCGCCCATCAATTTAAATACATTGGCTTTATTTCCCACCCGTCTCACGACAAAGTCTATTCATTTTCCATATACATAGTTGCAAGTTTGGCAAGAACACATAAATATATCAATATCGGCCATTAGGTCGCGGCCTTGGACGACATCCAGGTTGACTTCATCTTTTATTCTTTGGCAGCCAAGCAAGGCACATGCGCAGAATCATTGTCTCTCGAGTTTCAGATCACCAACCCAGGCCCAAGTTTACGAACTAATAAAAGTCAAAGAAGAAAATATTAAAATCACAAATAATATGTTTCACTGTATACCCATTCTTTCTACTCTATCCCCATTTACTTATAAACCTATCCCGCTTTAGTAGCGTTAAGAAAACGACAATTTAATAATAATACAAGAGCAAGCTGAAGCAATGTGAAAACATCAAGCGGCCATTTAAATGCACACTGCGCAGAAGCAGGAGTTTCCCACCAAGCAAAAAGATACGTCACACCATGTGATATGGTTGAGACATGCGCAGTGAAGTTCCCGCGCTTTAGCGGCCATTTTAGAAAAAGACAAGCGTTACTTGTTAGTTAGAACACATAGGCAAACTTCCTTGCTATTCATGTAGTGTATGCAAAGTTAATATAAACAATACAAGATTAATAAATTAATTAGGTGAGGAGATTGCATTCGAGCAAGTCTCATTTTTGAGTCCTTGCTCCATCAATGGCTTATACTAAAAATCTAGACTGGGCAGACATATAACACCAGAGATACTGACAGTAATGCAGGCCATTTTGACACCCTGGATAAGCTTGAGAGCCCTGAAAATAGGGATTGGCTTTACCTGGTTTGGGATGGTTAGCAGTAGAGAAAATCACATTCTCCCTTGAACACAAACTTAAGTCATTAAACACTAATTGGTTCCTGTACCTGGGTTTTTAAAAACAGGAATTCAATTAGCATACATGTCCCAAGTAGCTAAAGGTATTGTGCATAATCCCACCTGAGTTATCGCAGCTGTGCCTGAATAGGTAACAGGGGAGAAAGCTGAAAACAAGTGGACTTGAGCTGTAACTTCTCATGATGTACATGAGACAAGAGAGTAAAAAGTTTACCTTTAACCTGAGGATGATCAGTTGATAAGAACATAAGCAAATTGTTTGCCGGCCAGAGGGAAGTAGGTGTTGCTCTATGCTAAAATAATACAAAAGTTAATCCTAACTAATGTCTTCCAACCACCAGACTGAGGTTCAGCATAGAAGGCAGAAGACTTGCAATGCTGGAACCCAGGAACAGACAAGAACCTAAGCTCAAGAAGAAATTTAAGACACCTTGTGCTGAGATCTTTTGAGACCAGAAATGGAGCCGCTTTACCTTCTCTAATCTGTGCCTTAGAACCCTTGCCCTACTGTTAGAGTATGCTTCTAAGCCGCTGCCTGACTGTGTTTAGCTGGTGTCACTATACCAAATTTAACACAAATATGAAAACCATTAGTTATAGAGATACAACTTCCTGATTTTTAGACTCAGGGGTTTCCGGCTGGCTGGGACACATTGAAGCCAGTCAAAATCCACTGTCCTAGATAGGATGAGTATGATACACGTGTCTAATAACCTGTGCTCACCCTTGGGTAGCTTGGCAATGAGCATTCAAGCCTATCCTCAGGGCCCAAGTGTAAAGTATGGGCACAACATCAACCACACAACACACTGCATACCCATAAAAAGACTCCACACCATATGTATAAAACACTGGTCTTTGTATTACACACACATTGAAATCAAAACAACATACACATTATATATACACTTTACAGTTAAATGCAATTGTCAAACTTTCCCATTAGCAGCAGAACGGCATGAGAAAATATGCCCTGTTCAGAGGTATTCATCAACCACAAAATTCCCCAATATCACATACCCCAACAGTTGCCATGGTCAAGAAAGCCTTTGACTATGCCCCGTGACCCAGCCCCACAGTCACTCAGCTACACTAGCCAATGATACACATTGCCTCTGCTGGTGCCACGTTGTTTAGACTGTCTGACTACCTAAAGCGGAAAGAAACAGTTACTTAGTTTTGTTCATTCAGATTAGAACTCCAGGCGCTCAGCGGCACCTACACGAGGGTGGAATCGATATCCCCCGTAGACAAAAGGTTGTGACCCAGGAAGCTGGTGCACTTTCCAAATCTGGAGAAATGTTTCCCCTCAAGCGGAGATGCGAGCCTTCATAGCTCCGAGCAACCAGCCGTAGGTGCCCACAAGGCACACAAAGCCCCTCAGGCCCCTTTATGATTTTCTCCACAACAAAGTACCTTGTGACGTGGGTCCAGGGAAAGGGAGAGTCTCACAGGGAGGGACGAGGGGCTTGGTAGGTCCAGCATACAGGCCCCGGGGATACTGGTAAGGAAAAGAGGGTATGCTGTTCCTAGGGAGGACGGGATAAGAGATGTGACAGGTCACGTCAGTAATATCAGTTACAGACAGGTGCTAGATAGGACAAGCTAGTGTGTGCTCGTCCAGGGATAATCCAATAAGGAGCAAGGGCCCTCACACACCCCGGGGGTGTCATGCTTCATTATAGGGCAGCTCCTCCTCGGGCCAGCGCTGCAATGCCCTTCTCGGTTTGATGTCGTGAAGCTAAATGATGTTATTTGAGGGTGCCTATGTGTAGTGAGTAGAAATGGGATCGTGTGTGTGTGTGGTTTAAAAATGGCTCCTGGATTCTCCAGAGACAGTTTATTCGAGGAGTACCTGGGCCATGAGTAAAAACAGACTAAGGAGTCGTAGACTGAGGAGGGAGGATTAAACCCGTCTCAGTTCTAAGGTTTTAGTGAGTTGTGCAAGGGGTCGACATGTTTCATGCCTTATTCAGTCCATAAGGATCTAGGCATTTCTTCAGGACCTTTTTATCCTCATCTACTCTGAGGGGGCGGCAAGTGATGATTAGCCAAAGGGAGCAAAGAGTCACGTCTCCTCAAGTCAGGATTCAATAGTAGTCCTAATGTGTGGTGAAAACAAGAGGTACAATTATACCTTCTGGAAGATCATGCACCTAAATAGGGAGGTTGTTTTGCCCCAGCAGAGACAGGACGGGATGCTCGCTGGTGTTGCGAGAAAGACCAATTTTAGTCCTAGTAGCCATGGGTGGTTCCTAGTATGGGACCTACCCATGGCCGGCTGTCCCCGGAGGGAAAGGGCGCCAGTGACTTTAGACAGTGATGTCAGGCACTGTCGTCCTCCTGATCTTCGACCTCGAAGACAGCCTCAGCTCCTGGTTCAGGTCCCCCTACACCCCTCAGATACCACATGCTCTGTAGTGCAAGCATGCACTGGTCCTCTGGTTGCAAGCACAGGTCCCTTGGACTCTGCAAGCTTCCCCGAACTCCTCACGTCCCGGAATCTCAGGTGAGCTGCTGATATTTACAAGTACACTCCTCTGCACAGTGTGATGATGGTGTGCGTCAGGATGGTCCTTGTCCCAAACGATGATCACTTCCACCCATTTCCGCCGCACCCTGTGCGGTCCTTATCAGCTTGTGGAGACGGGTAGATCCTTTGTGTCTCTGGGATCTCATGGACAGGAAGCCAGCCATCCGGACCTTGGAGAGTACTTAGGGACCCCGGCTGTTCGCTGCAGGCAAGCAACGGGCAGGCAAAATGCACCAAGTGTTAGTCCCCTTCCTGGAGCACAACAGCTTCAGGCCACCACAAGTCTGTGGATAGTTCAGTTGCAGTCCCTCCTGCCCTAAAGATTCCTTGTGTCGATGTCCCAGCGTCAAACCAGTGTAGTATGGTTCCAAATCCAAAAGCGTCTCTTACCTCGGGAGGCCCGAGCCCCAGTAGTTCTACCCACAATGGCCTTTCAAGAAACAACAAGTTCAAAAGACCACCTTTGAAATGCACAGGCCCTCTCTAAATTTTGTCCTATCTGCCGACCTACCCCAGGAGGTTTGATCACTATCCTTAGTCAGGCTAAGACCCTGCCCCTTGGAAGGCAGGTGCCAATTCCACCCCCAAGTTACCATCCCAGAAAGGCCCTTCAGAGTCAGAGGTCTGCAGTTTCCCTTGAACCCCTAGTTTATAACCTTCTATCAGGAATGCACAGATGTGGCTGTACCCCCAGCACTTAGATGTGAATTAGAAGACAGGCTGACAGGCACACAGAGCCACAAGCATTGAAATACCCACTTTGCAAAAGTGGTATTTTCACACACGTAATGTCAGATACACTTGCACTACTGGAGAGGATTCACCATTACGAACTCATTGATATCAAACACTATACTGCTACTATTCTGCACATAGGAAATACTGCTCAATAGCCTTTCCCTACATTCCCCCATTCTAATCCAATGCTAGAAGCAGGGCCCTGTCGTACCGAACACACTATCCGGTGCCATTCACGACCCTTGAATCTAATTCACACGTGCCTAGGCCCTACATCTTCCTGACACCACACCCTGTCCCCAGGGAGAACTCTGGTATAACAAGAGACATGCAGAACCTTGGCACATAGCTTGTTAAATGCCAAGCCTAGTAACAGTAACCTGTGCACACAGGCCTCACCAGGGCAAATCTGTGGCACGATCGATGAGCTACCTCTGTGGATGGCATAACCAGTGCTACAGGCCCACAGAGGAGCATTCAAGGTTCATGCCCTCGGTATATGTCTTACCCCTAGACAAGGGAATTACAAATAACTCGACTCAGCCAATCATGTGTACACCAATCACTAGTATGTATATGACAGGCACAGCGCTTTGGCACTGAATGGTAGTGTCTAATACGCTCAAAGTACTAAGGCTAACACTTAGATCAGCAGAAAACCGGGAAGGAGAAAATCAAAAACTCGAGAGAAAGCACCCTAGAAAGGGCCATTTCTAACACTGATCCTGTCCAAAGTGCTAGCGCACAATGTTAGCATTCGGTGTTTCCCATCATGAATCATCCCTGATGGTTATTGGCCCAAAAAGTTGGGTGCTACATATCTGTCTTATTTTCCTGTGGTTAGTCACCTCAACAATAGATTCCGGCATCAAGTCCTAAAATAGGCCAGATTTGACATTCTGTGGAATGGTTTTATATTTTGCATATGGACAGTGAAGGAATAAAAGCCAAATGACTCTTGTGCCAGAATTTAAATCCCCTCACCAACACACAGTTCATAGAAAATATAATTGGGTCACTCTGTTTTATTAATTAGCCTAATTAATTGCAAACACATTGTTTTGATTATATTATGTGTGCGAATAAAATACTAGGCTGAAATGTAACATACTAACCAATTTTGAAAACTGGTAGGTGTTCGAGGCCCTCCTCCACCCGCAGGCTCCTGCCTGGGCCTCATCTCTGGTGGTCCAGTGGGAGAGCCTTGCTCTGCTGCTGCTCCACTTCTGTCTGTCTGCCTTGGTTGTGCCCGTTTTTTGTTTGTGGTGTCTTTTCCTGTCTTTACTGTTTTTTTTCACTGTAACTGTAATTTCTGTGCCTGTCTTTGTCCGTGATTCTGTTCCTTCTGCCCTTCGTTGTTTTTTTGTGCCTGTGCCCTCGTTTACTCCTCCCTGCCCGTTTCTCGCTGCCCTTTTTCCCGCTGCTGCCCCCGCAGTCCCTACCCCTGCCGTTCTAGCGCCCGCCTCCCAGCTGTGCTTCCCTCCCCCCTGCCCTATTTAATGCCGGCCGCTGCGCGGCCGCACCAATGGCAAGCCCATCTGCGCCCATCTGCAACGCGACCGCAACCAGTGCCAGGAACCCTACATCTCCCACCATCCATCGCTAAGACTCAGCCACCCTCCTCGCACTCGAACCCGGAAGGAGCAACAACTGCCAGTGGTCCACGCCGAGCACCACCCACCGACAGTTCTCCTGCCGTCACTGCCGCCACATCTTCACCACCGCATGCACCCCCACGGCCACACCCCACACACTGAACGTCAACACCACCGAAGCCCTGAAATGCATCCTCCTCAACGTACGCTCCCTGCACAGACACGCCATAGAGATCTGGGACCTCCTCGACACCGTCTCACCAGACATCACCTTCTTCACAGAAACTTGGACAAACGCCTCCTCCGCCCCCGACATCGCCACCGCCATCCCTGACAGATACAAGATCCAGAGGAAGGACCGCCCCAACCGCCCAGGGGGAGGACTCGCCATCGCACACAAGAGCTCCCTCCGACTCTCCACCTCCATCACCAGCGACTCCTTCTCCACCACCGAACACCTGCACTTCCAGATCCAGACCAGCCCTAGAACCACACTTCGCGGCACCCTCGCCTAGAGACCCCCTGGACCTCATGGTCTGTTCACCACCACCATCACCAACCTCATCGCCCCCCACACCATCGCCCCCATGGACTACATACTCATCAGCAACCTGAACTTCCACCTCGACAACCCCAGCGACCCCAACTCCGCCACCCTCCTGGACAACCTCGCCAACATCGGACTGAAACAGCTCATCACCACACCTACCCACAAGGCAGGACACACCCTGGACCCCATCTTCGTAGGAGGTAACAACATTCACTTCAGCCACACGCGCAACCCCCATGGACGGGCCACCACTGCATACACTTCTGCTTCGAAAAGCCCACACTGCCCAAACCTGCACTGCGCCCTCCACGAAGGAACTGGAGCAAAGTCACCGAGGAGCAGCTCAACTCCACCCTCAACCGAGACCCCTCCACCACCTCGACCAACGCCAACCTCGCAGCCAAGGAACTCCACAAATGGATCTCCAACTGCGCAGATGAGCTCGCACCCCTACGTAACCCCAACAGACAGCGCCCCAGGAAGGCCACATGGTTCACCGCCGATCTTCAAAAATCCAGACGCACCTGCAGACGCCTCGAGAAGAACTGGAGAAACAGCAAAATGCCTGAAGACTGCACCACCTACAAGACGGAACACCACCAACGCATCAGATCCACCAAAGGGACCTTCAACCAAAACAAGATCCTCGCCAACTCCAGCAACTCGAAGGAACTTTTAAGCATCATCCAGGAATTCACCAAGCCACCCAGCGAAACCACAGACATCACCCCTTCCCAGGACCTCTGCAACAAGCTCGGATCATACGTCCATCTGAAAATCAAGGGCCTCTACGACAATTTCAACGACAAGACGCCTGACCCTGAAACCACATCCTCCTCCAGCAACGCCAGCCAGCCCACCATCTCCTCCTGGACCCCAGTCACCACCGAAGACCCCACCTCAACCATGAAAGGCCTCCACACAGGAGCTCCCACGGACCCCTGCCCGCTGCACATCTTCCACAGAGCCGCCATCGCTCCAGAACTACGACACACAATCAACGCCACCTTCAAGACCGGCATCTATCCCGACGACTGGAAACACGCAGAAGTCACACCCCTGCTCAAGAAGCCCTCAGCAGATCCCACGGACCTCAAGAACTACCGACCCACCTCCCTCCTCCCGTTTGCGGCCAAAGTCACTGAGAAGACCGTCAATGCCCAGCTGACAAGATTCATCGAAGAAAACTCCATCCTCGACCCCTCCAAATCCGGATTCCTCAGCAACCACAGCACCGAGACCGCTCTACTCACCGCCACAGACGACATCCGCACACTCGTCGACCAAGGACACAGCGCGGCCCTGATTCTACTCGACCTCTCTGCAGCGTTCGACACCGTCTCCCACCGCACACTCACTGCCAGACCCCGCGACGCCGGAATACAGGGAACTGCCCTCGACTGGATCCGCTCCTTCCTCACCAGCAGAACCCAAAGAATCAGACTGCCACCCTTCCTCTCCGAGCCGACGGAAATCAACTGCGGAGTACCCCAAGGATCGTCGCTCAGCCTCACGCTCTTCAACATCTACATGGCCCCCCTCACCGCCATCGTCAGACAGCAAGGACTCAGCCTAGTATCCTACACCGACGACACCAAGCTCATCCTCTCCCTCACCAAGGACCCCATCACAACCAGGCTCAACTTCCAGGACGGAATGAAGGACGTCCCATCCTGGATGAGCATTAGCTGCCTGAAGCTCAACTCGGAGAAGACAGAGGTCCTCGTGCTCGGACACTCCCCCTCTGCATGGGACAACACCTGGTGGCCCACCGCACTCTGCAGCCCTCCCACCCCCACGGACCATGCCCATAACCTCCGCATCGTACTCAACTCCTCCCTCTCCATGACCCGACGGGTCAACGCCGTCGCCCCCAGCTGCTTCAACACCCTCCGCATCCTCCTAAAGACCTTCAAATGGATCCCCCCGAATCAAGGAAGACCATCACTCACGCTCTCATAACCAGCAGACTGGACTACAGAAACACCCTCTACGCCGGGATCAACAAGTCCCTGCTCCGCAAACTCCAGACCATACAGAACACCGCAGCCAGACTCGTCCTCGGCATCCCTCGACACGAGGGCATCACCCAACACCTGCAGAACCTCCACTGGCTCCCCATAGAAAAGAGAATCACCTTCAAGATACTCACCCACGCCTACAAATGCCTTCACAACACCGGACCCAAATACCTCAACGAGAGAATCTCCTTCCACACACCCAAGCGAAACCTCCGATCCGCCGACCTCGCCCTCACCGTAATCCCGCGGATCCGCAGAGCCAGAACAGGGGGAAGAGCTTTCTCCTACATTGCGGCCAATACCTGGAACGTACTCCCAATTGACATCAGACGCGCCCCCTCCCTGAACATCTTCAGGAAGACACTCAAGACCTGGCTCTTCGACTGAACAGAGCGGCTTAACCCCCCCCCTCCCCTCACAGTGCCTTGAGACCCTCACGGGTGAGTAGTGTGCTTACAATTCCCCTGATTAATTGATTGATTGAACATAATTTCTCTTCAATGATGGTGAAATGAGGTGTTTTAGATCCCATTAAATTAAAAATAAATATACAATTTTTCAGAATGGGTGATCCCACTGAGATTTATACATGAATTTGATTAGAGGCCAAGGGCCGCTTTATAAGGTATAGAACTGCTTGCAACATCTGTTTGGGCCTAGTTTTACACTCGGTCCCTATAACTGGTACCCTACAAATTTCTCCAGGTTATACCCCGACTAAATTCAAATTGTAAGTGGATCATTATTTGGTGTGGGCAGCTGCCCACCTCAAAGAATGACACTAATTTGTAAGGGTGAACCCCAAAGTCACTAAATGAACCTGAGCACAACTCCCTGGTAGCTAAGAAATGGAGCAGACAGGCTTAATATAGGGCAATGTGTAAAGTATTTATGCAGTATCAATGCAGTAATAAAGTCAGAACATCAAACAATAAAATCTCAAAATGAATTAGAAGAAATGTGCGTAAATTTAATAAACAAAATGACACCAAAATAACAAAAATCCAATAAAGGGATCTGGAGATATGATTTTTTTTAAAGTTTTAAGTAAAAATGGAGTCAAATGGCACTAAGTTGCAATAATAGTTTATAGAGCAGGAGGTGGGGTCCTCATGGCAATTTCAGGTTGACGATGCTGGAGCACCGATCAGATACACTAATCGAATTTGTCCAGGTCAAAGACTTTGCCTTTTAACTTAGTCTGCTTTTTGAGCTCAAGATCCTCCAGTGGTGATAGCCTGAAGCTATATCTGTGGAAGGTGGATTGAAATCAGGCACCATTGCTGCAAGGTCGACTTGATGGTCATGGTAGTCCAAACCTTTTTTAAGTCCCAGCTTCTCAGGGTTTCTGGCGCAGCTCCTCTGGATCACTTCTCAGGCTCCCAGGACCTCAGGGACAGCACTTAGGGGCCTGACCTCACTCAATCACAGGCCACCAGCAAGGTCCAGTACAGGTCCAGTTGGTACCGGTCAACTTGTCACTTCAGGAAAAAGGCCTCTTGTAGCTTGATGTGTTTCTGTAGCAACAAAGGAGGTCAGCCAATTAACCCTTGGAGTTCAGTTATTTGCCCTGGGTACAAGAGGGAGCAGGTCCAGTCCTGCAGGGCTCCTCTCAGGTTACAGACAGCAGATACAGTCATCCACTGATCTCTGGCAGGTCCAGAAAATGCTCTGAGGAGGGTTCTTTAGGATGCCTAATTCATAGTTTGTACTAGCTAATGAGAAAGAGTGACTCCCGAACACTCATTAACCAATGGGGAAAAAGTTCTTGGGGGCAAGCATTCCTACGTTTGCAGACCTCTCTGTTTTCCTTACTGCAAACAATCCCACAGTGCACTCCTAACATCCAAGATCGAGCAACCCTTCCTCCATTGTGCATAGCTCTTGAGTCCACCCTTAGGTTTGGCCAGGGAAATGAACAGTCCCCTCCCCTGTGTCTACCCCAAACCAGTTGTGGGAGTAGAGTCCCTCCCAACGGATGTGGAACCAGCCTGGTGGGTGTGGACCTCAGAGAGAAAGGTCTCACCATACACTAAACTATGAATGGGCAAGCCTCACAGCTTCCCTGTTGAAGTTAATGAAGTCCCCGGGTCCACTCCAACTGCCCTTCCTGGGCTGATAGGGATCAAATGCGTTCACCCAGTCCATTCTGTCACCAGGCCTAAGCCATTGTTCCACTCTGGGAGGTGTTTTTCACACCTCATTAGGTTCAGGCACTTGCTGTGCAGCTGCAGGAAGGCTAATTGAAATTAGCTTCCAGAAACGTCAGGAAGGGTAGAGGTAACTTTCTAAAAGTTAATTTCCTAAATATATATTAAAAATCAAACTTCACAAATGCTTGTACTTTTATTAAATATCAAAAAATAGTATTTGGATGACTATTTTAGCAGTTTCCTGCCAAAGGTTACAGATTCAAGTTTATAATCTGTACTTTGAGATTTTCTAGGATCCAGCTACAGACCTGCCAAATAGCTTTAGGGGTCTCGTCACTGAAGTCACTGAAGGAACATGCAAACTTTATTTTCACTCTGTGCACTTCCACTTTCAAATATCAGACACCCTACCTTGTGGATGACAAAGTGTACTTCGGGGTGACTTACTAATATTTAAAAGCAGGGTTTCCTACCTTTAAACAAGGGTTGTTTTGACCAGTGTGACAGCTGGATTTTAGGCTGCTGTAGTCAGACTACACATGGAAGGCCTGAAAGCATGTTTTACAGGCTAACCCGTTGGATGGCACCTAAGGTGCTGCAGTTCACAGGTGATACCAAGGGGGATGATGGACGGAGCGCTTGAGCTAATCAAACACTCACCCCCAGTCAACTGATCTGGGTTTAATCCATCATCATTCTTTAGCTCACTCCACCACCCCAGTTCAGACATGGCCATATGCAAATCAGTCTGACCCTGTGCCTCATGGGAACAGTCCAGCCCGAACTGCCAAGCCATGTTTTCCCTGGACCGGAAACAAGCATCCTGGGACCGGTTTCTGGCTATTCAGCCGTCATCAGCCAAGATAGCTTGAATCCAGTGGCAAAGTGAGCAAGGGACCCACGTCTGGGCATACCCTGCCAACTTAGGGCGAACAAAGCGATACCAAGGGGGATGATGGACGGAGCGCTTGAGCTAATCAAACACTCACCCCCAGTCAACTGATCTGGGTTTAATCCATCATCATTCTTTAGCTCACTCCACCACCCCAGTTCAAACATGGCCATATGCAAATCAGTCTGACCCTGTGCCTCATGGGAACAGTCCAGCCCGAACTGCCAAGCCATGTCTTCCCTGGACCGGAAACAAGCATCCTGGGACCGGTTTCTGGCTATTCAGCCGTCATCAGCCAGGATAGCTTGAATCCAGTGGCAAAGTGAGCAAGGGACCCACGTCTGGGCATACCCTGCCAACTTAGGGCGAACAAAGCGATACCAAGGGGGATGATGGACGGAGCGCTTGAGCTAATCAAACACTCACCCCCAGTCAACTGATCTGGGTTTAATCCATCATCATTCTTTAGCTCACTCCACCACCCCAGTTCAGACATGGCCATATGCAAATCAGTCTGACCCTGTGCCTCATGGGAACAGTCCAGCCCGAACTGCCAAGCCATGTCTTCCCTGGACCGGAAACAAGCATCCTGGGACCGGTTTCTGGCTATTCAGCCGTCATCAGCCAGGATAGCTTGAATCCAGGGGCAAAGTGAGCAAGGGACCCACGTCTGGGCATACCCTGCCAACTTAGAGCGAACAAAGCGATACCAAGGGGGATGATGGACGGAGCGCTTGAGCTAATCAAACACTCACCCCCAGTCAACTGATCTGGGTTTAATCCATCATCATTCTTTAGCTCACTCCACCACCCCAGTTCAGACATGGCCATATGCAAATCAGTCTGACCCTGTGCCTCATGGGAACAGTCCAGCCCGAACTGCCAAGCCATGTCTTCCCTGGACCGGAAACAAGCATCCTGGGACCGGTTTCTGGCTATTCAGCCGTCATCAGCCAAGATAGCTTGAATCCAGTGGCAAAGTGAGCAAGGGACCCACGTCTGGGCATACCCTGCCAACTTAGGGCGAACAAAGCGATACCAAGGGGGATGATGGACGGAGCGCTTGAGCTAATCAAACACTCACCCCCAGTCAACTGATCTGGGTTTAATCCATCATCATTCTTTAGCTCACTCCACCACCCCAGTTCAGACATGGCCATATGCAAATCAGTCTGACCCTGTGCCTCATGGGAACAGTCCAGCCCGAACTGCCAAGCCATGTCTTACCTGGACCGGAAACAAGCATCCTGGGACCGGTTTCTGGCTATTCAGCCGTCATCAGCCAGGATAGCTTGAATCCAGTGGCAAAGTGAGCAAGGGACCCACGTCTGGGCATACCCTGCCAACTTAGGACGAACAAAACGATACCAAGGGGGATGATGGACGGAGCGCTTGAGCTAATCAAACACTCACCCCCAGTCAACTGATCTGGGTTTAATCCATCATCATTCTTTAGCTCACTCCACCACCCCAGTTCAGACATGGCCATATGCAAATCAGTCTGACCCTGTGCCTCATGGGAACAGTCCAGCCCGAACTGCCAAGCCATGTCTTCCCTGGAACGGAAACAAGCATCCTGGGACCGGTTTCTGGCTATTCAGCCGTCATCAGCCAGGATAGCTTGAATCCAGTGGCAAAGTGAGCAAGGGACCCACGTCTGGGCATACCCTGCCAACTTAGGGCGAACAAAGCGATACCAAGGGGGATGATGGACGGAGCGCTTGAGCTAATCAAACACTCACCCCCAGTCAACTGATCTGGGTTTAATCCATCATCATTCTTTAGCTCACTCCACCACCCCAGTTCAGACATGGCCATATGCAAATCAGTCTGACCCTGTGCCTCATGGGAACAGTCCAGCCCGAACTGCCAAGCCATGTCTTCCCTGGACCGGAAACAAGCATCCTGGGACCGGTTTCTGGCTATTCAGCCGTCATCAGCCAGGATAGCTTGAATCCAGTGGCAAAGTGAGCAAGGGACCCACGTCTGGGCATACCCTGCCAACTTAGGGCGAACAAAGCGATACCAAGGGGGATGATGGACGGAGCGCTTGAGCTAATCAAACACTCACCCCCAGTCAACTGATCTGGGTTCACAGGTGGCATTTAATTTCCAGACACTAGGTGTATTTCCAACACCATATACTAGGGACCTGTAGGCAAGTTAAATATGTCAATCAGGGTAAGCCAATTTAACCATGGTTAAAGGGGGGCACAGGCACATTACTCCTGCTTAGTAAGGTGAAGTGCACAGAGTGCAAAAAAAAGCTAAACCAGGTTCCATAAAAAGGCGAAAAACTGGGGTGACATGCAGAAAAGGCAGATTTGCTACAAGAGTTGATTAAGAAGATTGTGAAATGCAACTGATTTGGTACACAAGTCAACACTTAAGAATTTACCCCGACTTGTGGTATAGACTTGCCAAACAGGGACGTTACTTAAAAAAATTCATGCCCATACTTAAGCTTTATCTTTACTAAGTGTAATGTTTTGCTGGCAAAGGAGAAATGAAACTTCGGTTTTCATCCTTTGCCAGGATGGAGGTTAGTCGGTTATGAAATGGCCAGTAACCACAGGGGTGACTGTAAAAGTTTGACATTACTTTTTTCAGTTTTCTTGGGCAGTGGACCACAGCAGGAATGGAAGAAGTGTAGAATATGAAAAATAAGTGGTTCTGCACGTGGTTAGTGCATAAAAATAAAGTGTTTCACTATTTTCTATTGATGTTTTAGCCTCCCAAATCAAAATCTCCTTCATCTACTTTATTTTTAACTTTTTTTCAGGCAGTCATTTAGGGCCTAATTACGAGTTTGGCAGTCCTCAGACCACCAGACTCGTGGTGGGATGATGGTGGCCGTCTTCCGACCACCACATTGCGACCCTGGTGGTCGTGCCACCCTGGGACCGCCAGCGCCGACAGGAAACCGCAATTCCGTGGCGGTGGTGGGGCGGTCTTGAGGCAGATACATGCTTGGCAGGGCTGCTGCTGTCCCGCCAAGCATGTTACAACTTTCCTCACCGCCACTGATTTCATGGAGGTCTTTCCCTACAGAGCCCCTTGTGCCTCACTCCATGTGGATGCACACAGGGGGCTACAACTTGTGCTCCCCAGTGTGCATGCACCCCCAGTTCCAGCACGGCATGGACTTCACAGTCCATGCCGTGCTGAAACTTTCTTTGACGTTCCCATTGCGGTGCGGCACCGCAGTGGGAACGCCAAAGAATCGCCCGCCAATGACTAAAAAAGTCATAATACCGTGGGCGGTTCTCACATAGGTTTGGCGGTGTGGCGGCAGTCCTGCCACTACACCGCCAAACTCGTAATCAGCCCTTTAGAGTTTCCTGCACATGGCACATCCGACAAAAAGCATTAGATACTCCATTCTTAAATTTTGAGGTTCACCTGCCCAATTTAGAGGTGGGCAAAGCACCAGGTTTCTGCCAGCAGAGGTCCTGCTGGAATCGCCATCTTAAACTTTTGACCAATTAACTGCCTGCCAGTAGGCCATTGGCCACTGTATGTCAGAACATTTGCCCTATTTAGTCCAGTCCTTATGACGTAAATGTGTCTTGTTTCAGCCCACTAGGGAAAACCTGGCAGTCCTGAACAGCAAGCAACAAAGCTGACCCACATGCACTAGAGGAAAACTCCCAGCATATCAGTGACTAAAGCTGTGTTTTTTTTATAACAAGCACTTGCTTTCAGAGTTTATTGAAAATCAAAAATCCATGCCGAGCAGGTGCATCAGCAGGACGCCTGCTTGGTAAATTATCAGTGCCTTCAGTGGAGAACTTCACCGGTAACTCCACTCAATCTCTCTCCTCCTCGTACCGCTCCTACCCCACCGCGCCCAGCAGGTAGGATCGCTAAATGTGATGAGCTGTTCTCCATCAGGAGAACGGAGGCCAGAACATACGCTGACCTTTCAGGTCAGCAAATCGCCCACCAGACTCTAACTGCCCCCTTAGATTGTTCTCCATTTAGTGAACTGCCTTAAACTCCTCAAACATGAAGTAACATCAAAGGATGACAAGTGGAGCATTACGTGATCCTCACAGCAAAAAAATACACAATTAAATGTTTTTTGTTGTTGTCAGAAAATGAAAGACATTTTTTACTTTTCACCTCCGCTGCAGCAAAAGACCCGAACGTTGCGCTTACTGTCTTTATGTGATAACATTGTAATGAAAAATGGAGGGGCATATTAGCAAGGGCCTTATCGCCGCTTTAGCAATCAATCAATCAATCAGGCAATTGTAAGCGCGCTACTCACCCGTGAGGGTCTCAAGGCGCTGTCTCAGGGCACTTTTTGCCGCTAAAGCGGCGATATTTCTATCGCCCTATTAGCAAGCTGTCGCTAACAGCTGTTAGCGGCAGCTTTATGGCGAAAGCGACCGTTTTGGTGCCGCTTTGCATGTCAGCGATATATATCGCTAATGACATGCAAAGTAGGCGTTCCCAACTAAAAGCGACTGAAAACAGTCGCAAACACAACTTCCCCCTATTAACAATGCCCGCGAATCGATAAAAAAACTCGCGCTAACCGCGATTATCGCTGGAATCTAACACCTGCTAAAAACCTGACTTAACCATTCTAGTCAATGGGAGGTGGATTGTAAGGTTAAGTCCTCACCTGCCTATTAGCAAGCTTTTCATTAGCGCGTTGAATTTATCGCTGGATTTCTCACGCTATTGCTGGGTTTCGCCACTATCGCTGGATTTTTTATCGCCTTGGAGATAAACGTTGATAATAACGCGTTATCTCCGCGATGAAATCCAGCGATAGCCGGCGATAAAAAAAACAGCGCTAAGTGCGCTTTGCGATAATTATCGCAATTCCTTGGTAATATCCCCCAAAGTTCTTAAAAATTAACAAGCATTGGCATAGCCAATAGGTCTCGCTGTTGGAACCTTATAAGTTTTAGCTATGCAGGATATTATCCTGGGTGCTGTGACCCAGGGATTGAAGAGCTATACAACAAATAAACACACTGATGAACACATGCATGCATTTCTAGAGTGTAAAGCAACCTACACACATCATGGCACTAGACGTACTAAACGAAATCTAGGATAAATTAATAAAATTATTTTTTAAGACACTTCTTAAAGTGCTTGATGTCAGGCAAATGATGAAGGGAGATCAGAATGACATTCTACAACTGCAGCCCCAACACTGTGAATGAGCGGCCTACAGGTATGATTAAAATGGGACACCGACAACAGAAGTAGAGTGTTGGATCTAGGATTCCAGCTGCTCTATAGTGAGTGACCAGGATGGGAAAGAAGATGGCCAGTCAGACACAAGGCCCAATTAATCAAGCAAAGAGTCTTAAATTGCATGCATTCTTTGATAAGTAGACAATGAATAGCGTAATGAGGTGTTTAAATGTGATCCCTGCATCTGAGATTGCAAACAAAATGTGCAGCAAGGTTCAGAAGCTTCTGCCATTTATTAATACTCTTGTCCACAAGCCAAGTACACCAAATTGCAGTAGGCTAAGTTAAGCTGCAGGTAATAAACACACACGCATGAATGTATAAAAGCATGTATGGTGAAAGCTCCCAATGTTTCTGACAGAATCACTGCACATAGAAAGGGACCCAGGTATTTGAGCCAAAGGGCAGAATTCCATGCCGAGGTGTCAGGTCCTACCACTAGAATCTCTGTCTTATCCCCATTCAGTTTTTGAAAACTGGTGACCATCTACCACTGTGTTGCTCGCAAACAATCACCAACAATGCTTGCTGAGGCTTGATCAAACTAGAGGATCAGTAGATGTCACAGCATATGAAAGGGCCGGGAAGTGCAATGGTGTTGACAGGTGGCCCTACGCACTCAGATACCCCTCAGGGGTCCCTCTTGGTACAAGCCCTTGCATAGGAACAGAACTGCTAGACACACCATACCCTCTATTTTAGGGACAGGCACCCCTTGAGATCTTCCATTAGAACCTTACAGGGGTCCACCCACTGCTAAGCCTTTAGTCAGTGACCATTTCGTGTAGTGTCAGTTAACTCCTCTATATAGATACTGAAGGGTTTTCACCCATCGCAGGTTTGACCCAGGTTACGGCTGGCTACTCAGTGAGTCTGGTGGCATCATTAGTGGAAGATACAACATGCACTCCCTTTGGTTCTCGTGGACAGCACCTGTCTACTGTTTTTTTTTCTAAAGGGCACTGTGATACTAAATATGGTTAAAGGAGCTCATGTCAATGGGGCCTTTTTCCATCTTGTGGAGTCGCATCCCTGCTCTCCTACTCCAGAGCAGGAAGGGGCAAGAAAAGACAATGCTACGGGGTCATGAGCTTCTTTGTTATATCCCGTAATGAGCCCTGGTGAACACATTGGACTCCACTCGCTTTATCCTCATGCTCTGGAGGCCTCATTGTGGTGCTGATCATTCAGCTATACTGACCATGTACCCGCACTCTACAAGGGCAGGAGCCCTTGTGCAAGCTACAAAGGAATTGTGCCTGGGAACCTGCGGCTTTACATGTGCAATGGGGTTGAACTCTAAAATTAAACATGTATATATGGTGGTTGCACTTTGGTGCTATTGCAGTGCAACTAGGTGCAACTGAGCATATGGAGCTGTACAAGTCTGCTATATGGGACTATATTGCACATAAGGGAATTGCTCATCTCAATATATGGGTGATACTTAAAACAGACTTATCTGAGTTATAGGTTTTTCATACATTTACAGATGTACTCATTTTGAAATTATATGGGTTGTTTTAAAAGTTCAGTGGTGTTGCTTCCTGTCACGTCAGCAGTGAGGCAAAGTAGAAGTGCTGTGACTTTGCTTGCCTTAGTGTTTTGGTGAATTTAAGTTGATGTGGCCTTCCTACTCATTCCTAGCACTATCTTAATGCTCAGATAGCTGCTAAGATTCCCAGGCCCATGTGTGATGTGCTGCTCACTACAGGCTTTTTATTTGATTTCTAGGACTATTAGTCCTGTTTTAAACTGGACAAATTAAGACTTCAAATCCCAGAATTCAAAGTAAAAATCTGGACTGGAGCCGCACATTAAGCATGGGCCAAGGAAACATTGCAGGCCTGTGCAAGGGTACTGTGTTGTTGTGGTGTGCATAGATGTATAAGTGGCTAGATAACATCGGTTCCACTATTATTTGAACAAAGTTTAACAACTACAGTACACATTGCAGACATATGCGAGGCACATACAAAACTTAGCAATAATGATATTTACCAATCTTCCTACAAGGGTTCGCATGAGCCTTCTACTTCTCAAATTTTTGACTAACGAGTCATACTGTACTATCCAGAGCTCAGGTCAAAAAATAAACGTTTGCTGATTGTCCGTGGACAAAACATTCAAAACAGACTAGAACCTATTTCACTAGCAAGCTGCTAACCTGTGGAATAGATAACTAGTGTTCAAACATATAACGAAAGGTTATCTCCTTCTTTAGGCGAGTGAAGTTAAAACCTTTCTTTTTTAATTCACTCTACGTTCCTTCCAGTAAAGGTTTCCTGAGATAATCATTCTTTCGCGTTTTATACATTTATCTTGTGTTTTCTTATTAGCGTCAGTCTTGGTATTAAACAAAACTGCATTTTCTTGGATTTTTTTGTAGAAATTACTCAATTAAAATTACGGTTTTAAAAGTACGAGCACGTAAAGTGCGGTTGACAACATAGTGCTACGTGAGAGTGTTGCGGCGACATATGTCTGTTTCGCAACTGTGGCTAATAATCCTCAAATGTCAATCAAAAATCCCGGGCGATTGTTGAACAATTAAATCTTAAATCTCACTTCAAGTTTCAAAGTCTGGGGTAAAAGCCACCCGCCATTCACGCTTCAACGTTTCCATGTGACAGCTGTTTAAAAACTAGTAAATAAAAACTGTTTAACTTTTTATTCAAAGACTTGCAGGCAAGACCCTTTCAGTACTCTGCTGTGTAACTCATGAGGTCAGAGATTATTAAAATAACCGTATGAATTAAACTATTCAATAATTTTTACAAACAGTGCTCTAAAAACTTTTCAAATCAAAAGTCGATTAATTAAGAGCTTAGAAGCAAAAAAAAACCTGCGACACTAACACCAAAATTAGTACATCCCGGCAATTTAGCAATTAAGCCGCGTGAACGAAAAGAAAAAGCCACCTGATTTTAATCGTCCAGTGAACGCGCCTCCTTACTTGAACCTCGGATTGCCAGCGTTGCCAGGCCTGCAACCCAACGCCCTAGTTTAAAAAAGAAAAAAAAGCCCGCGAGTGGTGCGCGCGAGGATTGCAGCAGGCACAGTGCGGGGTCGCTGCTCGCTCCCGAGCTCCCTAGGCCAGGGGAGAGAGAAGGCAGGACATGCACCCACCTTTGGCCAATTGCGTGTTGTCTTTGGCAAAGGCCAATAGCGTGTGAGCAAAAAAAAAAGCACACGTACGAGCGTGTGGTCCGAGTTGGAAGTCCTTACTAGAAGCCTCGCAGAGCAGCACATGCGCGCTGGCTCAGGCGAGACCTAAAAACATCTGTGCCCTGGGGCGGTGGTGGTTCCGGGGCCCAGGGGGGTTTGCAAGGCCCATATTACTTTCAAATTAGTCCCAGGAGGTGATGGTCCTCGGGGTCCAGGGGGGTCCACGAGGCCCCCCATTACATTCAATTTAGCACCAGGGAGGTGGTGGTCACCGGGGGCATCTGCGCGCCCCCTTCTAATTTTTATCTTAAAGCCCTGGGGAGGTGGTGGTTCTTAGGGCCCGGGGGGTTTGTGAGGGCCCCCGCATTTATATAGAAGAGAGCTCAGGGGAGGTGGTGGTCCCCGGGGCAATAATAAGCCCTAGGATGGGGGCCCATGGACCCCCTCCTTATTTTTTAAAATAGAAATGCCTCCGGGGCTTGGCCCACCAGGAGGCTCTCAGCAAACCAAAAGTGGGAGCCCACACTTGTTTTTTTTTTGGTGTGGGTTTGCGACTCTGTTGAGTTTCATTGGCAAACTTTAGTTTTTTTAAGTGCCTTTTGACCCTGCCGGAGTCACAGGTGGACCCCAGTACCACAGTTAGGGGGTAAGGGTATTCCTACCCTGGCCCTTTTCTATTTTTTACACGTTTTTTGTGGGACTCAGATGAAACCGAGTCCCAAGATGGCTGCCTACCTTTCCTGGTTGAAGTGTTGGCAGTCAATCACATTCCAGCACGGGGACTGTTGGATCATCGGAGGATCCATGTCCCTATATGTACCACTTTAGATTTCCCTTAATATTCCCAAAACTACTGAATGGATTTACACCAATTTACAAAAAGGTCCCTTTCTGGACCAACAGCTACCTTTCTGCCAAATTTGGTGTGATTCCGTTTTAGGAACCCCCCTTTTTATTGGTCCCCGCTTGACAGCTCAGCACAAAACTTTCAAAATAGCAGCTGAAGTGAGTGACAAACTAGTTTTGAAAATTTTGCGAGGCTACGTCAAGCAGTGCCAAAGTTATTGGCAAACAAAAAATGCTTTTCCTAAGGGAAACTAGCTCCTAACTGAAACTATCTACTGCCAACCACCAGTAGGTTTTATAAAGTCCAACTACCACTGTACAGGATATACTGCACACTGGTGTAGCAGGAGGCTGAGGTCAGAGCCAGCAGCCTTTTCTGTCACCCTTGAAGGGGTATGGAATATACCCCAGGACCGAGAAAGAAAACTGTGCAGGGAGGCACTGCCTCAACTCAAGACTGAGAAGCCAGTCCAGCCACCAAGTGACTGCCATAAAAAGCTCTGAACATCAGAGCTACCCAGCCTGAACGCCTGCACTGCTGCCCAGCCCGAAGACGTCTACAACCATTCATCACCTGTAAGTGAGAGGCTGTGTGTTGCCAGAAACACTGCTGTGTCCTTGATCAACTGCAAGACGTTTTTGAGCAACATCAACATGTGACAAAGCCCTACCTGCTGCTGCATCCATTGCTACACCTGTGAATCTTCCTACCTAGAGCATACTAGAACAACAATGAACTCCGGTGTTACGGCTTGTTTTTCAGCACCTCAATTGTTATTTGTTCATAAAGCGGTGTGAGTGATTGCGACCTGTAGGAAGAGTCCATGTGCCCTGACAACCCCTTGTTTCCTCCAGAACATCAACATGAGGGCTTGGTGTCCGTTACCAAGCATCTGTGCCTGAGTTCTATCTTTGACCAGTGCTGTCTGACATCAGAACCCTTGTGCCTCCAACCAACATCTGTGACCTCTGAGCCAGTGTCACAGACATCAGGGATTGCGTCAGTCTCTTCATGTGCTGTACTTCTTTGTTTTCATGTTATGATTGTACTGACTATGAACCATGCCTGAAATAAAGAGAAGTTGCTGCCCGCACAGACAACGCCCCAACTGAATGGCTTCTGTCCTTTAATTACAGCACCTGTAAGTACTGTGGGAATTAACCAACATAAACTAAGTTCTATACTCAGATATTGGAAGATATTGCTTGAGTGTACAAATTATTAAACTGACACTCTAAGACATGGGTATTGGTGGTCCACCACTTGAGTGGATAAGATAATTTTTACAAAACAGACAACAATGCGCAGAGTTGCACCCTTATCGAGCCAAACTCAAATTTATTGTAGCACAAGGATCTAAATGTTCCTCCCTGTTATGGGTACCCTGCTGGCAGTGCTCCCAATGGCAGCTCATCTTTAGTGTGAATTAGATGTGTAGAAACCTTCCAATATCCCTGTGTTTTGTATAAAAGATGGCTTAATTTCACCAGATGGTAGATGTCAAAGAATTTTCTGAAATGAAATCCCTCCAAAGCTAAATTAATTCTCACTTCTAACATGCCATCTTTCTCCAACTCACGTAAACTGGCCATTTGAAATGGGTGTGTCTCCCCCAGCAATCATGGTTTGCAATCCAAAAATTAATATTAGCAATGACTTATCACCAAAGAATCAAATCTCTATGGTAGCAAAAACCTGTTATTGACTATCCAGATTGGATTTTGGGAACGCCACTTACCTTGCCTCACCAGGCTCAGCTACTGGCCAAATGCTACAGGTCCAGAAAACAGCAGCACAAATGATCACTAAGACTAGGAATGTTACCATAAATTCCCTGTTATACAACAACTTCATTGGTTGCCCACTAACCAGGGGATCCTTTTCAAAGCGATGACAACTACATATTGAGCAGTTGATCAACATGTCCCTCATGTTCTAGCAAATAAATTTACATGTCACTGCCCTCGAATAGACCTTAGGTCTCAATACCTTCATTTAGCAGAAATTCCACCCTAAGACAAGATCTCTGTGGTGTGATGACAGATCTTCCTCTGTAGCAGTCATAAATTAATGGAACTCGTTCCAACTATATTTCCGTGCAGAATTATATCTCCTGCGGCTCAGATCACTGGTAAAAACCCATCTCTTTGTCTAGTGACAGGTCAATTGTGGCTAGAACCCTCTGCATTGGAAACAGAAAAAGACAAACCTTTCTCACAGTTTCCGAGGTGTACAGTGTGAAAATAAAGGACTAACTCAGAGAAATATTGGGTTATATGAATTCACATTACGCACTGCAAGCGCATAAAAACAGGCGCCGGGCTCTGCGCTGAGGTAGCCAAGCCCATCATGATATAGCCTTTTCTCTTTTGCCTCGACTTCTCCCAAGGATTACTTAATTGGCCACATGTCCCACATCTATCACCAAAGAAAAAGTGCACTGTAACCAGACATTCTGTCATTATACAATTTTATGTGCCAATAGTACATAAGTGTTCGGCCAGAAACTATGACATCTAAGAAATCTTAAGCATATTTGGCAAGGGCTAGCTCAAGACATTAAAGACAAGCCCGTCGCAGTGCAAAATAACCTTTCAATGGGATTTGCAGAGTCCTGTCCCATTATTATTAGTAGGCAAGATTCTGTATGTGTATCCAGGGGAACAGGCTACGAATGCAGGGATGGGGCCTACGAGGGACAGGAGGCTTCAATTCTCGCTTTTGCAGCATCCCTGATTTTTCAGTTGAAGTCCCTGTTCCTAAACTGCAAATGGGAGGCAATAAAAACAAGCATTTGCAATGCAATAGGTCTCGCATTATTAAAGTTTGAGCTATTGGCATTGCTAAATAATGCAACACCAATAGCTCAAACTTTAATAATGCGAGACCTATTGCATTGCAAATACTTATCTTTATACTACAACCTGTGTGGTGTCCATCTGTAGTGTTGTCACTGGGTTACTGTATGTGTTCACATCACAAATGCTTTACACACTGCCTCTGAGATAAGCCTGCCTGCTCGTGCCAAGCTACCAAGGGGGAGAGCAGGGGTTATTTTAGTAGTGTATCCCCCTTACCCTGACTAGAAGCAAGGGTCCCTATTTGGACAAAGTTACCTACCTCTGCCAACTAGAGACCCCCAGTTCTAACACTGCACATAGGCATTGCATTAGATGAGCCATTCTGTAGTCTGCATGTAGTCACATCACAGGTGTTTCTGCACATAGGCGCTGCATCAGAGGAGCCATTCTGTGGTCTGCCTGTAGTCACATCAAAGGTGTTTCTGCACATAGGCGTTGCATCAGAGGACCCATTTTATAGTCTGCCTGTAGTCACATCACAAGTGTTTCTGCACATAGGTTTTGCGTCAGAGGAGCCGTTCTGTAGTCTGCTTGTAGTCACATCACAGGTGTTTCTGCACATAGGGGTTGCGTCAGAGGAGCTATTCTGTAGTCTGCCTGTAGTCACATCACAGGTATTTCTGCACATAGGCGTTGCGTCAGAGGAGCCATTCTGTAGTCTGCCTGTAGCTGCATCACAGTTGATTCTGCACATAGGCGTTGCGTCAGAGGAGCCAATCTGCACATTATTGATGCGTCAGAGGAGCCATTCTGTAGTCTGCCTGTTGTCACATCACAGGTATTTGTGCACATAGTCGTTGCGTCAGAGGAGCCATTCTGCACATAGGCATTGTGTCAGAGGAGACGTTCTATAGTCTGCCTGTAGTCACATCACAGGTGATTCTGCACATAGGCGTTGCATCAGAGGAGCCATTCTCTGGTCTGCCTGTAGTCACATCACAAGTGTTTCTACACATAGGCGTTGCGTCAGAGGAGCCATTCTGTAGTCTGCCTGTAGTCACATCACAGGTGTTTCTGCACATATGCGTTGCATCAGAGGAGCCTTTCTGTAGTCTGCCTGTAGCCACATCACAGTTGTTTCTACACATAGGCGTTGCTTCAGAGGAGCCATTCTGTAGTGTGCCTCTAGTCACATCACAGGTGTTTCTGCACATAGGCGTTGCATCAGAGGAGCCATTCCTCACATAGGCGTTGTGTCAGAGGAGCCATTCTGTAGTCTGCCTGTAGCCACATCACAGTTTTTTCTGCACATAGGCGTTGCATCAGAGGAGCCATTCTATAGTCTGCCTGTAGTCACAACACAAGTGTTTCTGCACATAGGTTTTGCGTCAGAGGAGCCGTTCTGTAGTCTGCTTGTAGTCACATCACAGGTGTTTCTGCACATAGGCGTTGCGTCAGAGGAGATATTCTGTAGTCTGCCTGTAGTCACATCACAGGTATTTCTGCACATAGGCGTTGCGTCAGAGGAGCCATTCTGTAGTCTGCCTGTAGCTGCATCACAGTTGATTCTGCACATAGGCGTTGCGTCAGAGGAGCCAATCTGCACATTATTGATGCGTCAGAGGAGCCATTCTGTAGTCTGCCTGTTGTCACATCACAGGTATTTGTGCACATAGTCGTTGCGTCAGAGGAGCCATTCTGCACATAGGCATTGTGTCAGAGGAGACGTTCTATAGTCTGCCTGTAGTCACATCACAGGTGATTCTGCACATAGGCGTTGCATCAGAGGAGCCATTCTCTGGTCTGCCTGTAGTCACATCACAAGTGTTTCTACACATAGGCGTTGCGTCAGAGGAGCCATTCTGTAGTCTGCCTGTAGTCACATCACAGGTGTTTCTGCACATATGCGTTGCATCAGAGGAGCCTTTCTGTAGTCTGCCTGTAGCCACATCACAGTTGTTTCTACACATAGGCGTTGCTTCAGAGGAGCCATTCTGTAGTGTGCCTCTAGTCACATCACAGGTGTTTCTGCACATAGGCGTTGCATCAGAGGAGCCATTCCTCACATAGGCGTTGTGTCAGAGGAGCCATTCTGTAGTCTGCCTGTAGCCACATCACAGTTTTTTCTGCACATAGGCGTTGCATCAGAGGAGCCATTCTATAGTCTGCCTGTAGTCACAACACAAGTGTTTCTGCACATAGGTTTTGCGTCAGAGGAGCCGTTCTGTAGTCTGCTTGTAGTCACATCACAGGTGTTTCTGCACATAGGCGTTGCGTCAGAGGAGATATTCTGTAGTCTGCCTGTAGTCACATCACAGGTATTTCTGCACATAGGCGTTGCATCAGAGGAGCCATTCTGTAGTCTGCCTGTAGCCACATCACAGTTGATTCTGCACATAGGCGTTGCGTCAGAGGTGTCAATCTGCACATTATTGTTGCGCCAGAGGAGCCATTCTGTAGTCTGCCTGTTGTCACATCACAGGTATTTGTGCACATAGGCGTTGCGTCAGAGGAGCCATTCTGCACATAGGCATTGTGTCAGAGGAGCCGTTCTATAGTCTGCCTGTAGTCACATCACAGGTGATTCTGCACATAGGTATTGCATCAGAGGAGCCATTCTGTAGTCTGCCTGTAGTCACATCATAGGTGTTTCTGCACATAGGCGCTGTGTCAGAGGAGCCATTCTGTGGTCTGCCTGTAGTCACATCAAAGGTGTTTCTGCACATAGGCGTTGCATCAGAGGAGCCATTCCTCACATGGGCGTTGTGTCAGAGGAGCCATTCTGTAGTCTGCCTGTAGCCACTTCACAGTTGTTTCTGCACGTAGGCGTTGCATCAGAGGAGCCATTCTATAGTCTGCCTGTAGTCACATCACAAGTGTTTCTGCACATAGGTTTTGCATCAGTGGAGCCGTTCTGTAGTCTGCTTGTAGTCACATCACAGGTGTTTCTACACATAGGCATTGCATCAGAGGAGCCATACTGCAAATTAGCGTTGCGTCAGGGGAGCCATTGTGTAGTCTACCTGTAGTCACATCACAGATGTTTCTGCTCATAGGCATTGTGTCAGAGGAGCCATTCTCTAGTCTGCCTGTAGTCACATCACAAGTGTTTCTACACATAGGCGTTGCGTCAGAGGAGCCATTCTGTAGTCTTCCTGTTTCCACATCACAGTTGTTTCTGCACATAGGCGTTGCGTCAGAGGAGCCATTCTGTAGACTGCCTGTTGTCACATCACAGGAATTTGTGTACATAGGCGTTGCGTCAGAGGAGCCATTCTACACATAGGCATTGTGTCAGAGGATCCGTTCTATAGTCTGCCTGTAGTCACATCACAGGTGATTCTGCACAGAGGCGTTGTGTCAGAGGTGCCATTCTGTAGTCCGCCTGTAGCCTCATAAGAGGTATTTCTGCACATAGGCGTTGCGTCAGAGGAGCCATTCTATAGTCTGCCTGTAGTCACATCACAGTTGTTTCTGCACATAGGTCGGTGCGTCAGAGGAGCCATTCTATAGTCTGCCTGTAGTCACATCACAGTTGTTTCTGCACATAGGCGTTGCGTCAGAGGAGCCATTCTGCACATCTGTGTTGCGTATGAGGGGCCATTCTGTGATCTGCCTGAGGTCACATCACAGGTATTTTTGCACATAGGCGTTGCGTCAGAGGAGCCATTCTGTAGTCTGCCTGAAGTCACATCATAGGTGATTCTGCACATTGGCGTTGCGTCAGAGGAGCCATTCTGTAGTTCGCCTGTAGCCACATCACAGGTATTTTTGCACATAGGCGTTGCGTCAGAGGAGCCATTCTGTAGTCTGCCTGTACCTGTAGTCACGTCACAGGTGATTCTGCACATAGGCGTTGCGTCAGAGGAGCAATTCTGTAGTCCTCCTGTAGCCACATCACAGGTGATTATGCACATAGGCGTTGCGTCAGAGGAGCCATTCTGTAGTCTGCCTGTAGTCACGTCACAGGTGTTTCTGCACATTAGTGTTGCGTCAGAGGAGCCATTCTGTAGTCCGCCTGTAGCCTCATCACAGGTGTTTCTGCACATAGGCTATGTGTCACAGAAGCCAATCTGCACATAGGCGTTGTGTCAGAGCAGCCGTTTTATAGTCTGCCTGTAGTCACATCACAGGTGTTTCTGCACATAGGCGTTGCGTCAGAGAAGCCATTCTGCCTATAGTCACATCACAGGTATTTTTGCACATAGACGTTGCGTCAGAGGAGCCATTCTACCTGTAGTCACATCACAGGTATTTTTGCACATAGACGTTGCGTCAGAGGAGCCATTCTGTAGTTCGCCTGTAGCCACATCACAGGTATTTTTGCACATAGGCGTTGCGTCAGAGGAGCCATTCTGTAGTCTGCCTGTACCTGTAGTCACGTCACAGGTGTTTCTGCACATAGGCGTTGCGTCAGAGAAGCCATTCTGCCTATAGTCACATCACAGGTATTTTTGCACATAGACGTTGCGTCAGAGGAGCCATTCTACCTGTAGTCACATCACAGGTATTTCTGCACATAGGCGTTGGTCAGAGGAGCCATTCTGTAGTCTGCCTGTAGTCACATCACAGGTGTTTCTGCACATAGGCGTTGCGTCAGAGGAGCCATTCTGTAGTTTGCCTGTAGTCCCATCACAGGTGTTTCTTCTGCACATAGGCGTTGCATCAGAGGAGCCATTCTGTAGTTTGCCTGTAGTCACATCACAGGTGTTTTTGCACCTAGGCGTTGCGTCAGAGGAGCCATTCTACCTGTAGTCACATCACAGGTATTTCTGCACATAGGCGTTGCGTCAGAGGAGCCATTCTGTAGTCTGCCTGTAGTCACATCACAGGTGTTTCTTCTGCATATAGGCGTTGCGTCAGAGGAGCCATTCTATAGTATGCCTGTAGTCACATCACAGGTGTTTCTGCACATAGAAGTTGCATCAGAGGAGCCATTCTATAGTCTGCCTGTAGTCACATCACAGGTGTTTCTGCACATAGGCGTTGCATCAGATGAGTAACCTGAATTCTGACTGTAACGCACCATTCAGAATTCTGCACTCACCTTGAAAAGTAAACCCGATGAGTTATTTATTCCGTAGTCTGTATGCAACATCCTTCATAATTCTCACATGGTATTCCTTCCAATGAGTGATCATGCGGTGTATCTGTAAAATCATACAAAATTCTGCACACGGATATTCACTCTGACGAATTAATCTGTAGTCTGCCTGTGCCATCAGCCACAATTCTGCTCAAAGGCATTAAATCCAATGAGTACTTCCTTAGCTTGTCTGTATCACCGCTTTCCCATCACTGTACGTGGTCCATAAATCAGGCGTCTTACTCTGTAGCCTCTCTGTAAAATCATCCCCAATTCTGCACATGAGTAGCACAGCCGATTAGATGAATTACTCTGCTGTCTGCCTGTAACACCATACGCAATTCTTCACCCGGGTATTAAATCCGATGAGTTATTCTGTAGCTTGCCTGTAACGCATCTTTTATACACAGGATGTGGTCATTAAATTAGATAACCTGTTTCGTAATATTACAGAATGCATCATGCCACTGGATTCAAGCTAGCCTGGCTGATGAGGGTTGTTAGCCCGAAACCGGTCCCAGGATGCTTGATTCCGGACCAGGGAAGACATGGCTTGGCAGTTCGGTCTGGACTGTTCCCATGAGGCACAGGGTCAAGACTGATTTTCATATAGCTGTATCTGAACTGGGGTGGCAAAGTGAGCTAAAGAATGATGATAGATTCAACCCAGATCTGTGACTGGGGGTGAGTGTTTGAAAAGTTTCAGCACTCCGTCCATCATCTCCTTGTGTCTGCTTTGTTCGCCCTAAGTTGGCAGGGTATGCCCAGACGTGGGTCCCTTGCTCACTTTGCCACTGGATTCAAGCTAGCCTGGCTGATGAGGGCTGTTAGCCCGAAACCGGTCCCAGGATTCCTGATTCCGGTCCAGGGAAGACATGGCTTGGCAGTTCGGTCTGGACTGTTCCCATGAGGCACAGGGTCAAGACTGATTTTCATATAGCTGTGTCTGAACTGGGGTGGCAAAGTGAGCTAAAGAATGATGATAGATTCAACCCAGATCTGTGACTGGGGGTGAGTGTTTGAAAAGTTTCAACACTCCGTCCATCATCTCCTTGTGTTTGCTTTGTTCGCCCTAAGTTGGCAGGGTATGCCCAGACGTGGGTCCCTTGCTCACTTTGCCACTGGATTCAAGCTAGCCTGGCTGATGAGTGCTGTTAGCCCGAAACCGGTCCCAGGATGCTCGATTCTGGTCCAGGGAAGACATGGCTTGGCAGTTTGGTCTGGACTGTTCCCATGAGGCACAGGGTCAAGACTGATTTGCATATAGCTGTGTCTGAACTGGGGTGGCAAAGTGAGCTAAAGAATGATGATAGATTCAACCCAGATCTGTGACTGGGGGTGAGTGTTTGAAAAGTTTCAGCACTCCGTCCATCATCTCCTTGTGTTTGCTTTGTTCGCCCTAAGTTGGCAGGGTATGCCCAGACGTGGGTCCCTTGCTCACTTTGCCACTGGATTCAAGCTAGCCTGGCTGTTGAGGGCTGTTAGCCCGAAACCGGTCCCAGGATGCTTCATTCCGGTCCAGGGAAGACATGGCTTGGCAGTTCGGTCTGGACTGTTCCCATGAGGCACAGGGTCAAGACTGATTTGCATATAGCTGTGTCTGAACTGGGGTGGCAAAGTGAGCTAAAGAATGATGATAGATTCAACCCAGATCTGTGACTGGGGGTGAGTGTTTGAAAAGTTTCAGCACTCCGTCCATCATCTCCTTGTGTTTGCTTTGTTCGCCCTAAGTTGGCAGGGTATGCCCAGACGTGGGTCCCTTGCTCACTTTGCCACTGGATTCAAGCTAGCCTGGCTGATGAGGGCTGTTAGCCCGAAACCGGTCCCAGGATGCTTGATTCCGATCCAGGGAAGACATGGCTTGGCAGTTCGGTCTGGACTGTTCCCATGAGGCACAGGGTCAAGACTGATTTGCATATAGCTGTGTCTGAACTGGGGTGGCAAAGTGAGCTAAAGAATGATGATAGATTCAACCTAGATCTGTGACTGGGGGTGAGTGTTTGAAAAGTTTCAGCACTCCGTCCATCATCTCCTTGTGTTTGCATCATGCATAGCTACACCTGCTGACGAAATCAGGTTAGTTATCCTGCATCCCAGAACGCCCCTGCTCAAGGGCAGGTGTTTAGCTGAGATCTTCACCTGAGCCCCGTTCGACGCCATCTTGTTTATGAGGCAGGGGCTGACCCCTCCCTCCTCCCGCCAACACCGCCCGTATTACACCCCAGGGAAATAAAATTGATGTTTTTTTGGGGGGGGGGGGTTATATAGCGGGAACTCGACCCGAAGGTATCAGAGCGCTTTACAGGAGCACCAGTTGTTTTACAGACTGACATGTTCATTTTGTTAGGCACGGGGAGATTAAGTGATTTGCCCAGAATCACAGGATGCTGATCATCCCCTGTCGAGACAGGGACCCGGTTCCGCAGCTTCGTGGTCGACCCTCTAGCCGTTAGGCCACATCCTCTCCAAAGTGCCTGGCAAGCCTGCATGTCTTTTCCAGTCCTGTTTTTTTTTTTTTTTTATCAAATAGGGAAGGGCGGCACTAGTTAAACACCAGAGCACGATCCCGTTCAGTTACACTCAAACTTGTATATTTTTTCCAATTTTCTTTTTGACATCTTTTTAATGCCAGTAAACGACACAATAGAAGCATTGAACTGAAACGTTTTAGGTAAGAGTTATAGATAAAAAGGTTAAGTGGATTCGTTGAAATGGGGACAAATCGCACGTCTTTCAAAACGTGAACACAGCAGAATTATATGATGATAATGAAAATGATAATAATATTAATGTCTTCTATGTAACAAATGTTGTCGTAACATTGACGATATTAAGTAGCAGGTGCGACCGTTACGCAGTTTAACGGTATTGAAGTTGCTGACCTCTGAACGATGGGCGGCTGTGTTGGTGTTCCCGGTATTCGAACTCATGGCCTGCATCGACACACAGCTCGTAGGAGTGTGGTGCAACACTTGTGTATGCCGAGTCTCCGTCAATGATTCGCTCAGAATAGCTTGTGTACTCCCACAAATACGGTAATACAAATGTGGTTTCATGTGTATACTGGTGCATTTGCAGCTGGAACGACACTCGTTACACCTTGTGTAAGCGCAAGTGCACGCGCGAGGTATGCCGGGCGCTCTTCTGCATCAATACATATTTATATTCTATGTTGTAGGCGCTACTTGCAACTGTATACTCTTATGTAAAAAAAAAAAAAAGTTGTAGTGAAACACGTGGGGTATTCTGCATACTCAGCTGCAGTGACGCATACAGCTAGAAGGTAGGCGATGCCCCAGGCCCTTTTGTGTAGTGTAGTGATTCACGTGATATCGCGAGAACTCTTCGGTACACGCAGCGATGCGCCTGTGCTATTCGGTGTACTTCACTGGATTTTCAGCTGCAGTGACGCACAGAGCTAGTAGATGCCTTGTGCACGTGCAGCGATTCACGTGCTACTCTGTGTACTTCGCTGTATCTCCAGCTGCAGTGACGTGCACAGCTAGATATGTGACCCCATGTGCACTCGTGTCGTGTGTACGTGCAGTGATACACACGTGCTATTGTGTACTCTACTGTATCACCAGCTGCGGGGATGTCTGAATGAACAGCGGGAGCCGACAGAGGGGTGTGAATGTTGTCAGAGATGCGGCCTGCGCGTGGGCACAACTCCCTCCCTCCGCTGACATGTCAGGCGCTGGCCAAGGTGCTGAAACTCCCTTGACGCTGCTCTCTCTCGACAGCCGGGGTTTCAGCTGATTGGAATCTCTGGGCCGACACGGAAGTTTGCTGCTCCGTCGTCGTTGTAGCGACTTCAGTCTGTAAAAAACCAGTGGTGCGCGCGCACCACAGAGGAGCGGGGGCTAGGGAGCACGGCAGCGAAGCGAACGCGCGCTGCTGCGCGTGCTGGCCACCGACGGGAATGGGCGGAGCAAAGGCGGGACATGCGCCCGCCTTTGCCCAATTGCGTGCTGGCCTTTTTTTAAAAAGTACGCGAAAGCCAATGTCAGTTGCGGAAAGCAAAACCACACGCACGAGCGTGTGAGCAGCTTTCAGAACCCCATACAAAAGGGCTCTCGCTGCGCGAGCAGTGCTGCGCACTGCAACGCAGGCGCAAGCCCTAAAAACTGGCATTCTATTAATGGCATTGTGGGAACATGCCTGCACTCCACGATGCTGACAGCCCATAGCCACAAAGCGGAAGCTGTCCCTCACAGAATGGATCACAGATGGGTAACCACTGATACACTGATCTGCAATTCAGAAGGATGAGAAACTTCCCCTTCACACCCCTCCTACTTCCAGATTACAATGAGTAGCAATCACAAATAGTCACAAAGTATTGTATTGTATTGTAATTGTATTTATATAGTGCTCACTACCCCTGATGAGGTGTCGAAGCGCTTTTTCGGCGAGTAGCACGCTACTCCGGAACCCCTAAATGATTAGTGTTGAATTAGTATAGTGAAATATGAAAGTAATTTGAGTGGATATGTAAGTCAGTTATTTGGATTCAGAAGGACAGCGGAAAGATAGAAGAGGGAGAAAGGTTTGCATTTATGCTTGTTACCCCTGATGGGGTGTTGAAGTGCTTTTTTGGCAGGTAGCGCGCTACTCCGGAACCCATAAAGGATTAGTGGTGAATTAGTATAGTGAAATATGAAAGTAATTTGAGTGGTGGATATTAGTCAGTTATTTGGATTGAGAAGGATAGCGGAGGGATAGAAGAGGGAAAAAGGTTTGCATTTATATGGCGCTTGTTACCCTTGATGGAGTGTTGAAGCACTTTTTTGGCGAGTAGCACGCTACTCCGGAACCCATAAAGGATTAGTGTTGAATTAGTATAGTGAAATATGAAAGTAATTTGAGTGGTGGATATTACTCAGTAATTTAGATTGAGAAGGATAGCGGAGATACAGAAGAGGGGAAAAAAGTTTGCATTTATATAGTGCTTGCTACCCCTGATGGGGTTTTGAAGCGTTTTTTTCGGCAAGTAGCACGTTACTCCGGGAACCCATAAAGGATTACATGTTGTAAAGACGCTGCTGTGTCACGGCGTGCAGTGGGTACATTTCAACTCATGATTTTGCATTTACAGAGCCCAGGATTTTTCAAATGTTAGACTTTGCAACAACAAGATCATTTAATACATCAGTCCCCAGTGTCTACCTACATTTTGTAAGATATCAGGCATACATAAACGTTTCATTGGACACTTTCTAGGAGAGAAAAGTAGAGAATTGGTGAAGAGCGAATAAAAGTCAAGAGAATTGGGAGACCCAACATGAGAGGAAAAACGAAAGAGTGTAATTTGTCACGCCTCTGCTCTATGGAACCACGTGGAATGCATCAAAGGCTTCACGGCCAAGATTAACAAGTGAATGTCTGCCTCAGTAATATATATTCACGGTTAGATTGTTTTTCCATAAAATGATAGAAACGCAGTGTGGGGTCAGGGGTAAGAAAAGGTAAGCAAGGTGTAAACAAATAACAGTATAAAGCATATTCTCTTGATATTATTTATGTCACAGATCTATGTGGAGTCATGTAGGTGAGCATAACTCAGTACAATGCTTGTTTGACTTTCTTTCAGCTGTCCTTCCCGGCATAGAAAAAAAGAGCATCCTTGTTTCAAGGGCAAAGGAACAAGGAAAATAAACGCAGCTCACGATAATAGAATACACGCCACTGCATGACGCATTCAAAAGGGGCAGTCACAGAAACAGGAACTATATTTCTGCTGCATCACACTTATTGAGTTGGAACTTCCTTGTTGGGCTGATGTTTAGTTTCTTTTTCATTGTACTATAGAATGCAGGATGTCTTAAAGAGCCAGTAACTTTAGGCTCGGATCACAAAGGTAAATTAACGCTTATGTGTAAGTTAACGCTTTTTAGATATTCACAAACAAATGAGTTAAGCACGTAAAAAGATAGGACAGGCCTATATGTTTATGTGCAGAGTTCTCCACTCCGATTGCAGAGTCTCCGCATGTTTTAAAGTTACTATTAAATTGTTTGTTTGTTTGTGAATACCGAAAAACCGTAAGCTTCGACAAAAGTGTAAGTTTATGTTTGTGAATCGGGCCTTCTCAAATTAATTACAGGGCAACTTCAGCCAAATCTACTTTTAGGGGTTTATGGTTTAAATCTTTTTGTTTTTTTAAGGAAATGCCAAGCATATGGAATATACATTATTACCAGTGTCACTATTGGACACCAATGCTAGAGCCCCAGGCATTCATTAAAAGAAGAGGATGGAAAGGAAAGCAGAGAGAGAACAGTCCTGCACATAAAGGAAAACAGGGAAACAAATTCCCTTCCCTAACCCTCCCCCAACCACTAAGTTTGGTTCACTGTGCTTTCCCTAATTAAGACAGAGTAGATCACATCATAACTAGTTGCACCTGTTTATACTTTAGTATTCACTTCTGAGAGTCCAGGAGGCGCAAGGACAGGCTACTACACTTAGATATTTAGGGGATTTCAGTTCTCTAAAGTCTTGTGATAGGAGGGATATATAAGGGTGCCACAGCTTTTCAAAGGCCTCTCCTTGATTTGTTAGTGTCAGAGATATCCTTTCCATGCGCAGTATGTTCCATAACGTGTATAACCATCCTGTATGGGTTGGCAGTTGCGACGTGTTCCAGTGTGCTAAAACATTCTGTGTGGCTGCACCCAGTGCTAGACCTATTTGTCTGCCCCGTCTAGACTTCAGTGGATATGTTAAGGGGTTTGGTAGCCCTAGTACGACGTAAGCCGGAAATCTAGGTATTTGCGTTTCTAAATGATTGTCAATCTCGTCTAATATTTGAGTCCAGTATGACTGGAGTCGGGGGCACCTGTCACTGCGGTCTGGATACATTTTGTGTAATCTGAATGGAGTGATGTACCAATACGTGGTGATTTTGACAAAGGTTTCGGTGAGGGAAGTGTTTGTGGCCGTGTGTCTTGCTCTGAAATATATCTCGCCCCATTCCTTCTCCGTTAGCTGTCTCCCCAGTTCCAGCTCCCATCTATGTTGACTGGCTTTGTACGTGTGATTATTATGTTGGGTCAAAAATGCATAGTTCTTTGAGATGACACATCTACCTGTGGTATGGGTTACTAGCCAGTATTTGTAGGCTGTGAGTGGTCTCTTTATGGCAGATTTATTACTGGGATTACCAGTGACGGAGCTGTAAGTAGTGTAGTCTTTCTGTTCCAGGAATGAAAAAGTCCCCGCTCAGTTGCTGTCTCCTTTGTCTAGCATGTGCCCCATGGAGCGACACTCCGAGCGTTTCAACTCCGTGAATGCCCCGGGATCGAGCCCTGGAGTAAAGTCAGGGTTCTCGAATAGTGGAGTCAGAGGAGAAGGGAAGGAAGTCAGACCGCATTTGATATTTGTCTGATCCCATGCGTTCATTGTCCCTCGAGTGATGGGGGAAATTCTACTAGGTATCGTAGTTGATAGGTTTAGTGCTTGTGATTTCTCTACATTAACTTTAAACCCTGATGTCTGTTCAAATGCTTCCAGTTCTTCCAGGAGTGTCGGCAGTGAGGAGGCAGGACTACCCAACGTGAAAAGTATATCGCCTGCGTATAAACTCAGGTCATGCTGTTCCCCCCCCCAAGGGTGGTACCGACTATCTGTGGACTATCTCTTACTCTTTGGGAGAAAGGCTCCATACATAGAGCAAATAAGAGTGGGGATAACAGAAAACCCTGTCTCATGCCTCTGCTTATTTGAAAGGGTTCTGAGGTGTCGCCGTTTACCCTAGCTGTTGCCATAGGGGAATGGTAACAATTCATAATTTGCGCCTTGAATTTATCACCTAGGCCAAAGTTCTAGATAGGGACAGTGCACCCTAAAGAACGCCTGTTCAGCATCGATGGCTAGCAGCATCGTCTCCTTTGGGGTCTTTGCCACTTTTTCAATTATATGTAAAATGCGTTTGGCGATGTCACTGGTTTGTCTGTGCGGTATAAACCCCGCTTGATCTGGGTCTATGATAGGGGGTAAGAGCGGACTTAGTCTGTGTGCTAGAATGCAGGTGAATAGTTTAAGATCTACGTTCAGTAGTGAAATAGGCCTGTTGGAGGTACACTGCTGTTTATCTTTCCCCGGCTTTGGCACCACCGCAATGGAGGCAGCTAGCATTGATGCAGGAATTGCACCTGGTAGCGTGAAGGAGCCGAAAAGCCTTGTTAGTATGGGGACTAAAGCGTTGCAGAATGTTTTATAGAAAATAGGGGGGAATCCGTCGGGCCTGGTGACTTAGAAAGTTTTAGGCGGGAAATGGCTGAGATGATCTCCTCCGGTCTTATGTCCTCCTCTAATGACTGCTTGCTCCGGGATAATACGGGTTGTGTTTGCTCCTTGAAGGTAAGTGGCGCTAGCTAGGGGGTCTAGGTCTTGTTCTGTGTATAGCTTTGAGAAGAATTCTTTGAATTCTTCTGCTATAGCTGTGTTGCTAGTAATAAGGCCTTTCCTCTGGGACTTTATTGATGGAATTCCTGTCTCCTGGCATTTCATACACAATTTGTTAGCTAAGATTCAGCCACATTTGTCTTCTCCTGTGTAGTATGAGTGTCGTAGGCGGAGTGCCGCAAACTCAGCTCGATCAAGGTCTAGTCCTGCCAGTGGTGCTCGTAATGCGGTTAACGGACGCCACACCCTTGGGGCCCCTGTGCACTGGTGGATGCGTTCTAATCCCTTAACCCAGTGGTTCCCAATCTGTGCGCCGCGGCACCCGGGTGCGCCGTTAAAACTAGCCAGGGGCGCCGCAAATGGATGCGCACCAGTCTGGGAACCACTGACATACTCTGTTCCTTTAGTGTTGCTGTTAGTTTGCATCGTAAATTGAAGCTCGTGCTGATGTGGACAGTTCAGTTCCGGCTGTACTTTTCCTTCCGATGTACTCACCTCATTGGTAGGTTACAGCAGCACATCCAGGCAAAGAGCTGCCCCTCCCAGCTGCTCTTGCGCTACGGATGACATCATCAAAGAGACAGTGCAAGGTGCAAGGAAAGTAGGCAGTGCTGACGCTGCAGTGTAGCACTTGCGCCAGCAGGAAAGCCACTGCCAGCATCATTCACAGGCAGTCCACAAAGGTCGGCTTAGTGGCCGTGGCCAGCATGGATAGCACGGTCCGGGCACCTGACTTGCAAAGGTAAGCATGCGTGTGGTGAAAGTTGCCTCACTGTTTCATTAATCCAGAGGAAACGACCAGCGTGGAAGCCCTTTCCGTGGCGCGGCCTTTCAGTTACCTTGTATACAAGCGATTTCATCTCATCCCCTGTTATTAATAATTTAATTGAACTAGATTTTTAGTACTTTCTGAAGAGTTGTGCACTTGCCCTGCAGTCCTAAAGAGAAGAAATCCTAGGAGCGAAATTCCAGAGAGTTAGAAAACACATTTTTCCAAGTGCTAGAATTAACAGTTTCTTGCATCAGTGGAGTGATTCAACTCAGCATATAACTACCTGTAGCAATCTAAATTTTAGATTCTCGTAATTAAAATACATTTTTATGGCAGTGGTTATCAGTTGTCCAGCGGGATTTTAGTGCACACGCAGTTGGGGTCGTTCAGATTATCCCAGAGTGAGACTGCGCTCCAAGATGTTAGACTTGCTCCCAGTCAGTGACACGACGTATCTTTGTATGCTGTTGCTTATAGGTTTTTTTATAGCACACAATCACATTGCCATGCTCAGACTGAAGAGCATGCATTGTACCTGCTATTAATAACGAACATATTCTAAGAAAATAGGTCTGACCTGTGTTTTTTAATGCATGTTATGTAAAAGGTGAAGTGGTTTGGGATTTCTTTTTGTATGTCTGCATTTGTATGGAATTTTGAGTACGTAACAGGTATATTGCTTCATCCATGTAATATATATACATAGTTGGAATTTTACACTGATAATAATAGAGTTTTCACTTTATCAACATAAAACAAGCTAGAATCATAAAAGCTGTTAGACGAAAGTTGGAGCTGATAGTTTACTAGTTTTATGGAATAGTAGCAGGGGAGAGGGACAAAGGACCCAAGGTAAGCCTCTCCTGCTGCAGCATTGAGAGAGTGCTACTGGCACTGTGAGGGGGATAGACTGAACACAAGGCAGCAGTTCCAAGGTGATGACCTCCTTTCCTGGACAAATTGATGGGGCTTGAGGTAAGAAGGAGCAACAGGCACAAGGGGAATACTTCCACACTGAGATGTAGAATGAGGGCTGCTGGCATACTGCGTGAACCTTACTGGGGAAGCAAGAGCAGACCCAGCAAGGCGACTGCTCTACATGCGCACAGTGTGCGCCCTGTGCACATACTGAGAGGAGGCCAAAGGTAAATACCTTGTCTGAGATGCTGTAGGAACACCACTGGCACACAGTGTTCAGCAAAGGCTGGAGGGAAGGGCCTCACACCTGCATCTGTGAATGCGCACACTGCTGCCACTGTGGGGGCTGCAGGCAAGAGGTAGGCCCTATGATTATAATACCTTCATCGGCTTCATCCCAATTATTTACAGGGAGAAAAATGGAAGTACTCCCGAGGCCAGGTGTACATTCCCCCACCTGCAAAAAAACAAAAACATAATGGGGTGCCGCGACCCACAGCCAATAGGTCAAGGGAGCCAGGGGTCGAAAAAGTTTGGGAACCACTGCCTTAACCTGTATCGAGAGACTATCCCTTTTCTCCCTTCGTAGTTTGTTGTCGGCAGCTGCAATGGAGAGGAACTCCCCCCTGAGCACAGCTTTCAGTGCTTCCCATAGTGTCGCTATAGACACCTCAGGAGTATCTGGGATATTACTGCGGAACGTTGCAGCATCGTTTCACGTAAGCGCCATGTCAGACGGGGAGGCTGCGTTGGGGGTAGAGAAAGTGAAAGAATGACCGCTGAATGGTTCGAGAGGGTCATTGGGAGGATTTCAATCTCCGTAGTGGAGCTATGAATCTCTCTTGTGCCAAGGAAGTGATCTAGTCTCGCATACGTTTTATGCGCGTGAGTATGAATTGAATTGAATTTATTAACTGATTGATTAATTAAAATCATTTCAGTAAAAACAAAAACGCTGTTTAAAAAAATCATATTTGTACTTAACAGTACCGCCCTCCTTCCCCCTACACCCTCCCGTCCCATCCAATCCATGTCCTGGCTTTGTGGTCGGCCGTATGCCCTTAGACAGGTTGCGCAGTCCCCAGTGTTATTTGAAATTCATTTTTGATTAAAAACACCTCATTAGAAATTTTTAAAATACATGAACTTGATGGTTCTAGTAAAAAGGGGTGGCACTCCTCAGTGCCTGTCAGGGATCAGTCCGCTTGCTTCAGCAGGATTTGGCGTATCAGTTACAGGAACAGGATTGCATTCATGTAAGACCTTTGAGGCATCCCTGATCAGGTGCGTGAATTTCCACAATCTTGCTAAAGTCATAGTCTTTGATTTGGAAAAGCATAAGGCTGAAGCTTCTCTGCAGGTCTTTGCTCCATTGGCAATACAGATCAGGCGAAGGAGGCGCTGAGGTTCATTGTTGAGTTTGGGGCAGCAGCATAGGAGGTGCAGCCAGGGTTCCTTCGTGAAGGAGCACAGCCTACATTCTGTATTTTCCCCCTTGCGGGCCCATGCTGGATTAAAAATTAGTGATACATAGCATAGTAAGTCTCATAAAAAGTATTTTACTTCGGGCTTGCGGTGTTAGGGCCTCGCTTAGGTAGGGTTGGGCTTTTCCCGGCGTGTACGATTTATTCAATGGCTCTAGGTTAAAACTTGAGCGAAGGGCCTTAATATCTTGAGCAAAGGATGTTTCACACACTTGTCTATTGATCGCTTTTTTCCAGGCATTGAGTGGAATTTCCAATAGCCTTAGGCTTGCTGCCTATATCTTCAGTATGTTGATAGTACTGCCAAGTCGGGCATGCCAGACAGAGCCCGCATCCTCAAAGGTGGATCTCAGTTGATATCTTAAGGAATCTACTGGAGCCCTCAAATCCCTTAGGTATAGCCTTATAAGGTCCCCCTGGCACGTCAGATCCGGCCTCGCAAGGCTTAGCTCCAATCTCAGCCTTGATTTCCTAGCTGACCTCGGGATAAGGAGCACTGATTTGTATGCTTTGGCTTGGGCTGAATTTAAAAAGACATCCAACGACCCAGGGAAGGCCAAGTGGCCATAACTGATAGCTGGAAGTAGTTTTGCTTTTAGAACAGTCAGTATTGGTCCAGCCGAAGGACTTATCAGCTGTTGGCTCAGTTGTTTTAGCAAATGCGTGACATTGTTGGCCTTGGCGGTCAGATGTTTCAAATGGATGTTCGCCTTGGCCCGTTCTGAGAGCCAGACACCAAGATAGTTGTATGAAGCCACTGTGCCAATTTGCAGATCACCCAGGAGCCATTGTGCTTTCCTCTTAAGATGGTATCTCCCGAAGATAATTACCTTAGTCTTCCCCTGGTTGACTGTCAGGAAGTTACCCTTATTAAAGCGATCCAATGCATTTAGGGCTCTCTGTAGACCCACTTTGGTGTGATCCATTATTGCTGTATCATCAGCATATTGTAGTACCGGTAGCCTCACACTTCCCAGCCTAGGCGCTACTAGATTGGCACCTTTCAGAGCAGCCCCCAGGTCCACGGTGTACAAATTGAAAAGGATGGGTGCCAACACACAGCTCTGTTTAAGCCCGTTGTTTGTAGCCATTTTGGGGGTCACTGTATAGGCGCTTGTTTTGACCCGCACCCAGGTATCCTCATATAAGGATCTAATTGCGTTCAGGAGTTTAGATGGAATTCCCCAATTGTCTAATTTCCATCATAGCCTACTGCGGTCAACTTTATCGAAAGCTGTGCTATAGTCGATGAAACAGCAAAACAATGGAGGACTTTTCTTCTTCACTGCCTGAGTTGATAAATGAGCTAACGCAGGGATGTTATCCAGGGTCGACGACTGTGACCCAAAACCTGACTGATCGAAGGGAATAATGCCTTTTTCTTGTGCCCAAGACTCCAGATCCTTCAAAAGGAGGCAAGCGTAGGCCTTAGCTTCAAGATCGAGAAGTGCGATAAGCCTGTAGTTTGGCTTCAAACAGTCGCCTTTTTTAAAGATGGGGACCAGTATAGAGCCCCTCCAAGAGTCTGGTGTCCTAGCTGTCGAGAGGATGTGGTTTAAGAGAGGGGTTAGGATTGCTGCCCAGAAGTCTGGCACCATTTTAAATACAGGTGCAGGTAGCCCATTTGGCCCTGGAGCTCCATCGTTCCTCATGTTCTTGAAGGTCGTGATAACCATGTCAGAATTTATCATACCTGACAACCTGCAATGCTCCTCTTCCCAAGTGCTCTGATCAATAGGGCTGTTATCAGCAGTGACATTCACTACTTGGAACTTTGTTTCATTTGGCCGGCTCTGCCCCTCTTCCCAGGTCATTTCTTCTGAGCGACCTTTGTTTGAAGGAGCGTGCGAGTATAGTTGCATCACGTGGTTTAGCCAGTCGTGCTCCGCCACTCCGTTTTCTCTTGATGCCCCTCGACTGCTCAACTGGTTGATGTGCCTCCACAGCCCAGAGGGGTTCTTTTTCTTCAACAGAGAGAAAACTTTAAGCCATTCCCTTTCTTTATGTTCCTTTTTGTGTTCCCACAGTTTCTTTCTTAAGGCTGACCTCAGTGCTGTAACCGACGGTACCTCCGTTGGTCTGCCCCCTCTTTTCTTTGCTTCTAAGGCCTTACGGAGGGCCAGTTTGCCTTCGAGTATGTCTTTCGTTAGGCGTTTACATCCTACAATTGATGGCGCTTTGATACTCAAGCATTGGTGCTGAGGGTTTCCCAGCTTCGATTGGAGGTCCTACACGGTATTCTCCCAAACCTTTATAGGTGATAGATGCATTGGTGGAATACCTTCCTGCTTCATATCCAACCAAACTCGCATCTTCTCTCCTATATTTTCAAACCATTTTAACCTCCGGAGGACTTTATGCTTTTGTTCCCCTCTCGACTCTCCAATTGATTGAAAGATGGTGGCTGTTGGTACTTCCAGCTGGATCATGGCTTTCAATGGCCTGTGGTCACTTTCAGCCCTGTCCTCGACTTCGAAATCTTTCAATCTGGCTGCAATTGCTTCACTGACTATGATGTAGTCAATTCTCAAGATATTCCGGAAGGTTAGTTGCGGATGCCAGGATGTCACACGTGCTTCCTTTAGTGTGTGAGTTGTGCATAGCTTATAATTTTTGAGGAGATTGTAGAGGGGTTCTGCCCGGCCCTTACACCGGGGAGGGGAGTTTGCTTTATCTAGATCCCCCAGGTTGAAGTCCCCCGCTAAGATTACCTGGTAGTATTTATATTTGTTTAGGAGATCGTCTAGCTTCCGTGTCAGCGCATCCATAAAATCTTTCATCATGGTCTGTACTGGGTTAATGTAACAGTTTATTAGCAGGAGGCGAAGCGGATGAGAGTTTAGATTCAGGCCTCTAATCTGTAACGCTTGTATCCCAGGGGTGGTGGGTTGGATTTCTGTGGCCACAAGGCTACTGGCATGTTTTATGAGGACTGATAGTCCGCCAGACGGTCGACCAAAGAGGTTCCTTTTTGTTGCTGGTTCATGGTGTTCGTAATACCCTGCAAATGGAGTGCTGGTCAGGGCCCATGTCTCTTGGAAGCATAATATGTCTCCCTTTTCTAAAAACTGCTTTGTATTTTCTTTTTTTGTGATTTTACTGATCCTTGCGATGTTCCATGAGATTATAGTTAGTTGCTGCTGGGGCGGGTTTGCTCCCCTAGCCTCCGCCTTACCAGGCCTGGTGCCACGACTGGTAGGAATAGTGCTGCCATCTTCTTGATGTTCCTATTTGATCCGGAGCAGAGGGCTTGCATGTATGGCCCGATGATTGTTTCGGCATGACATCCTGATGCCCGTGGGGGCCTTTGAGCCCGTCCAACTGCTGCTATGGGCCCCTTGGCTGTTAGTCCCACGCAAGACGGACCAGGGGCCCTTGACCCCGCTATTTACTGCTAGGACATGTGGATATTTTGAATGGGGCAGAAGCTGGACGTCTATGCCCCACTCAGCGAGTTGTGGTGATTCGTCCAATACTGCTTGTTGAAGTTCCTTTTGCTTCAGACCCACCACTGTGGAACCGCCATGGGTATCCCCCTGAGACTCATAAATCTAACCCATTCCAAGTCTCCCGTTTGTATTTGATCCAGGGTGGTTAGGTGTTTGAAAAGACGGAGAATGTTACTCCGATTCAGGATGTCATGCTGTCCCGTGATGTAATATCTCGGGGTAAGAACCACCTTATGGACATTTGTTATGGAGTCTGTGGTTGAAACCACATCTCCTGTTCATGGTGCATGAACTGCCAAGCTTGACACAGGGCTTGTACTTGCTGGATGTTTCGACGTATTTCCTACTTGGGTCCTGATTTTCCATCCTTGTGTACTCACTGCTCTTGTCTGCTTCTTGATACTTGGCTGAAATTGTGTTGAACCATCCAGGTGCGGTAGTGTGATAGCTGTCGTTGCCTGGGGGGTTATATCTCCCGGTGCGGTACATGTTCCAACTGCTAATTCATGCCCTGAAAGGGACTTGGTCTGGCAGGAGTCTTTGGGCCCTTCGCAATGGTGTGGCTTGGTGAGATTGTCTGCTCTTGGTGGTCTCCATGGGTCGGGCCAATGAGGCGACCATCTTGCCCCCGTTTTTGGCTGTAAATATTGGATAGAACTGTCTATTTTTAACATCACTTTGTGGGGGGAAGCGATCTGTATTCCATAGCTGTGGTTGTCTCCCTTTTGTTTTTGTTTTTTTCAGTTGTTTCCTCAGCTTTTTTTTTGCTTTTCTTGATAGAAGAGGATCTGGCCTGTCCGTTGTACTTGGAGTGAGTTCTTGAGTATCAGTTGTTGGAACATTGCTTTCCCTGCTGTTGGCCCTGTGTGTGCCTTGAGAAACGTTGGACCCATATGCAGGGCTCCCCAGCCTTTGTACCTGAATGTGTTCCGCTCTGTCTGTTAACTTCGGGCCTAGTGGGACTACTTCTTTCTTGCTCAAAGCCGGATGGTAATTGTTTGAGGTTGCCCGGCCGTCTGTGATGCTGGAAGTCAACATGTCCCTACTTCCTCTGACTATCTCTACTATGTCCGCTAGGACCTCAGGGAGAGAAGCCCACTTTCAATAAGAATTGGGCAAGAACATTCGCCAGTGTTGGTAACCAGTTTCCGAACTATCCTGTTTTCCAGATCTTCCACCCTGGTGCTTAAATTAACTAGTCGGGCTGCTATCGATTGCAGGAGGTCTATTTGCACCTCCATCTTTGATGATTGCCACAGTAATGCTCTGTTTATGGAGCTGTTTATCTCATTTGTGGAGAGTTTCTGTAGATCTTCATTAACACTGTCATTTGAAGTAAAGTGGTCTATTTTAGAGTCCCGTAGAGGCTCTAATAACCCCATTAATTTTGGGGTTAGCTCCAGAGTTCTTTCAATTTTTTTGCCCAGTTTTTGGAGGGAGGAGGCTGTGAGGTTCCCTACCACTGGAGATTCTGGAATCGGGTCATCTAGAGACGACACAAAGCTTGTGGCTGATGGAAAAGGCTTGGTGCTCGCAATATTCTGGGCGTCTTGATCATGGCTTTTGGTCCAGTTAATCTGAGCCACTGTCACAGGAACGTATTCCACTTTTGACAATACTGTCTCATGTTTCCTGTCAATTGAGAGGTCGGGCGCATTTTCTTTGGATGAGGATGTAATGTGGCCAATAGGCAACCCAGTGATACGAGAAGAGTCATCCATTTCCGGCTCACTGCAGCTCGCCAGACTTAAAAATAGTCCTCCTTTGGGGGTGTGTGGGCAGTTGGAGGGCTTTCTGCTTGCACTTGTAGTATTAATCTCCTGTGAAATGCACGGGTTAGAGCTGGAAAGTGGTGTGTCCTGGGATTCGTCCTTTTGCCAGCCCTGAATGGTGCCCTGGGTGGTGCTGATGTTGCCATTTTTTTTTTTTTAAGTGCATAATTGATCCCCTTTGTTGGGCGGCTTGGAGGATTTCGTTAGGGCTCACTGGTAGAATTGTGCTCCTTTTTATTAGCGATTGTCGGCTAACCATTTCTTCAGGGGTCGTAGGTGGACAGTCCTTCTTTTTAGGTCCCATCTTGCTGAATTGTGCAAGGCAGTAATTTAACCATCTAAACAGGCCGTCTGGCCTGGTCTGGCCTGGACTGATGTAGTGTGGTCTGAGCTAAGCATGCATTAATACTGGAAAGATGCAGGGGGTGATCGCTTCCCCGAGCCGTGTCCAGTGCTAAAGTTTTGTGCTGGGTTTATGAGACCCCTGCTTGGACTGCTGCTGGTGCTACTGGTGCCTGCGCGATGCTTCCCAATTGGTGGGCCGTCTACTACTTTTCCTTTAATTGGCCCTGCGCTTAGGCAAGGGCTCTGGATTCTGCTGCTCCACTCAGCCACCCCAGTTTGTCTCCCAGCCGTCCCGTTGCACTGCCATCCTCCCCCCCACAAAAGCTTGAGGGCGCTGGGGGAGGATTTGGGCTAGCTAGCAACAGGACGCAGGGGGGAGGGAGCACAGCGTCGACAGAAGGCAGAAGGCCTACAAGATGTGGCAGGGCAGCCCTTGGGCAGTTTGAGGCAAGGGGCGGGAGCGAGGGCTGCTTACACCAACTTGCAAGCTACCTGCCTTATACAGGTCGCCTCCGCAACTCTACCCGTACCCGCCACTGCCTTCACCGCTGCGCGCCGTCACCGTACCTCTGAAGTTGCTTTTGCGGCTTCTCAGCTTCACAGCCCTTGATGGAGGATAGTGCAGGGTGGCAGCAGTCAGTCAGTCCGGCTGGCCTCCCTTGAAACAGTTGCATAAGGCACAGAACCGCCACTGGTGGCAGAGCCCCTCCGCTGCTTTTTTCAGGCTTGGTCTGCTGCCACAAAGGAACCCAATAGTCTGGTCGTAGTCAGGGTCGTGGTCCTAGTCCTGGTCGTGTTGCCGGTTCTCGCCAGTAGTTCCCCCACCAGCGGCACCTTTTCCAGAGGCTAGCGAGTGGGGCACACCAGGTGGACCGCAGGCTGCACCCTGACCTAGCCGGGCCTCCTCCGCTGTCCGCATGGGTGCACACACTCAGCGGGAGCCGAGTACGGCTCCCACACTCGCACTCGCTGTAATCACGACAACTGCAGCGGACGCTGCGAGTAATGATTACAGCTCACGGGCCTGCTCTGTTTTTGCTTAAGAAGCGGCGGGTGCTTAGGGAGCTTAGGGAGTTTGTGCTTAGGAGCCGAGTCTCTCCTGGACCCGGACTCGGTCAGGCACCTGGCCGCACCTTGGCGTTCCGCACTCCGCAACTCCACAGCGCTCCTCTCTGCTGCTGCTTCCGCTTCCGCTCTCAACTCGTCATCGTCATGAGAAATAATTTAGCACAGCTCATCATCTCCTCAATTCTTTTGCTACACTTTCTGTATGCGCGTGTGAGTAGTAAGTATATTCCTGTGTCGTTGGGTGAGAGTCTCTCCATATGTCACTGAGTCCCAGAACTCTGAACGATTTAAGACCACCTTTCGATAATGCTCCTGTCTGCCCATGTCTTTGTGTTGATCTGTCCAGATCTGTGTTGAAAACTAAATTAAGGTCTCCCCCTATTAGAACCTCTGTATCCGTTGTGGAGAGTGTCTCTGCTAGTGCTTTCTGTAGGAAGGTTTCTTGACCTTCATTTGGTGCGTATAGTGATCCCACAATGAATGTCTTGCTCCCTAAGGTGAGCTGGTACGCAAGTAATCTGCCCCTTAACTCCATCTCCCTGCGTCCGATTGTCCCCTTAAAGGAGCGCGCCACCAGTATGGCCACCCCAGCCTTTTTAGAGGTGGTGGAGTAGAAGAATTGATATGGGAATGCTCGTGATCGGAGTCGGTAACAATCCCTGGGTAGGAGGTGTGTTTCTTGAATCAAGCATATGTCAGCTCCCGAATTCTCCAGGTAGGATAGAACTGCCTTTCATTTGACTGGACTATTAAGGCCCTTAACATTCAAGGTTAATATTTTGAGAATTGTGTCAGACATCAGAATGTAAAGAAATGGAGGGTAGCTATTGGTGTGGTTGTAAAGTACTGTGACTTATGGTGAACCAAAAAATAAACCCCAAGCCCCAAAGCCCAAACCTTATCCATATTGAGATAGAAAACAGTTGAAACTTGAGTTCCTGAGTCAGACCTTGGTCTCCCAGGCCTGGATTTCGAAGTAAGGGTCCATAGTGTGGCCAATAGTCCCATCCCTCTCCCCCAGCCCCAACCAAACCACGTGTTTCTTTGATGCTCAGCTCAACCGGAACCATGTGGGTCATCTGTTTTGGCAAAAACCTCCGGGATGCCCCTCAGCTATCTCGGCCAGGTCCGGGGACGTAGGACTCTTCTTCCCTACTCGATGCCTCCCTCCATTTTTACAGTCTCTAGATTGTGCCCAGGAGGAGTCTGAAGTCTGTTTTCCTTTCTCTGTGTCTATCCCAAGAATCTAGGCAGGTCTCAGACAAAGAGCGTAACTGATGGAGCCGGCCCTCTAAGCGAAAGATAATATGGAAGGGGTGGCCCCAGGAGTAAGCCATTCCTTTGACCCGCAGGTGCAGCGTGACAGGCCGGAATTCGCGTTGTCTTTGTAGGGTGATGCTGATAGGTCTTGGAACAACACTAGTGACTGTCCACGGAAGCTAACTGGTTGTTTCTCACGGGCTGTACGGAGTATATTCTCCTTTATGGGAAAATCGTGTAGGCAGACCAGGATATCTGCTGGAGGCGCCCTCTCCGGTCGTGGCCTCCCGACCCGGTGAACACATTCTATTTTAATTACGGTTTCAGGTGGGGATCCTAAAATATGACGTAAGAGGTCTCCTACAAAAACAAAGATATTGTCTCCCTCGGACTTTGAAGCAACTCCTCGTATTCTTATGTTTTTACATCTGGACCTGCTCTCGAGGTCCTCAGTGTGTGCTTGCAACTCGAGGTGTTGCTCCTGAAGTCGAATGACCTCCTGCTGGAGCATATTCGTTTCTTCCTCATGCCTGTCTCCCCGTTCTTCTAATGTTGCGATGCGGTCCCCTAGTGCATTCTACATCTTTTCAGACATCTCGCAGATCTTACGAAAGTTCGCGCTTAAGCTCTTGCAGATCGTCTCTAAAGGAGGAGAACAAAGATTCCATGAAGGACCGAGTCACTGGCTCATCAGATGTAGCTTCGTCTCGGGGTCGTGGCTGTTCCAAGGAGGCGCCTTGGTCCCCAGTGACTGTCCCGCTGGCCCCGCTAGCGTGTCTTTAATTGTGCGGTCCTTTTTGAAGTGGGCAGATGCCATTTTTGTTGTCGTTCAGTGAGATCTGGTAGCAATGAGAGACTTTTGAACACTGCTGCCGAGCTACCTGTTGTCTATTTTGTGTGTAGTTCAACTCTTTGTTCCAGCAATTTTACAGGGGTTTCCTCCGCACGTGGTTTCGGACTGATCAGGTTCTGCCGTTCTTTGAGCCGCAGTCTGCCCTGAAAATCTGGTGGATATGTAAAGAGTGTTTATGGGTCAGTTCCACCTGTGACTCTATCCGCTGCAGATAAAGGTATTCCCTGAAGATGGTACAATGTGCTGCCTCCGCGAGTGATTCCACTTGGCGTTATCGGAGAAGGGAGCCCTCCTTTCAGTCCCTCAAGGGCGGCCACCTATTTCAGAGTGTTGTGATGTGGGCCTTATTACTTGTTGGTTGCTACGTTTCAGAGCCTTTAGGGCCAGTCTTGACCTCTCTCCTCTACTTCTGTTTTTCTTTTATAGCTGTTCAGTGGGGTCTGCTCTCTTTCGGCCCCCAGGAGCTCAGCCAGGCAGTTCGCAGTGTGGTGGGGTTACACTCTAGATGGGTACTGGTAATTGCTAGGGGATGGGCCTCGCTCATAGCTCTTCGCTCCTGTGGAGTCAGTACCCTGCCTCTCACCTCGGGAATCTGGCGTTGTCCGTGCCGCTGCTGGATTTTTGTTCAGATAGGCGTGCTGGTGTGGGGGTTGACCCTCTTCCTTTCTTCACTTCTGTAGGTCGTGACTCGGCGATGGGGGCCGGGCCTGGCTTCCTCTTCGATTGTAATCCAGCATCGGCAGGTCTCACTTCGTCGGCCTCACTCTCCCTCGAGGCAGCGCCAGGAGTCACCGCGACAGTCTGGGCCCCGCCGCAGTGGCAACCGCGGCTCAGTCACGGCCGGCTTCCCTCCGCTGATTCCAGCATCACGCGTACTGGGACCCCAGCCTCTGGCCACAGGCAGTCCCTCAGGGGTCCGGCCAGCCTCTCCCCTCATGCTGGTTACTCCCTCGGGTGGCAGGGAAGGGTCTCCGCGATCGGGCTCTGCCGGGCTCGAGTTGGCTAAGCGCAGGCCTCTCGGCATCGCTGCTACGTGCTCTCCCGGGGTTTCACCGGACGCCCATTTTCCCTCTCCGACACCAGCACCGGGGTCTCCAGTGCTTACGGAGCAATTTCCAGGTCTGTTTTGCAAGACTCAGGCTTTGTTAGAATGGTGGGGAAAGATGCCAATCTCAATAATTGGTAGGATGGCGTTGGTCAAAATGCACATTTTACCCTTGCTTAATTTTAATTTTACATCTATTCCCTGGGTGCTGCATAGTACTCTTTTTCAAAAGCTAAATAGTCTGATTACTGCTTTTATTTGGGATAAGAGAAGTTCAAGAATTAGTTTGGCAGGACTGTCTTTGCCGAAGGACCAAGACGGTTTAGCCTTACCAGATTTTAAATTGTATTATTTAGCAGCCCATTTGCTGAATTGTGCTAGGTACGCTTATTTGAGCAACTGCAAAACCTTTGATAATTTCTTTCTTTGTGCCATGGCTGAAGGAACTTCATGCTGTCTAGATCCCAACATTCCATTGGAGAAGAACTCCAAAAATGTTAGGTATCGCTCATTCATAGTTTGTAGAATTAAGCAGAAGCAGCTGTTTCGATGACTAGAAGTCCCAAATATCCATTCTGAAAGTTCCATTCAGTGTTGGTGCCTGGCGTAGATGAAGGGGGTAGCTTCAATATTGGAGAAATATAGGGGTATATTCACAAGAACGTGTGATAACTACCGCAAGAGTAGCGTAACGCAACTTTCAATAACGCAGCCTATCACGGGAAAATAACCCTGTGTCAACGTGGAATTCACAACAAGGCGATAGCCTGCCGAAACCGCGGACAAAGTCCTCGATACAACCACCACGATGGAGATAAAAACACAAACCACAACACCAAAAAACACGCGAAGGGCCAAAGCGCGATGAGGAAACCAGCGACAAGCAGCGCCAGGCCTGCAACACACACCTGGCAGGTGTCAGAAACCACCATAAAAGCAGAAAAAAAAACCCACACACAAACTGACCAACACACAAGCACCATGGAGGCAGCCGGAGCAGGTGCAGAGGACCACCGCAACCCCACAAGCACCCCGGACGACCAGCCTGGGACCTCGGGGACAGGGAAGGGCAAGGACAAGAAGAACAGGAAGACCAAGTTCAGTCCGCAGGCGAACAGGATCATAGTCACGGAGGTGATGGAACGCCATCAACAACTCTTCGTCACCTCCAACGTGTCATTGGGCACCAAAAATGGAATATGGTGGGACATCGTCGACAAGGTGAATGCCGTCGGAGAGCACAAGCGGACAATGGACGGGGTCAAGAGGCGATGGAATTACATCAAGCGGAAGACCAAGGATAAACTCTCCGCCAACCTGAAGGCAGCAACGCAGACCGGAGGTGAGGGCCCAGCGCCACAGCTGGAGCTGGATGACATGGAGGAGCTGGTGTCGACAGTCATCAGTGTGGAGACTGTGGCCGGAGTCGAGGGACCGGACACTGCTCGACAGGACACAACACAACCGCAACAAGGTGAGTGACTACCAGGTACTGGGGGGGATGGGGGAGATGGCCACAATGGCACATATGCACAAGCAAGCAGGGCACAGTGCACACCCAAGTCAAGTCAAGTCAAAAGTTCTTTATTCGGTAACTATTACAGTTAACCATAAAAGCACAGTACATATTTTGAAATGGCTAAAAAAGATTTAAAATTCTGGTTACATAATATTAGCCGAATCACATCAAGATTGATTTACGCACCTTAAAAACATTCTTTAAGAAAGCAGTCACTGAGGCAATTATAAAAACATCATCCAGCTGTTGCAAGTTCAGATATGCAAGTTGACATTGTTTAAAACCGAATTTTTTAAGCATTGGGATAATCCATCTCCTTCTTGGTATAGTATAAAATTTACAAAAAAATAAAATATGTAACGTCGATTGCACCGAGACATCATCACAAGGGCACACCCACAATCACTCTGGGTCCTCGCCCAGACCCACAGACTGTCACAATGTACAATGCCATGCTGTCTGAATGTCAACCTGTACCATGCGGCTACATACATGTGCACACATTGTAATACACCATCCCCCCTTCACATCGCAGGGGCATCGTCAACACCTCCTGCAGAGCAGTCACAGCCACTCTTCACTGATGACGAGGAGGAGGACAACACCAGCATGAACACCCAAACCATCCAAGACCTCATTGACCTCATCCGCAACTCACCTCCAGGATCAGGGCAGCCCAGCTACATCCATGAGACCCCACCCACCACCCAAACCACCCAGCAGGAGGCATCCACAGCCCCGGCACCCTCCCAAGTCCCCCAGGAACAACAAATGGCCTTCCAACGCCTTGTGCTGGAGGGCCAGAGGGAGACGGCCGAGCAGGTGCGGGTGGGGTTCGAGCTCATGGCTAACAAACTGGACGCCATCCTTGGGTGTCTATGTCCGCGCATGGACTCCAGCGAGCCCTGACTGACATCTCTGGAGTCATGACACGGAGGGAAGAATTCTTGTCCGCTCAGAGTGGCCCCAGCGATGCCAGCCGTGAGCTGGCACACATGCGGAAGCTCATGGAGGACATGGTGCGGATGGAGGCGGAAAGGATGGCAGCCTCCGCTGCACATCAGCGAAATGTAGCTGGGATCTACTGTGCCCTGCATGTCCTCATCATGGCATTGCTGCCACAAGGCCTGGCGATGATGAATGTTGCTGCCCCCACACCATCCACATCTCCGCCCCCTGGTGTGTCAGTGCTTCCCAGTGCGGCAGGCATTTTCACTCCGGCACCTGATGTGTCACTGCCACACAGTGCGGCCGAAAATCCTCCTCCAGCCCCTGACGTGTCAGTGGCACACAGTGCCACAGCCGGCACTGCAACACCCGCAGGTGGGGCAGGGCACACACCCGGGGACGAGGACGTGGATGGGACTGTGGTCAGGAGGGCCAGGCACTAGCATCCATTTCTGCCACCTTGCCTGTTTCTGCTTGGTGCCACACATGGCCTCAAGACCTACCACTGACCCCCCATACACTCCGATGCACTCACCTTGGACAGCGACATGGACTGCCACATCCTGTTTGACGACCAATGACACGGCGGACAGACTGCGGACTGTACCCTTCCTCTTCCGCAGTACAGGTCATCCCGGGATGGACACTGGCTGGCCCTCCACGGGCCCATATTGTGTGGTGTGCTCGGCATTGCCCTGTACCGCTCCAGCTGCATGACTGCACTGGATGTGCAAATAAACATCCAGTGATGCACTGCTGTGTAATGTCTTATGTCATTCCTGTGTGGATGTGTGGATGAATGTGGGGACAGTGCCTTCCCTTGCGTCAATGATGTTCATCCTGTGGGATGCCAGTAAGGGGGTGCAACATTGCATCTTGTGTAGCGGGTTTCGTGAACACTGCAGCAGGGACACACACATCAGTCACTTCCTTGTCCGGACATGGACTGGACCACGCCCAGAGCCCATGAGTCATTGTTGCAAGGCCTGCGCTCGTCTGGCGTATGGCAGGCCAGTCCACTCCGCTTACGCCCCGAGGGGGGGCCCTCATTGCTACCCGTCGCATCCATACTCGCTAGTGGTGTGCAGGTCACTGGTCTAGTCGTCAGAATGTCACAGCCACTCCCTGAGGGCAGGTTTCCACACACACCACACCCATCCGGCACAGGCATCACAGGCCATGTGACTGTGCCAACATAAGGGGCCGACGACGTCACATTCCCCTCTTCCGGTGGTGACTGGATGACGGCCGCTCCACGGTTCTCACACATGTAGGGCCCATGAGTTGTTGCACACAAGGTTAGTGGCATCCGAGGCCTTGAGTAAGGCACGGCCTACCACCACGTGGCGCAGACTGGGGTTGCACAGGGTTAGTGGCACACGAGGCCTTGAGTAAGGCATGGGCCTACCACCACGTGGCGCAGACTGGGGTTGCACAGGGTTAGTGGCACCCGGGGCCTTGCGGACGGCACAGGCACCCCGCCACGAGACGGTGACTTGGGGTGCACTGTGTCAGTGGCACCTTGAGCTGCTGAGCGGGTGTGCAGCCTGCGATGATGCCCCGTCCAGGCGGTCCGGACAGCTCAGGTTCTGTGTGCCCTGCTGGACCGCAGTGTAGGCCAGAGCCAGCGGGCAGCGCAGGCCTACCACCACGTGGCGTTGCTTCCGGGGTCCCAGAGTTGGTGGCACCCATTGGGCTGAGCGGGTGTGTGGCCTGCGATGGTGCTGGGTGCACTGGTATGTCCACTGCCATGGAGTACTCAAGACCCAGCACCAAACGTGAGACCTGGTGGCCTGCGGAGCGTGGCTGCATGATGTGGAGGGTGCCATGTCCGCGGGCCCCGGGCTTGTGGCTTGCAGCGGCACGTGGTGAGACCTCCTGTCCACGCGCCGGTGGCGGAAGGTGAGCATTGAGGCCTGGGTGTGCATGGGCGGGCATGCTCCGATGGGTGGCGGGAGGGGTTGGGGTGCCTCTGCATGGGTGTGCATGGGCAGGCATGCTCCGATGGGCGGCGGGAGGGGTTGGTGTGCCTCTGCCTGGGTGTGCAGGGGCGACCAGGCGATGTTGTCTTGTGCAAGTGTGTGTACTGTGTCAGTCATGTATCTGGGCTCTGTTTCAGCTGACGGCGCTGAATCAGATGTGTGACCTGGTGAACTGCCCTTCATACCGGCACGTGGTTGGAGACACACCGGTGGCAGCAGGTGAGCAGTGTGGCCTGGGTGCGCAGGGGCGGCACTCTCTCTCTCTCTCTCTCCCTCTCTTCCTCTCTCTCTCCCTCCCTCTCTTCCTCTCTCTCTCCCTCCCTCTCTTCCTCTCTCTCTCCTCTTCTCTCTCTCTCTCTCTCCCTCTCTTCCTCTCTCTCTCCCTCCCTCTTTTCCTCTCTCTCTCCTCTTCTCTCTCTCTCTCTTTCTCCCTCTCTTCCTCTCTCTCTCCCTCCCTCTCTTCCTCTCTCTCTCTCCTCTTCTCTCTCTCTCTCTCCCTCTCTTCCTCTCTCTTCCTCCCTCTCTTCCTCTCTCTCTCCTCTTCTCTCTCTCTCTCTCTCCCTCTCTTCCTCTCTCTCTCCCTCCCTCTCTTCCTCTCTCTCTCCTCTTCTCTCTCTCTCTCCCTCCCTCTCTTCCTCTCTCTCTCCCTCCCTCTCTTCCTCTCTCTCTCCTCTTCTCTCTCTCTCTCCCTCCCTCTCTTCCTCTCTCTCTCCTCTTCTCTCTCTCTCTCTCTCCCTCTCTTCCTCTCTCTCTCCCTCCCTCTCTTCCTCTCTCACTCTTCTTCTCCCTCTCTCTCTCCCACTCTTCCTCTCTCTCTCCTTCGCTCTCTCTCTGTCCTCTGATGTGCACAGGACACACCTTCTCATCATGTTTTTTATCTTACAGGCTGTGACCTACGTATTGTCAGGAGGGGAGCGGCCATGTGTCGTCATTTCATTTCGTTGTTCATTTTAATAAAGTTTCATTTGTTGCTTCGAAAGTGAATGTGTGCTGGTCATTTCTGTGACGACACATCCATGTCACCAGTTGTGCTTGTGCGGCATCAAGCGGAATATTTTGTACATGTTTAGGTGTGGCTGATGTGGCATGTCTTTGGTCGGGGGGGGTGCCAGGGAGGGTGGTCCTGGGGGTGGTGGCGGTGGGTGTTGTGGCCCTCTTGGGTGTCCGGGCCGCATGATGGGTGGCTCCATGGCATCTGTTGCCCTTGGGATGTGGCCCTGGGCTGTGCTCCCTTTTGAGGTGCTGGCTGCCATCCGACTTTACACCAGGTCAGAGCAGGTGTAGATTTCCTGGTGGTAATGCGCCTTAGCCCCTGTTTTGTGTTTTTATCGCCGATGTGGCTGGTCGTTGTGAATGTTGAGGTGTGCTGTTGTCTCGGCTTTTGTCACGGGAACACCTACTCTGCATCTCATTAGCGATATTGGCGAGGGTCCTCTGTGGCGATGTTTTTTGCGGCTGCTATCGTGGGTAAACTGGTGCTGTGGGCTGTTAACACCGGCTTGTGAATGGGGGGGTAAATTTATCACGACTTTGGCTGCGATAAAGTGCCGTTAATTCGGCGATGGCTCCTTGTGAATATGCGACCCAACACGAAGGAACCACATTTGGGTACCAATCCGGCAGCACAGCCTAATCCTGGACTATATGAATCCAATAAATCAAGTTAACCAATTACTCTGCTTGTTGCTCCTTATTTTGTTCAATATTCTTTACCATGTTTAACACTTTTTTTCTTCAATTTATTTTACTCATACATCTGCCATACGTAGTTGTTAACACAAACTCAGGAGAGATACATGTTTCCACATGTCACCCCTTTATTCACATTACCCAATGCATTTCGGGATTGGTTCCCTTCTTCAGGGGTATCTACAATGCAAAAAATTACCACCATCATTATAAATGTTGCATTTCCAGCTTCCTTTAGACTTCTTATACTAGAGTGGATTAATTATGTAAAATTAACTCACACAAAAACATCCTTTTAAATCATCAGCTACCCTCCCATTTTCGTTGATCATACCCAAACTCCAGACCTCGGCACTTTCGTCACTCCCAAACTCCTTTCAACCCCCATGTAACAGCTTTCCAAAAACCAACCATAACACCCTCACTCATTGCCCTCTTTTCTGTATGTTACCCCTCCACCACCTAAATCATCCCCTTCTTGCCGACGATCTTCACTGCGCTTACCGTGACATGTATTATTAAAAGCCCAGCCTCCCGGGTTGCTACATCATATCAACAATAGGTTAAGTTCCACCGCATCGCGCCATTTCCCCAGAGTGCCGAAGCACTCTTGTCCAGTTCCACTGAAACTCTATCAGCTGCTATAAATTATCTCTCCTCTCATTTAACCGAAGGTAATTTGTCACGTGTACAGGTGCAATAACCAAACTAAGAAACGGATTCCGTGTCTTCCCCGGTGGTCCTTATTCTCGCTATACTCTCTAAATACTACATGTCCCAGAATACCTTTTACCTAAATCTCACTCACTATGATCAACTCGTGCCCAAACTCAGTACCAATGAAAGGTTGTCTGAGTTGATATTCATCATTCTTCACTTAATGCACCCCTAATTAAAAATACAATATTTTCGCATATATAGTTGAAATAATCCATCATATTCTTATCAATAAAGACATCCTTATTCAGTCTGTTAAAAAACACAAATTTCCCCCTTGCTAATCAGCGTCGTTCATGACAGGAAACACTTCTCCTGTGTTATTCATCTTGCTCACGGGCCAATGTGATTTCAAAGCTCGACCAAAGTTCATAATCAACCTTCTTTGTGGGTGCAATCTCGCCGTTGGGACAGAAAGTGAATTCAAGAAACATTTATGGGTGGAAAGATGCACACCATTGTAATCCATGTTTTCCATGCTTTTGTACTCGATGTTTAACCATTTTAAACTTGTGAAGGCGTGCAAGCACGGCGCGCCCTGCCCCATTGCGCTTCCAATGAGAACCAACACGAAGGAACCACATTTGGGTACCAATCCGGCTGCACAGCCTAATCCTGGACTATATGAATCCAATAAATCAAGTTCACCAATTAGTCTTCTTGTTGCTCCTTATTTTGTTCAATATTCTTTACCATGTTTAACGCTTTTTTCTTCAATTTATTATACTCGTATATCTGCCATTCGTAGTTGTTAACACAAACTCAGGAGAGATACATGTTTCCGCATGTCACGACTTTATTCACATTACCCAATGCATTTCGGGATTGGTTCCCTTCTTCAGGGGTATCTACAATGCAAAAATGACCACCATCAGTATAAATGTTGCATTTCCAGCTTCCTTTAGACTACTTATACTAGAGTGGATTAATTATGTAAAATTAACACACACAAAAACATCCTTTTAAATCATCAGCTACCCTCCCATTTTCGTTGCTCATACCCAAACTCCAGACCTCGGCACTTTCGTCACTCCCAAACTCCTTTCAACCCCCATATAACAGCTTTCCAAAAACCAACCATAACACCCTCACTCATTCCCCTCTTTTCTGTATGTTACCCCTCCACCACCTAAATCATCCCCTTCTTGCCGACGATCTTCACTGCGCTTACCGTGACATGTATTATTAAAAGCCCAGCCTCACAAGTTTAAAATGGTTAAACATCGAGTACACAAGCATGGAAAACATGGATTACAATGGTGTGCATCTTTCCACCCATAAATGTTTCTTTAATTGACTTTCTGTCCCAACGGCGAGATTGCACCCATAAAGAAGGTTACTTATGAACTTTGGTCGAGCTTTGAAATCACATTGGCCTGTGAGCAAGATGAATAACACAGGAGAAGTGTTTCCTGTCATGAACGACGCTGAATAGCAAGGGGGAAATTTGTGTTTTTTAACGGACTGAATAATGATGTCTTTATTGATAAGAAAATGATGGATTATTTCAACTATGTATGCGAAAACATTGTATTTTTAATTAGGGGTGCATTAAGTGAAGAATGATGAATATCAACTCAGACAACCTTTCATTGGTACTGAGTTTGGGCACGAGTTGATCATAGTGAGCGAGATTTAGGTAAAAGGTATTCTGGGACATGTAGTATTTAGAGAGTATAGCGAGAATAAGGACCACCGGGGAAGACACGGAATCCGTTTCTTAGTTTGGTTATTGCACCTGTACACGTGACAAATCACCTTCGGTTAAATGAGAGGAGAGATAATTCATAGCAGCTGATAGAGTTTCAGTGGAACTGGACAAGAGTGCTTCGGCACTCTGGGGAAATGGCGCGATGCGGTGGAACTTAACCTATTGTTGATATGATGTAGCAACCCGGGAGGCTGGGCTTTAATAATACATGTCACGGTAAGCGCAGTGAAGATCGTCGGCAAGAAGGGGATGATTTAGGTGGTGGAGGGGTAACATACAGAAAAGAGGGCAATGAGTGAGGGTGTTATGGTTGGTTTTTGGAAAGCTGTTATATGGGGGTTGAAAGGAGTTTGGGAGTGACGAAAGTGCCGAGGTCTGGAGTTTGTGTATGATCAACGAAAATGGGAGGGTTGCTGATGATTTAAAAGGATGTTTTTGTGTGAGTTAATTTTACATAATTAATCCACTCTAGTATAATTAGTCTAAAGGAAGCTGGAAATACAACATTTATACTGATGGTGGTAATTTTTTGCATTGTAGATACCCCTGAAGAAGGGAACCAATCCCGAAATGCATTGGGTAATGTGAATAAAGTCGTGACATGCGGAAACATGTATCTCTCCTGAGTTTGTGTTAACAACTACGAATGGCAGATGTATGAGTAAAATAAATTGAAGAAAAAACGCGTTAAACATGGTAAAGAATATTGAACAAAATAAGGAGCAACAAGAAGCGTAATTGGTTAACTTGATTTATTGGATTCATATAGTCCAGGATTAGGCTGTGCAGCCGGATTGGTACCCAAATATGGTTCCTTCGTGTTGGTTCTCATTGGAAGCGCAATGGGGCAGGGCGCGCCGTGCTTGCACGCCTTCACAAGTTTAAAATGGTTAAACATCAAGTACACAAGCATGGAAAACATGGATTACAATGGTGTGCATCTTTCCACCCATAAATGTTCCTTGTGAATATGCCCCATAGTTTGGGGAAAATCAGAGACTGGGTGGTGAATAGGGCCTTGATTTCATGGGAGAATGCGCAGCTTCTTTTTCCGATAATTTTGGAGGGAGAATAAGCTGATATACTATTAAATTTTGTCTATCTTAAAGAAACTGCAGCCACTGCGATTTGAAACAACTCAGGAGGCAGTTGGGGCTCTCTTTAAATATCTGCAGGTTTACACAAAACAGACACAGTGGGTAAAATGGTTGAATTTAGAGGGAACTTCCAGTCCCAGTTCTTAAGTATGCAAGACAAGTGATCACGAAAGAACGGGGTGAACTTAACCCAGGCTCAGTGGTTGGAAGTTTCGGCTCTTAATTTCAGAGTATTACGTGGTCCCAATTTTTGCAAAATGCAACTATATTCCCAATGGACGGTATATTATACTCTGGCCTTGTTACATAAATGAAATGTCAATATATTTGAGCAGTGCCCTAGATGCAACGGGCACCTGGATCCACATTATTTGGGAATGTAGTAGTGTCCAAATCTTTCAGAAAGAGGTGATGAGAGGGCTGCAGAGCTCATTTGGGAAGGCGTATTTAGTGGATGTGAATGCTGTTTTGTTAGGTTGCTCAAAACATTTAGGTATTACTCCTGTTTCAGTCCTCTGTTAGTGGTCTATAGCAATGTAGTTGGCGAGGTCAATTATCACGACATTAAGGAAATCTGCTTAATCACCAAAGATGCAAATGTGGATAGAAAAGGTTAATAAAGTATATTCAAGGGGGCAACTCTGTGGAAAACGGGTTGGGAATGGTAGAAGCTTTGCAAAAATTTGAAAATATTCTGCCCCATTTATACAGGTTGGAAACAAGCTGATAACTGCAATGAGTGTACGGGAGTTGGGGAAAGGATAGAATTCAGCTGTCTCCAGAACTAAATCTGCATTTTAAGCATTTATATATATATATGTATACGGATATTTATGTATACAGCATTCTGTACTAAAATATTTTTTATATTGCCACCTTAGAGAAAGAACTTTTTAGCAATTTATGCCTTTTGATAATGTATTTAGCATTTAGTATTATGATTTCTACGCTGGGACATTAGAGAAAGAACGTTTTAGCACTTGATATTTTAGAAATTGTCCTTAGCTCACAGCACTTGATTTGAGTTGAATTCTGGCACTTTAAAGAAGGTATTTTCAGCATTTGACTTTCTAGGAAATTGTATACGTTTTCTAGCATGGGCTAAACATGCACTTCAGAATGTTTACATGGATATTAAGGTATCTAGCATTTGAGCTCAACAGCGGCACTTTAGAGTATGAACTCATCAGCATATGACACTTCTGAAACTGTATTTAGCACACATGACTTTGTTGTATATTTCGGCCTTTTAGAAAAGGATTTTTTAGTAAACAATAATGTTGGAATTGATTTATTTGCTTTTTTGGGATGTTAAAGTATATATGGGATGTCTTATACCCTGCCCTGTTCGGACCTGGCACTTGCACTTTATAAACGGAATTGAAGATGAATTAGATAATGTATGCAGTAAGATGTGTTTTTGAACTGCTATGTGACCCTGTAGGAAAATGCAAAAAAAGGGAAAAAAAAGGGAAAGCGATAGGAGAAAGATGGTAGGGACAATGTATTTTCCTCTAGGCACATTGATTGGCGTTGACAATACTTGTTATAACTGGTAAATGTCAGTGTGAGATATGAGATAAAACGCAGTTGGGTTCCTTTCATTTTTCATCTGGTCTAGTGTTCCTCCTGTAAGGCCTTCCCAGTCTTCTCTCCTCTTTTTCCTATTATTACTCTTTTTGCTTCTCTCTCTTTGCCTCCCTCTTTTTACTTTTCTCTTCTTCCTCTTTCAGGATATATCTCTTTAGTTATTTCCTGCATGTATACATCCTGAGTGGAAGCTAACAGTGCTTAAAGTAAGCATTGACATAGATTTTGCTATCTGATAATAGGAACCCACACCCACAATTTTGATGTGGATCTTGGTTAACTCATACCTATGTAGATACATATAGGCTTAATTTTGAGTTAGATGTTTCGGAGCTGAAGGTAGCCTTCTACTTTTTAGGTCTCGCCTACGCAGCGCGCATGCGCTGCGTAGGAGGAGACCTCTTGGAATCGATTCGCTTTTTCGCCCAAAAACGTGCACGCTTTGCATTGCTTTCAATGGCAACGCATGCACGTTTGGCGATTCCCTTGCGGGAGCGAGCTTTGGCGACATCTGTTTGTAATTAACTTTCAAACAGATGGTGCCCCTGCTCGCTCCCGCAAGGGAAACGCTTTGTGGGTCTGTTCGTCCCTGCTCTCGGCCGCACTCCCCCTCCCCCTGTTTTTTTTTTTGCTAATCACAGGCGCTGTTTACATGCAAACCCTGTGCTTGGATTCACTTCACTAGAGCACACGCTGCATTCCCCCACACAGACAATGCTGCTGTTGACACACACCTCACTAAGCACTGCACCAGTTACAAGCACGCACTTGCCCGGCTCTCGCCTGTACAAGTCTCCTTGTTTTACTTTTTATTTCCAGGTGCTGTACCTTGTAATTCCCTGGATGGGGCTTTCGCCAGGAGCTTCCCCTCCTAACTTGCTGTTCTCCTCTGGCTCCCTGGCCAGCCGGTTGATTCCGGGTGCCTCCAGCCTTCCCGTTTGATTTCTTCTGACGGCTCGTCTCTCTACAGCACAGGTGGCTCCCAGACCCGCTCGCCTCGGTTTTTATTCAACGCTCCACGTCTCCAGGCAGCTGTCGGGACCCCCTGCTTTCCTGGGCCTCTCACCGGGGCTACAAGCGCGCCCCCGGGTCCCAACGCACCACCACAGAGGTGCTCAGGCCTCAGAGCCAGTCCACCGCAGGCCCGTCTTAAAGTCCGGCTCGGAGTGGGATCCCCGGCATTCAATCGCAGTCAGGACGGGTCTGCCCCCTATCCCGCGGCCCGGCAGCAACCCCCAGTACGGCAGGTATGTTCAGGCTTTCTTCGGCCGGCTATCTGAATTCTGCATAACCAATGAGTGGGATACTGACTTGGGCCCTGGTCTCCGGAATCAATATTATATCAAATGTGCTTTCTATTCTAGTAGGAACTTCTTAGTTTAGTTATGGGTCCCAGCAATGTTCGATCTTCATTACTCAGCTATCCATACCTCCCCTCTGCTCACTGCCCGACCCCTCTTCCTCTACTCCCCCCCCTGCTTCCCTCACATTGTGACGTGCTTCCCAGAGTCGCTCTTGCAATGCCTGCGAAAAGATAATAGCTTCCAAGGTATACAATGGGCTGGCTTTCTAGGGCGTCTTTCGCCACTTCCACTTCACCCCCTACGTGTATATGCCTTTCTCACCTTTAGAAAACATTCTGCACATGTGCGTCTCTTTGTATGTACGCATTTATTGCATTCTGTATGTGAGCGCGTGTATTATTGCCTTCAGTCAATGTGTGTTTTTGGGGTATGTGAGTGCGCCTCTGTGTGTTTGTGTGTGTGCCCGTCTGTGTGTAGCGTGTGATGCCTGACTGCGCTTGCATTTGTGCTGGGAGTGGTGTGTATCTTGTTGGTGTGTGTTTTTATGTGCTGTTAATCATATTCTGTGTGCATGGAATAATATGTTACATTGCTTCTACAGGGGCGGGAACACCAACCAGAGAACTGCATCGATAAAATTCCAATGCACCAATTAGTTTCAACAGATTCCTTATCAAAACAAAGGCGGTAAGGCCTACTTAACACTGATTATTGCTGTTTTTATTAGCCAAACAGCAGTCGTTGGCTGTACGTGCCAGTTAAAAACCTAAAGAGAAATAAGAACTCTGCCGTAGATTCAAATCCTGCCTCGGTGCAGTATTTGGGAGAAACGTGCAGTGGCTCTGCGCCTTTGACTCTCACTTGTCAAACCTCGTTCCAGCTCCCCACTCTACCTCCCATGCTCTGTGCAGACATTTAATTCTAGTTGATCCGTGTCTCTATCTCTCAGTACAGCCCATTTTCCTGTCTCTCATTCACTCTCTCGTGCTCTCTTTCTAAGTGTCTCTCGCTTCAAATCTCTCTCCTCATCTCTCTCCTCTTTCTGTCTCTTATCTTACCCATCCCCTTGTCTTTTCATCCCACTCTCGCCCTCGCTCTATCTCTCTTATTTAACCCACCCATTCTTCTCACACAATATCTCACTCCCTCTCTATTTATCTTTCATCTTATTCACCCTGTTGTCTTTATCTCCCCCCTCTCTCTTTATCCCTTGTCTTACTCCTTCACCCAAGTCGCCCCATCTTTCTCTCTCCCTCCTTCTCTCTTACTCTCTCACCTTACCTACTCACCTGTCTTCATCTCTCTCCCCCCTTGCTCTCTTGCTCTCTCTCCTTACCCATCCACCCATGTTGCCCCATCTCGCTCTGTGTCCTTAAAATCTCTTGTTTCTTCAAATCTGGATGCTTCAAACCTCCCATTGCAAACCAGTGAACGGTAGGGGTCTTCTGAACCTTCACAGCTGTGCTTCAGGAAATAGGAAACACCTCTACATAGTTTGCGTGAAGAGGGTCCTGTAACACTCGAAGCCTTCTCCTAAAAATCCTGGTCACTGCGCTCTACCCTCAGCCCAGCCACCATCTTCGCCCTCCTCACCCCGACCATACTTTAACCAACCTCACAATTGTGTAGCGCCCGCTGTTATGTGAGTTTAGTACTCATACAAAATACGTGACGCAATGGAAAAAATGGACATGTTGCTTCACTGCAGACTCTCATTAACTAATTGACATTTTTATTGTTGTCATGCTCCATTAAAGTGCATGTTCTACAAGGGCATCTTCTGTCCTCCCTGTCCTTACTTGCACCCGCCTCCCACAGCACTTCCACATCAAAGCTGCTTCCACCTGCCCGTTGCCCCCGTCAGAGCACTTCAAATGCTTGCATGCATTTTTCAAAGGTGTAAAATAAATATAAGGTAACAAAAATGCTTATTACTTTATTATAACTTTTCAACATGCTGCACAGCAGGTACACTGCTCTACAACATAGCCTAAACACATTGGCAAAGCCAATAGGTCTGGCAAAACACTTATAAGGTCCCAAAAGCGAGACCTATTGGCTATGCCAATGCTTGTTTCCTTTGAAGTTGCTTTTTTAATGGCTCAGCACTGAGGTCAAACGCTCGCCATTCATATTAGCTATAAGACATGGTATTGAACCATTTCAGTGATCCCTGGTGCAGGGAGTGGTGTTAAAAGTCAGCCCAAAATCTTTTTGTAATACAAATATCTTAGGAACTCCTGAATGGAGTTACACCAAACCTCAAAGTGTCTTTGTTGTGATGAGGGCTTTCTTCCAATGTGGCTGCTATTCAATTAAAGCAAGAAGGATAATGCATAATCTGAAGCCTCTGTGTCCTGCCATAGCATTCAGAAGGTGCCCGTCTATTAAGTACATTACAGTGCAAACCTTCCAACTACTTCCAAGTGGGTTGCTCTGGTGCTCTGGAGAGAGATGGTTTTAACGGGTGATGCCCAGGAGGTGTAACATTGATGCAAGTTTGTTTTTGTGACAGGTCTGTCAGCTGTATCTGCTGAGAAGGTGCAAGACCCAGAGTTTTGTAATAAAGCTGGAATGAAGATGGCTCCAGCCTTGCTATGGAACATGGATATCTGAGGCTACAGTTCTGGGGTGGGGGCATATGTTGGTGCATGGATTCCATAACCTTATTTTATTAAGATTCTGCCACTGAAAAATAACTAAAATCCCTGAACTTGTTTTACTGAGGATACAGGGGCTGTGGGGTTACACTACTGCCTGGACCTTGTATCCTTTTATATATTCAAAAAGGACAACTCTATATGCCCACGGGACACAGGTCAATATATATATTTATCTGAGCAAAACGTCACATGGGACTCAGTCAAAGAGAGACTTCGTCTCTGGGTTAGAGGAGTCTACCATCTACTTAGCATCATAATTCAGATCCAACTTTATTGAACACAAACAACAGTTCAGAAAGTACAGTAGTGGACAAAGTACAAATTTCCATCATACATGTATTGGATCCATACATATACACTATGGTGTGAAAAAAGTGAATATAGTGCAGACGACGCAGTGCTCACACAGTGATCATATTTACAACATATAATACAAAAAAACACTGTACAGGCCCCAATAGTTGTTTAATCGCATTTGACCAAAGAAACAACGTTCCAGCAAATCCACTATCCTTTCTTGCGAGTTGTAAATGTCAACCAATTGGTGGGGGTTGTCTGCGTTTCAACCCCAAATTGTTTAAAGTGTCTCCTCAGTACGTAGCCATCAGACTACCAAACCTGCACATATAAGAAAAAAGAGCAGAAAATCCCCCACTATGACACATTGTGCTAAACAAATGTAGTTAGCACCACCTCTCCAGTTACTCACCACATTAATGTGGGTGTAGATAACATCAACTGTCTGTCACCATTAATTCAGCAACAAAATCAAACCCTAAATTATAAAAATTAAAAATCTACTGTCTGAAGTTCATGCTGATTGGTGCTCTGAGGACTGGGGTCCACCATTCCCCCATTCCCAAACCTCAAGGCTACAAAACGAGTGATCATGCGCCAGTGCATAAAGTGTTCTCCTAATAGTATGAACAATCTCACCTCCAAGCGTATACAGTAAGCAAAGTGCAAACATGCTCTCTCTTTCAAATGAAAGAGCTATGCACCAAGGATTTATGTGGTTTGTGGGAAAGATGATGGTGTGACCATGCATTATATGGTATAAATTACCCCTTGCTGTACATGATAAGGATATTGCAGGTCACCTCGGAGTTCCATAACCTTATAAAGGAACTCAGCCTTTGGCCTCATTCCTCTATATGGGTATTGAACTCCTCACAATATCCTTATAATGTTTGGCAGGAGGTACTTTATCCCATCATAATAAGAAAAGACATGTCATTCATGGCAAAGTAGTGAGTTTTACTCAGTTATAAAGAAATCTTGTAAGGTTAGGGCAAGAGGCTGGTGACTCTGTTCCTCATCTGTGATTATGTATCCTGGTTGGCTTTTTTATATATATTAACATATGGTTGGAACCCTCTTTAAAAGCATGGTAATAAAATAAAAGTAAAGCAAATATAACTTTCCACTGGTTGTAGGGGTTTGTTTTGTGTCTTCTGCGTGATTGAAGTTAATCTCCTACTGTTTCATCTACTGAATGGAGTGTCTGGGCATAGCTGTGTCCTTGAATGTTAAAGCTTTAAATATATCTGAGAAAAAAAAGCAGCATAGCTGTGTCCTTGAATGTTAAAGCTTTAAATATATCTGAGATAAAAAGCATTGATAAGACTGGTTAGGCAACAAACTGGTATTGTTTTCGTACAGGCAAGATCCTTTCCTGCAGAAAACTAAACATATTTTAAACTAAAGGTTTTCCACAGAAATACCTAGCTGCACTCTGAATTATAAACCTGTCAGTGTATCAGTTTTGATCATATAGAAACTTGAATGTCCCAGTGGAAAGGTATGTACAGACACCAAAGAGAGGACAGTCATGGCAGAGTTTACAATGGGAACCATTTTTATAGTTCGCAGAAATGTATATGCTCCTAGCTTGCTTCTGGTATTTCTTTACAATATTACTGGTAATTGTCAGAATTTAAGGATGAGAGTACTCTGTAGTGAGGATTTTAACATGTTGCTTGATGGTTATTTAGACAGGTCAGCCAAAGCAAATCATCAACACGATAAGCAAGTCATACCTTTTCAAAATTGCATGGACACTTGTAGACTGGCTCGCCTTTTACTCATCTGTCATTTTACAGAGAGAAACTATTAATTTTCCTCATCTGCTCATTGAGAGCACACATAAGAGAACAGATTTCATTTTATTTTCTGAAAGCTTACTTGGGCATTTATTGACAGTGAAATTAGAGACATTGCAGTTTCTGACAACTAATCCTGTTGTTGCTATGACTCAGTGTGGAAATAATTAACTTTTAATTCTTCAATTTTAACTGATAAAATATTTAAAGCAAAATTACAATGTGTTATTACTTATCACTTGACTACTAATGTTGATACAGTAGCAGATTTCTTTGTTCTATGGGATCCTCTAAATGCTACACTTAGATGTACTAAGATGTCCTATTATTGGTTATTCAACCACTAAGAATAAATTATGTAAAATCAACCTTAAGAGATTGAACAAAAAATGTAAAGAAACTGAAATTAAATATCCACAGTGCAAGAATCTTTCTTGGTTGATGAAAGACAAAGATTCTATAGTAAAGTTCAATCATTTTTTTGTTGTCCATGCAGAAAGAAATATTTTCTACACTCGTCTATTTTTGGGAACATATTGAGATGTCTAGGAAACTACACTCTGTAGTTAATGGTTTTGGTAGGATCCTAATATCAAAGGAGGAAATCAAAGAGGTACTTGCCACCGACTATAAAAATGTGTAAGCAGCAGAGACACCAAATTTGTAGATAAGGTTGATGACTTTTTATATTAATGTACACTCCCAAAATGAAACAATCAGGGTTGAGGCTCCTGTTTTCTGCTTCTTTTGCATAGAGTTTTGGTCAAGCACAGCCACACACATGCATTATTTCTAAAATGTCTTTTGAAGAAATTGAACCTCTTATACTCAAATTTTCACAAAGTGAAGCAGAAAATAGTTATAGCCTGCCTAATAAGGGAAAACAGATAACAAGTCAAGCCCAGAGAAAGGGTTTGTCTGAAACCATCAAAATGTAAAGTAAAAAGTGTGTTTAAAAGTGGTACAAGGGGGCGTGGACAAGATGGCGGCTGTGTAGGGCGTGTTTTGCAGCTCCACCACGACAATCGCCTTGAAATCGCCTGCTCAGCAATCTCATCCCTGGCAGGGGGGTCGAGAATCAGACCCTGGATCACGTCCGGGGCCTGTGGGTGTGCACGTCGACACGGAACTGCATACCAGCGTGACGGCGCCCGGCAGAGTGAAGGGAGGCGCGGACCCAAGAAACGAGGTGGGAGACACCCGGTGTGCCAGCGGGGGCCCCGACGGCGATCGTTGCCGGGAGCTGACCGCCTCATCTGCAGCTCTTGGCGGATCGGAGAACTTGGAGGACCCTGTGCCGTCGGCCGGGGTCGATCAGCCTGGTGAGAGAGCGACGCAGCGGGTGCGGACCTACCTCGAGTACGGTGCGGCTCCTGGAGGATGACGAGTGCGGTGCAGGTCCCTGCTGCCCGCGAACAGAAGGCCGCAAGAGACTAGAAAAGGGAAGCCTGGGACGCCTGTATACATCTCTCCCGGGGCTGGTGGATTGACCCGTTGGCACTACGGAACGGAAGTGCCAGCAGAGGAGCTCGAGACGCGCCGCATTACACTCCGAAGCCCCATGGTGCTGATGTTCCCGGCGCAGTGAAAGAGTTGTGGCCTGCGAACCCGGGGCACGGGGAAGGTGACGCCCGGAGTGCCAGCTGGAGCCCTAGCAGCGATCGGTACCTGGAGCCGACCGCCTCCCCTGAGTGCGGGGGCCCGAGCTGCGGATCTCAGCGGAACGAAGAGACTGGAGGACCCTGCGCCGCCGGCCGAGCTCACACAGCCTGGTGAGAGAGCTCTGCGGTGCACGTGGGCCTGCCGCAGGGAGTGAACGGCCCCCGGGGCGCGACAAGTGCGCTGCAGGATCTCAGATGCCTGTAGGCAGGAGGCCTTGAGGAACAAAAAGAGGGCCTGAGGTCTGACCCGTTGGCGCCACGGAGCCAAAGTGACAGCAGAAGAGCTTGGGCTGCACCACTTAACGCTCCGACACTTAGGGGCTCTGATGCGACCCGGTAGAAGCGACGCTCGTTGGAGGAACGCCGCCACTGGCTGGTAAGGGCGAAGCGTGAACCCATGCGAAGCGGCCCTGGAGGCCCCTGGTGCGCGGTGTGAAGCAAAGATAACAGCAGAGCCCTGGGGAGGGAGAAAGAGAGCTGCGCGGTTGGGACATAGCAAGGGAGTAGATGAGAAGGCCCGCTCCAAGAACTGCCCGCAATAGTAGACCTACCACGTGGCTTTGGTGCAGTCACAGGGAATCGATCACCTGGTCAGCACCGGACTCTTGAGTAATTAGTGGACAGGGCATTCAGTGCACATGTAGGGCTGAGAGGACGTAGCTGCGGAACCGCCTGACCTCCTACGGTGAGCGGGGCCCGAAATCTTTCACAGCCCCAGAATCTTGATGGACAGGGGTGTGGCTTGCTGGCCGGGCTGGGGGAGCGTGGACCTGGAGCTCCCTGGCAAATGAGGCCCGGGGTCTGGGGCATGTGATCGCCATCTAAAGCGGGGTCCTGGCCTTGGTCATCGGATTACACAGACAAGCCAGCGATTGACAACTGACAGCACCCAAAAGCGTCGCACCCTCACCAGCTGCTCCGAACAAAGGAAATGGCTAGTGCACGTCTGAAAAAGGAGCGCTCTGTCAAAGAAATGCTCCTAAAACAGCTCACTCAAGGGGCGACTGACAATACAGGCCAAGAGACCGAGGGGTCGCCAGGGAATCGAGAGGGTGCGGATGCTCCGGCCACGAAGGCCTTCATGACGGAGCTGTTCACATCATTGAGAGCTGAATCTACAGGAACTCAAAGAACAAATAGCAGCCGACCTCAAAGAAGTAAAACGTGACGTGGAAGACATCGGGGAGCGAGTGGCAACTCTTGAAGAGCACGAAACCGGACGGGTTGAAGAAATCAAGATGATGCAGCAAGAGCTCCTCTGACTCAAAGAGCAACATATAGAACTGCAAGGTCAAGCGGAGGATCTGGAAAATCGTTCCCGCCGCAATAACGTACGCATCAGAGGAGTGCCATCCGGCGCAGAAGGGGAGGACATCGGAGTTTGTATCGACCCTATGTCGACAGGTACTAGGAGATGAGCACACGACCGAGATCCAGATTGATAGAGCTCATCGAGTAGGCCTACCAAGGGGTAGGAAGGCGCCACCGCCGGACATTCTCATATGTATCCATGACTTCCAATTGAAAGAACTTATTATAAAGAAAGCTAGAGCGGCACACCCTTTGCAGTTCCACGGAACCTCCCCAACGCTCTACCAAGACCTATCGGCGAACACCTTAAGTAAACGCAGGTTACAATGCATTTGAAAGAACTGGGGATTGCCTACTCCTGGGGCCATCCTTTTCGAATTTTCTTCAGATACGAGGGTAAGCTGCGGCAGATTCGCTCTCTCCAGGAGACCAGAGAGGTGTTAGGAATGGCAAGGTCACAGTCCCCAGAGCCACAACGCAAATCTACCAAAGGTTCAAGCCAAGCACATCCCCGTTGGCAAAAAGTGTGGAAGCCCTCGACACCACATAAACCAGACACGGCCACTATTATCAAAGAGCAAGAAGCGGTCATTTCCTCCTTTTCCAGTGGCCCTGTTCAACCAGCACCCTGCTGAACGCCTTAAGTAAACGCAGGTTACAATGCATTTGAAAGAACTGGGGATTGCCTACTCCTGGGGCCATCCTTTTCGAATTTTCTTCAGATACGAGGGTAAGCTGCGGCAGATTCGCTCTCTCCAGGAGACCAGAGAGGTGTTAGGAATGGCAAGGTCACAGTCCCCAGAGCCACAACGCAAATCTACCAAAGGTTCGAGCCAAGCACATCCCCGTTGGCAAAAAGTGTGGAAGCCCTCGACACCACATAAACCAGACACGGCCACTATTATCAAAGAGCAAGAAGCGGTCATTTCCTCCTTTTCCAGTGGCCCTGTTCAACCAGCACCCTGCTGAACGCAATGCCGGATAGCATCACAGAGCCCACCATAGAGGCGGAGCCGGAGGCTGAGCTTTCCTCTCCTTGTGGACTCGCTCAGGTCACTGCCCCTTTACTAGTTTTTTGCTGACGAACTTTGGTCATAATAGACTATTGCTTTACTCCATCCTGTTAGATGTATTTTTTTTGGGGTATACTGCACCGGTGTTAAGGCCCCCAGCCTTAAGACGGCACGGACAAGCACCCTTGTGTCCGTGCTACTCCAGCCCCCCCAAGCTGAGCTTGACTACCGCCCTTCTCCTCCATTAGGTACATGTAATGGGTAAAGATCTTAAGGTCGTCTCTCTCAATGTTCGAGGGCTTAACCATCCCGTAAAGCGCTTGGCTATCCTCTCGCTGCTAGAAAATGCAGAAGGGGACATTTGCATGCTACAAGAAACCCACTTACTATCCAAAGACACGCCTCACATGCGTACACGCAGATTTCCACGCCAATATTGGTCTGCAAGTACCTCCAAAACCAGTGGGGTAGCTATATTGCTTAGCGCAAAATTTGAAGGCAAAGTCCTCTCAACGCTTTATGAAGTGAGGGGAGGGTTCTTGCTCTGAGGGTACAGTGGGGCTCCACTCTTCTCACTCTCCTCAATATCTACTCACCTAACTCAAACCAGGAACCTTTTCTCATTAAGACTCTCACGGAAGGGCTGGCATCAGCTGACGCAGCAATTTTGGTAGGAGGCGATTTTAACTTAGTAATGGATAATAACTGGGATCGATCGTGCCAGCGACAAGCACAGACAGGAGCAATCTCCTCTGAGGGTAAGGGATTGCTTGCAGAATGCAGGCTGCCTGACATTTGGTGCCATCACCATCCAGACACATGAGATTACACATACTACTCAGCTGCACATAAGTCCTATGCGCGCCTAGACCACTTCCTAGCGTCGACAACGCTCTTGCCTAGAGTATGGGAGACTTCGATAGAGCCTCGCTCATTATCAGATCATGCCCTAATCACAGTCACACTATACATGGGGGAAGCCACTTACACTCCAGCACGCTGGCGCTTGCGAGAGGGGCTGTTACAATCACCAAACACAGTGAAGGAGATCCGTGGGAAAATTGTGGAGTACATAAAACATAATGTTAGAGCGGACACCCCGTTAGCTGCAATCTGGGAGGCCCTGAAGGTGGTGGTACGGGGGGAGTTCATGGCCATATCCTCCGCCGAGAATAGAAAGCGCAGGGAAATGCGGCAGAGCATCACACAAGAGGTGAGGGAGTTGGAGGTAATACATAAACGCACAGGAGCGCAGAGGGTATGGCGGGAGTTGGAAAGAAAGGGACTCCTATGAAAACGTCTTGACTTGGACAGGGCGGAGTATGCGCTACTGCGACTACGACATAAGTTTTACTTAAGTAGCGACAAATGTGGGAGGATGCCGGCCCATTAGTTGAGGGCTAAGACACTGGCAGGGGCGATACCTATGATACAGAAGCCGTCAGGGGAGGAGGTGTACGCAGATAGTCAGATAGCTGATACATTTAAACAGTTTTATCAATCTTTATACACCAAAGAGGATATAGGGCAGGCAGCCATGAGTGAGTAACTTGAAAAGTGCAATCTCACACCCCTTCCCAAGGAACAGGCGAGTGAACTGGATGAGCCCATCCGACCGGAAGAAATCATATGGGCCATAGCTAGTTGAAGTTGAACAAGGCCCCAGGCCCTGACGGGTACCAAGCCTTGTTCTCCAAGACCTTCTGTGTAGAACTGGCCCCTCTACTCACGAGACTGTATAACTCTTTTCTGGATAGTGGCACGATCTCTGATTCCATGGCGGAAGTGGCGGTTTCAGTGATCCTTAAACCTCATAAAGATCCTAGTCAATGCGGGTCGTACCGTCCAATCTCCTTACTTAACCTGGACGCGAAGCTCTTTACGGGGGTGCTGGCTGCACGTTTAAATCCGATGATGGCGGGGCTGATAGACCCAGACCAGGCGGGGTTTATCCCCACTCGACAGGGTGGAGATAATACGAAGCGTCTCCTACATCTTATGGACAGCGTGCGTCGATGTGGGAGGGAAGCCCTATTCCTGTCAATAGATGCAGAGAAAGCATTTGACAGGGTACGGTGGAGCTACCTGTTCGATACTCTGCATTGCTTCGGTTTTGGAGAGCGATTCATAAAATGGATTCGATGTATATATCAGACACCTCGAGCTTTTCTTAGAGTTAATGGGACGTCCTCCACATCCTTTCGGATAGCAAGGGGCACGAGGCAGGGGTGCCCGCTCTCGCCCCTCCTCTTTGCCTTATATATGGAGCCCCTTGCCCAACGGATCAGGGACCACCCCCAAATAAAAGGTCTGCGCTTTGGAGGGGACATGCATAAAATAAGCCTTTATGCAGATGTGATTTTATCGCTGGCGGATCCACTCACCTCCCTACCAGCTCTTTTGGAGGAGAGGGAGAGGGAGAGTTTCGGGGCGCTATCCGGTTTTAAAGTGAATCTAAGCAAATCTCAGGTGCTCAACCTCTCTACCCCGCCAGAATATGAGGAGTCTCTATGGGAGAGCTTCACAGCCGATAATGTATCTGGGTATTCCATTAGCTAAGAACGATCTCAAGGACGCTGGAGTTGAACTATTCAGCACTGTTAGAGCAGACAACGAAAGCCCTAGCCGGATGGGAGAGGCTGAAGCTAGCTTGGTTCGGTTATATAGCAGCAGTCAAAATGACAGTGCTGCCACAAATTCTATATATCTTTCAGCTGCTACCGTTGGTTCCCCCCCCCCGAAGGTGCTGCGCTCCCTCCAATTGGCCATCAATAAATTTGTTTGTGGAGGGAAGAAGACACGTCTGCCCTTTTCTCAAATGTCAAAACCCAAGCATGATGGGGGTGCAGCCCTCCCTGTAATACAGAGATACCTACAAGCCTCTCACCTCCAATATATTGTGGAGTGGAATCGACCACTCTCCGAAAAACACTGCACCTTCATGGATCAGGCGGTGGCCGGGATTAATATTTGGAGGGAGGCCTGGCTTCCACGCAAATTGAAGGCATGGGGCCTTTACTCGTCCCCAGTCACAGCGGCCACGATGAAGGTATGGGACACGGTGGCGCTCAGAAGGGGTCTGACGACTTTCCCATCCCCGATGTCTCCCATAGTCGATAACCCGGACTACCCTCCGGGCTGTAAATCTGAGCTGTTCCAGAGATGGGGGGAGGCGGGGTGTAAGTGGGTTGGTTCGCTGTTTGATACCCAGGGTATCATCCCTTATGAGCAATTAGGGCAAGACTGCGATTTGCCTAAAGCCGATGAATTCCATTATCTCCAACTCTGACACTGGGTTACCTCCCCATCATACATAGCGCAGGCCTCCCGATAGCTTACTCCTTTTGAGAAATGGTTGGTGGGCAAAACAGACGATAAACACCTCATCTATACACAACGAGCCCACGGGTCCAGACTGAGTGGCTGAGCAGAAGGTGGATTTAAGAAAACCAAGCTTAGCGTCGGGGGTATCCCTTTTCAGGACGGTTCCCCTTACACACCATCGGTGTCATGCTTCATCATAGGGGTGCCTCCTCGTGTCCGAACCTAGTTCTAACGCGGGCTATGACCCCCTCTCTACAAGGCAGGAGCTCAGGGATGTTTTAAGTGGGCAACTGGGTTGTACTAAAACCCTATGTGAGCTAGGTGTATGAACAAATCATGAAAAAATGTGCAGTGCTAAAATGAGGTGATAGTGAGTTTAAAACTGCCTGCGAGGCTAGCTGACAGCAAACTTTATTTAGCTACGTAGCGACAGGATTAAAAAGCAATGAGCTGGGATATGAAGCTGACCATCATTGGAGACAGCCACATATACTAGATCGACATGTTTCATGTATTATGTCTGCGACTTTCGCTGCCGGCCTTTATGGTTGTAGGCATACAGCTGTGTACTGCTAATACTGCTGGATTAAAAGATTAGTTCCATAAAAGTGGTACAAAATTTTAAATATTCACTTGACCCACTCTTGCAATTGATGAACTTTAGGAGTAGTATAGGATCTTGACAATGAAATTATGCAGCTCAAATCCTAAATGCGACCACTAATAGAAAACGTAGACTGGCAAATACACTTGAATGACATAAATTCAAATATAGATAAAGATGTTGAAGTTCACAAAATTACAAATTTTAAGTGTGGCACTGATGATTATAGCAATGATGTGATGTACAACTAGCCTGTGATTTATAATGTGAGACGTTATAATGAGGGTTGCACAGGCTCCACCACTAAGTCAAGAAGTACAATGACAACAAAGAAAAACACATTCTAAGAGAAAGAATAACTAAACAGTGGGAAACACCAGAAATATGTGTACAAAGTGGTGCTGAATAGCTACAGAAAGTGGGGTGAAAATAAACAAACCAATACTCACTGTAACAGGATACCTCACTTTTTATAGAGAAAGCACCATCAGCCTTGAAATGCACAGAGAGGAAATTAAACACAACGCTGCTCATAAATCGAACAAAGACCTTGTAAATAATATCTCAAAATAATATTTGACTGAGAAAGAGAATCAGAAGGAGAAGCCACTGCTTCAAACACACGACTTGGACCTACAACTGGTGTCTGCCGCCTGTGCATCACGGTTCTGAAATCTGCAGGACCTCATTGCGTCATCTGGTGTTCTTCTCCCTCATCATTGCTAGACCTTCCAGTTGCTCCCCCAATGATGCCTGTAAAATTTGATAGTGCTCCTCCATATTGTTAACCAAGTTACATACTCGTCAATGGAGATGAGCGCCTCCATGAAAAGCATGCTTCGTCTTACTGATTCCTCCTATTGAGGATAGCTCTGCCCTACCTCATCTACCCAATACTTGAGGGTGATGCTTCCTGAGTGTTATGGGGGACGAGATTGAGGGAAGCCACCAGAGGGTGGACAGTCTTGCGAATAAATCGCTGGTAATAGGCACACATATCCTGGAGAGTCCAGAATTGGCCATGCTGGGCTGACCACTGGAGCTGAAAACTAGTGATGAAGAGGGCAGGAGAAGCTTCTGGGGTCTGGGCAGGTTGGGGAGAATCAACAGCTGACTCTCTGGTAGCTGGGATGTTGACCTGTGGTGTGCTTTCAAACAGGAAAACAGGGGCAATCTGGAAAAGGTCCACACAGGGTACAGTGCATGATGATAATGTGCCTCATATCTTGGCTATTGGATGAGTACTGGGGGTGCATTGGCTCTCGTCAGTTGCCTGGGATGGAAGTGCAGTCTCCTCATCAACTAGCAGAGACAGTGGTCTTCAGGACAAGTGTTTTGGGTTCTGAAATGGCATGTTAACCCTCACTGGTGGAAGGTGCATAAGGTTCTTGCAGGTCACCCACAAGTGCTTTGAAGAGGTTGGTAGGATAGGCGAATATGATGCACACATCAGTGGTGTTCACAGACATGTGGCCTTTCTAGTGTGACAAAATTTGGCATTTCTAAACAGTCAGCATGTGTGTTAGCCTGTCACCCAGGTATGTGTTGTGCACGACATGGTTTGCCTTAAAAGTGTGGCTTACATTTTGGAACAAAGTAACTTAGCAGGCTCTGCCACAGGCGTTGGACGATCAAACTCTCTCTGATGGTTGGGATTAGAAATGCACCCAAGATGATGGAACAGACTGGATATTGTAGCTCCGGCTGCAAGAAAAATAGATTTCTGCATGTGACATTGGATATGGTTAGCGGCTAATAAGATATATATACCCTATAATGAATAAATGATGTTGCATACTAAAGACACATAAATATGGTTATGATGGACAACAATGGTGACATGCGGTTAAGTGCAGGACAATGTTTCTTCAGAGCAGTAAGCTGTAGGAGACAGGGTTTGTGTTTGAGCATGATGATGGATGCCTACTTGGCCCCAGAAGAGTATTTGTCTGTTTTGCCTATTCCAATAGCACCGCTGTAATACAGATGCGGTCTCTTCTGTTTGTTGGAAGCAGAGAATAATGCGAACCACAAATGGAGGCACACACACATTTATACATGTCATAGTAAAATAGCACACAGATGTAAAATGAGTGCACACTAAGAACACCAGGCTACTGTTATACTCAAAGAGTGGCACATTTGATGTGTAGACAGATGAAAAGTAAATCTATCCCGCAGGTTTAGATATATGTGGCATATGTGCTGTATACTCCCATGCAGTTATCCTTGGAGTGACGTAATGGCTCAGAAAGGGTGAGTTTTAATGAGAGGAGGTGTTGGTGAATATTTATGTGAGACAATTGCCTATCTCTAACATAGTGGTGCTCTTTATATGAGCAATCTCAAAGTCACATCACGTCATGATGCATCCAACTAGATGTGTTAGCTAAAATCAGGGTATGTTGTGAGTTTGTGTGTTAGTAATTAGACACTTCATGGAGGGGATGTTGAATTGATAATTGGTTCATTTCACTATCACTGCTGTGCTGGAAAGGCCAGGGTGAATCATGCAATATAACTCGTCACAGGAATTTGACAAAAAGTATCAGCAAAGCCTGGATAAAATAAAACAGTCAGAGAGACACAAGTGTGAAAGTCATGATGATGAACATTACCTGACTGTACCAGAGGTTGCCTGTATGACTTGTCTCAGTGGTCCTGCAGCAGCAATACCTGTGAAGGATGGTTGAGGCATATTAGGGCATAAACGCATGTGCCATTGCGACCTGTTGATCAGCTATGGATACAACAAAATGATGGAGGGCCTGATTCACAGAACTAACTTACGTCAAAAACGTAAAGTTAGTACCTTTTGGTATTCACAGAATACACTTACTCATTTTGGTATTCACAGAATACACTTACTCATTTTGGTATTCACAGAATACACTTACTCATACTAACTTTATGTCCGCACTCGGGCCGGAGATTCCGGCCCGGTGGTGGAGATTCCGGCCGTTTGTGGAGATTCCGGCCCGGAGGTGGAGATTCCGGCCCGGAGGTGGAGATTCCGGCCGTTTGTGGAGATTCCGGCCGGAGATTCCGGCCGTTTGTGGAGATTCCGGCCATTTGTGGAGATTCCGGCCGGTTATGGAGATTCCGGCCGGTGGCGGAATCTCCACAAACGGCCGGAATCTCCACAAGCGGCCGGAATCTCCACCTCCAGGCGGAATCTCCACAAGCGGCGGGAATCTCCGGCCCGAGTGCGGACATAAAGTTAGTATGAGTAAAGTGTATTCTGTGAATACCAAAATGAGTAAGTGTATTCTGTGAATACCAAAATGAGTAAGTGTATTCTGTGAATACCAAAGGTACTAACTTTACGTTTTTGACGTAAGTTAGTTCTGTGAATCGGGCCCGGAGTGTGGAGAAAACCTGGGGCAGGGATGAAGGGGAAGTACTCTTACCTGACTGTGTCACAGAGATGGGTCTTATGGTCAGTTTAGATCTGTTTGCATCAGTATGACACACCAGATATTTGTTACAATGAATGTAGAAAATGAAGACGGCCCACTCATGTCAATGCAAGCATCAGCAGAAGACATGTACAGATGTACGTGTTAAAGGAGAAATACAGGCGTAAGCTGTCTACAGTAGCGGAATTGAAGGCACAAGTGGGGTCAGGACCTGCGGGAGGGAAGTAGACACGAGCTTTAGTAGAATAGAGAAATATAAATAGACACAGCAGAAATGGAAGATCACAGACCCATATTGCAAGAACACATGTTTGAGAAAATATGCAGATAAAGCAGCACAGAGGTGCAGAATAAGTGGGAGGGTAGGCCTTTCAGACCAGTCGACCTGTAGGGAGTAGAGCATTGCTAAGCTTCAAAGCATGAGACAAACCAAGGACACCAGTAGTACAGTGGTGGTGTGAAAATGGAACAATAACATGTGCACATGAGTCACATTCCATAAACGTGTGGTTAGATGTTTTTTCCAGAGTTACCTTCGTAAAGATAATGTTGTGCTTGTGCAAATGTTAATTTAATATGCAAATGTATGACATATTTGTGGTTACAAAAGTATGAAGGAAACTGTCCGCCACATTGTATGTTGAAGTTCAGATTTCAGTTCCATGTGGCTGACTGACCTTCTGCGTGCTTTTGATAAACTCTATGCTTTATTGCCAACAGAAGTCGTGTCGTCTTTTTCTTTTGTTCCACAACATGTTCATTGTGGCAGTGATGGGTATGTGTGGTGTCAATGAGCCTGAATGGTTAGGATTCACAGTTAATAAACATGATATAATACATGGGTAGTGATATGTGTGTTGGCAACAAGCTTTGGTCATTTGTGAAATTTCTGAGGTGCGCAATTAGGAATTGCCCCTGTAAAGCCAGTTAATGAGCCTGTTGTAGTGATGCATTGACACTGTAGAATGTACATACCATGGTGTGTGTTTGCATTTTTTGTTGATTATTACTCAGTCTTATAGCTATGGTCTCTGAACCAGAGATGTCCTGCAGTATATTAGCATGCACTGATGTTGATGGCACACTTTCCTGTAGGAGTAAGTCTGAGAAGTTATCCTAGTTCACCACCTGGTACAACAGCTACAATCTGTATCTTGGTGTACTTCTCTTTTACAGGCCTCTTCTTCTAATCCTGTCATTTCTTCTTGAAGTCCTCCATAGATGCTCCCCATGGCATTCACCATAGCAATGAGCTCCTGGTACATGGCCTCCTTGCCTGCTACACTGAGGTTGTGTGGAGACAGGTACAAGAGATTCCCCTAATGCTCTCCGATCTAGGCAATGGCGGCTCTTGATCTTTCAAAGTGGTGGGGTGTAATATTTGCCCTGAATTCCAACAAGTGAGCCTGATTTCTTCTAGGGTGATATTTTTGGGGTGGTGGGGTGTTCCACCCAAGAAGATTTTGAAAACAATGAAAGCATGTAGTGCATTTAAAAGCACAATTTCAATATACATTTTCTCAAAGGTGATAGACTCCGAAAGGGCACTGAAGAGATATTTCTTGGTGTGCCAAGTCAATAAAGTGTGATGCTCTTCAGGAACTGACCCCATATTTCTCAAAATGTGCAAGGGGTGCCCCCAAATGTCAATTACTCCCTCCACTGTACCAGGGCCAGCATTTCTTCATGGGTGCCCCACATATGCCATGGTTGTAGCCATAGGCCACTGCTAAAAATGTTTCCCATTGAAACCACTCATACACCATTGGTGACTCATACGTCAAACATCACCTCTAGTATGTTATGGGCAGCCATTTGTCATGGTTGTCTGCCTCCCCACCCCCATATTCCATGGTTTCCCTCCCTTTAGCCAAGAAATAGCACCCTTATGCCAACATCGGCATTTTGCCACTGGAGACCAATATGCCAGGAAATCCCTGTAGTGTTTCAAAGGCAGCATTTTTCCTTAGGTGCCCCTTATGCCAAGAATTACCTCCATTATGCCACTGCCAGCATTTTTCCATAGGTGCTTCATTGCAAGAATTATGTCCATAATGCCAGTGCCAGGAGTTTGCCATGGGGGCCCTTTATGTCAGAACATTTCTCCAAAATCACAGCATTTTGCCATGGGTGCCCCTTATGCCAATAATTACCTCTTATGTGTCAGCACCAGCATTTTGCAGTGAGTGTCCCTTATGTCAATAATTATCTCTAGTGTGCCAGTGCCAGCATTTTGCCATGAGTGCTACTTACGCCAATACATTTCTCCAGTATAACAGGATTTTGCCATGGGTGCCTCTGTAAGTTAAGAATTACCTCCAGTATGACAGGTCCAATGGCAGACTCACAAACTGACTACATTCAAACACATACTCTCATTCACTGTTTCTCGCTTATGCTCATTCTAACTCACTTTCACTGATACTCACTTGCACTTACTCATTTTCACAGTCTCACTCTCTCATTCACCTGGTCATTCCCTGGTCTCTCACTTACTCACTTCTACAAATATACACACACACACACACACAACATTTGACAGATATATATCTTTTAACATTAGAAGGTCTGTGCCGCTCCTCAGCTGCTAAGTGCTCCATGGACCTTTAAGAAAGGAACACAACTCCTTCTTCCTCAAGCACTTAAGCAAGTACTTGAAAGCTTAGGCCTACACAGCACATACACCAATGTGATGCACCACTCTCACTCGAACTTTCAGTCAGGCTCCTTATCCCTTTCTACCCTGTGACTAGATTGGAGAGGGTGAGATGACAGTTTGATGGATGAGCAGCCCTGGGCACTGCAGGGCATAAGTCTAAAGCACCTGAACTGCCTTTACAGAAGATGTTGCAGCGTGTCGCTAACAGGGTGGCACCTGGGCATGTCAGGACCCTGAGGCCAGGGCTGGTATGTCGCCATCCCTTAAAAAGCTGTCTGATGACTAGTACAGTCACCTCTCTGCACCAGCGCCAGCCATCAGACAGATTGGCCCTAGGCTGCTGCTTACATTTTTGTATTGCATCATTAATGAATAATAAATGGTTATTCACTATTCTACTGATGTAATAAATAAGAACAGAAAACAAGGAGGGCAGAGTCTCAATACCCATTAGGGAAAGCCGTCACTGCACCTAGGTGCCTCATGATGTTCAGTGATACTTTTCTTTCTCTTTATTGATACTGGTGTTATCTGTGCCTCTGTCACTGCTGAATTAGAAGAGACATTAATGTGTTTGCAATGCATGTATGACTTTCAACGAAATGTGACTAGGGTCAGATGTAGCTGCTTTCTTTTCTCCATTCGCCATATTGTCCCAGGTGTACAATGTCCCAATTCATGAACTAAGGGGCAGATTTACAAGAACTGACGCATCTCTGCATACTAGCAGAGATGCGTCAGTTAATTAGCGTCAAGCAAAAAAACACTTGCGCCACCATAGATGCGTCGCATTTACAATGCGGGCACCGTGGCGCAAGCATGACAGATGCGTGACGCATCTATTGGCGTAAAGGTAACGCATTGCTGGAGTCGTGTCGCAAGCACGACGCAACTCCAGCAATGCTTCGTAATTCCTATTTCAATCATGCTGGGTCACTCCTTACGCCTGCTTCAAGCAGGCGTAAGGTTTTGACGCAGTGGCGTCGTAAAAGTGACTCCGTGAAATCTTGTAGATTTCACTGCGTCACTTTACGAGGCTTTCTTGCGTCGGAACGCCCACCCTGCATACATTATACCTGACGCAGGTATAATGTGGCGCAGGGATTTACAACGTGACGCATCTCCATAGATGCGTCACGTTGTAAATGTGTTGCAACGTGGCGCATTGTTTACAACGCCGCTGCGCCACAAAAGTGACGCAACAGTGGCGTAAAAGTGTCGCAAGAGGCTTGTAAATCTGCCCCTAAATATACAGATTGTGGATGGGATGCCTTTCATTGTATGCAGAGTCTTTGTGACTCCAGTGAAGCCAGGGATTCACACACACATCCAGAGTTGTAATATTACATTTGCAAGTTTGTGTTTTTTTAATGCGGTCAATGTTTTTAAGATATTCTACTAGACAGTATAGCCTCTGCAACATTTGATAAGTGTACAACATTATTTTTGGATCATCTATATGGAGCCTCGACACTTGGGGGCATATTCACAAGGAGCTATCACCGAATTAACTGCACTTTATCGCAGCCAAAGTCCTGATAAATATACCTCCCCATTCACAAGCTGGTGTAAACAGCCCACAGCACCAGTTTACCCGTGATAGCAGCCGCAAAAAACATCGCCACAGAGGACCCGCGCAACTATCGCTAATGAGATGCAGAGTGGGCGTTCCCGTGCCAAAGGCGCGACAACATCACACCTCAACATTCTCAACGACCAGCCACATCGGCGATAAAAACACAAAACAGGCGATAAGGCGCGTTAGCACCAGGAAATCTACACCTGCTCTGTCCTGGTGTAAAGTCGGACGGCAGCCTGCAAACCAAAAGGGAGCACAGCCCAGGGCTACATCGGAAGGGCAACAGATGCCATGGAGCCACCCATCATGCGGCCCGGACACCCAAGAGGGCCACAACACCCACCGCCACCACCCCCAGGACCACCCCTCCCTGGCACCCCCCCCGACCAAAGACATGCCACATCAGCCACACCTAAACATGTACAAAATATTCCACTTGATGTCGCACAATCACTACTGGTGACATGCATGTGTCGTCACAGAAATGAGCAGCACAAATTCACTTTCGAAGCAACAAATGAAACTTTATTAAAATGAACACCGAAATGAAATGAAGACACATGGCCGCTCCCCTCGGGACAATACCTAGGTTACAGCCTGTAAGACAAAAAACATGATGAGAAGGTGTGTCCTGCGCACATCAGAGGACAGAGAGAGAGCGAAGGAGAGAGAGAGGAAGAGAGGGAGGGAGAGCGAGAGGGAGAGAGAGAGAGAGAGAGAGAGAAGAGGAGAGAGAGAGGCAGAGAGGGAGAGAGAGAGAGAGGACGAGAGGGAGAGAGAGAAAGAGAAGAGGAGAAGAGAGGAGAGAGAGAGGAAGAGAGGGAGAGAGAGAGAGAGTGCCGCCCCTGCGCACCCAGGCCACACTGCTCACCTGCTGCCACCGGTGTGTCTCCAACCACGTGCCGGTATGTATAGCAGGACACCAGGTCACACATCTGGGTCAGAGCCGTCAGCTGAAACAGAGTCCAGATACATGACTGGCACAGTACACACACTTGCACAAGACAACATCGCCTGCCCGCCCATGCACACCCAGGCAGAGGCACCCCAACCCCTCCTGTCACCCATCGGAGCATGCCCGCCCATGCACACCCAGGCAGAGGCCCCCCAACCCCTCCCGCCGCCCATCGGAGCATGCCCGCCCATGCACACCCAGGCCTCAATGCTCACCTTCCGCCCCCGGCGCGTAGACAGGAGGTCCCACCACGTGCCGCTGCAAGCCACAAGCCTGGGGCCCGTGGACATGGCACCCTCCACATCATGCAGCCCGCTCCGCAGGCCACCAGGTCTTACGTTTGGTGCTGGGTCTTGATTACTCCATGGCATAGGACATACCAGTGCACCCGGCACCATCGCAGGCTGCACACCCACTCAGCCCAATGGGTGCCACCAACTCTGGGATCCCGAGAGCGACGCCACGTGGCGGTAGGCCCGCGCTGCCCGCTGGCTCTGGCCTACACTGCGGTCCAGCAGGGCACACAAAACCTGAGCTGTCCGGACCGCCGGGACGGGGCATCATCGCAGGCTGCACACCCGCTCAGCAGCTTAAGGTGCTACTGACTCAGTGCACCCAAAGTCACCGTCCCGTGGCGGGGTGCCTGTGCCGTCCGCAAGGCCCTGTGGGCCACTAACCCTGTGCAACCCCAGTCTGCGCCACGTGGTGGTAGGCCCGTGCCGTCCGCAAGGCCCCGTGTGCCACTAACCCTGTGCAACCCCAGTCTGTACCACGTGGTGGTAGGCCCATGCCGTCCACAAGGCCTCGTGTGCCACTAACCCTGTGCGCAAAAACTCATGGGCCCTTAATGATTGAGAACCGTGGAGTGTCCGTCATCCAATCACCACCGGCACAGGGGAATGTGACGTCGTCGGCCCCTTATGTTGGCGGAGTCACATGGCCTGTGACACCTGTACCGGATGGGTGTGGTGTGCATGCAAACCTGCCCTCAGGGAGTGGCTGTGACATGCTGACAACTAGACCAGTGACCTGCACACCACCAGCGAGTACGCCTGCAACGGGTAGCAATGAGGGACCCCCCTCGGAGCGTTAGCGGAGTGGTCTGGCCTGCCGTACGCCGGACCAGCGCAGGGCTTGCAACAATGACTCGTGGGCTCTGGGCGTGGTTCAGTCCATGCCCGGACAAGGAAGTGACTGATGCGTGTGTCCCTGTTGTAGTGTTCACGGGACCCGGTACACAAAATGCAATGTAGCACCCTCTGACTGGCATCCCACAGGATGAACATCATTGACGCAAGGGAAGTCACTGTCCCTACATTCATCCACACATTCACACATGAATGATGGAAGACATGACACAGCAGTGCGTCACTGGATGTTTATTGCACATCCAGTGCAGTTATGCAGCTGGAGCGGTACTGGGCAATGCCGAGCACACTACACAATATGGGCACGTGGAGGGCCAGCCAGAGTCCATCCGGGGATGACATGTACTGCGGAAGAGGAAGGGTACAGTCCGCAGTCTGGTCGCCATGTCATTGGTCGTCAAACAGGATGTGGCAGTCCATGTCGCTGTCCAAGGTGAGTGCATCGGAGTGTATCGGGGGTCAGTGGAAGGTCATGAGGCCATGTGCGGGACCAAGCAGAAACAGGCCAGGTGGCGGAAATGTATGCTAGTGCCTCCTTCTGAGAGCCAACCCATCCACGTCCTCGTCCTCGGATGTGTGCTCTGCCCCACCTGTGGGTGTTGCAGTACCGGCTGCGGCACTGTGTGCCACTGACACATCAGGGGCCTGAGTGGATACGCCTGCCACACTGGGAGGCACTGACACACCAGGGGCGGAGATGTGGATGGTGTGGGGGCAGCCGCATTCATCAGCGACACGCCTTGTGACAGCAATGCCATGATGAAGTACTGCAGGGCATGGTAGATCCCTGCTACATTTCGATGGTGTGCAGCGGTGGCTGCCATCCTTTCCGCCTCCATCCTCACCATGTCCTCCATGAGCCTCCGCATGTGTGCCAGCTCACGGCTGGCATCGCTGGAGCCACTCTGAGCGGACAGGTGTTCTTCTCTCCGTGTCATGACTCCAGCGATGTCAGTCAGGGCTGGTTGGAGACCATGGGGCGGACGTAGACACCCATGGATGGCGTCCAGTTTGGTAGCCATGAGGTCGAACCCCACCCGCACCTGCTCAGCCGTCTCCCTCTGGCCCTCCAGCACACGGCGTTGGAAGGCCATGTGTTGTTCCTGGGGGTCTTGGGAGAGTGCCGGGGCTGTGGGTGCCTCCTGCTGGGTGGTTTGGGTGGTGGGTGGGGTCTCATCGATGTGGCTGGGCTGCCCTGTTCCTGGAGGTGAGTGGCGGATGAGGTCAATGATGTCTTGGATGGTTTGGGTGTCGATGCTGGTGTTGTCCTCCTCATCATCAGTGAAGAGTGGCTGGGACTGCTCTGCAGGAAGTGTTGACGTGCCCCTGCGATGTGAAGGGGAGATGGTGTATTACAATGTGTCCACATGTATGTAGCCGCATGGTACAGGTTGACATTCAGACAGCATGGCATTGTACATTGTGACAGTCTGTGGGTCTGGGCGAGGACCCAGGGTCATTGTGGGTGTGCACTGTGCCCTGCTTGCTTGTGCATGTGTGCCATTGTGGCCATCTCCACCCGTCCCCCCAGTACCTGGTGGTCACTCACCCTGTTGCGGTTGTGTTGTATCCTGTCGAGCAGTGTCCGGTCCCCCGACTCCAGGCACAGTCTCCACACTGATGACTGTCGACACCAGCTCCTCCATGTCATCCAGCTCCAGCTGTGGCGCTGGGCCCCCACCTCCGGTCTGCGTTGCTGCCTTCTGGTTGGAGGTGAGTTTCTCCTTGGTCTTCCGCTTGATGTCATTTCATCGCCTCTTGACCTCGTCCATTGTCCGCTTGTGCTCTCCGACGTCATTCACCTTGTCGATGATGTCCTGCCATATTCCATTTTTGGTGCCCAATGACACGTTGGAGGTGACGAAGAGTTGTTGATGGTGTTCCATCACCTCCGTGACTATGATCCTGTTCGCCTGCGGACTGAACTTGGTCTTCCTTGTCTTCTTGTCCTTGCCCTTCCCTGTCCCCGAGGTCCCAGGCTGGTCATCCGGGGTGCTTGTGGGGTTGCGCTCGTCCTCTGCGCCTGCTCCGGCTGCCTCCATGGTGCTTGGGTGTTGGTCAGTTTGTGTGTGGGTGTTTTTTCTACTTTTATGGTGATTTTTGATGCCTGCCAGGTGTGTGTTGCACGCCTGGCGCTGCTAGTCGCTAATTTCCTCATCGCGCTTTGGCCCATTGCGTGTTTTTTGGTGTTGTGGTTTGTGTTTTTATCTCCATCGTGGTGGTTGTATCGTGGACATTGTCCGCGGTTTCGGCAGACTATCGCTTGCTGCCGCCTTGTTGTGAATTCCACGTTGACACAGGGTTATTTTCCCGCGATAGGCTGTGACATTGAAAGTTGCGTTACGCTACTCTTGCGGTAGTTATCGCACGTTCTTGTGAATATACCCCTTGGTTCTTTGTCAAACTTCTAAAGAATCTGTTTGTAAATCACACCAACCAGTAAGTGAAGCAAAATGTCATAAGGGAGTGGAGGGTCGTAACGTTGGAGGAGGGCTACTACTTCTCCTCAGTATCCAGGGCAAGTATTGTCAAAATGTTATTGTGGCAATGGTTCCACCGAAAGGACTTTCCCAGAAAGAAATGTGAGTATGACCACAAGCCAGTGTGAAAGCAGTAAGCATACCAAAGCTGTTCAATGGACAGTGGCAGCGCTGAACAGCTGAATTTAAGCCTAGTGCCTGCATACTGCAGTTTTGTCCAAAATCACAAAAAGCACTATAATGGCAGCAACACAAATGTTTTAACTAAACCTCTGAGTGGAAAAACTGTTGGTGTATCACGTTTCCTTAAAGGATACCTGAGCTCTTGGATTCATTGATGATGTAATAGTATTACACGTGGTGATCCATCAGGAGGGAGTCACTACTAGAATGATGTGCTATTGCGTTTTCTACCAAATTTGTTTTACTGTTCACATAATGATTAATGGCATATTTTTATTTTTATTTTTTGGTGTGTGAGGCATTCACATTTGTGTTTGGCTATGTTTGATGTTAACGGATCATGTATGTGCTGCTTGTATGTGTGTGTTCTCACCAATTTTCATTATTTTATCTCCTGGGCAGACCCGGTAAGCGCAAGCTTCCTGCTTTAACTCCTCATGTGAACAGCTCTTATATACCCCATGCTGATATGGGGCATACCAGCAAAGTATTCCGCAGCTTCTACCACAAGGCTGTGAGCCACCTGGTCAGTGCTTAATTTGAGCCGCTGGTTTCCAGGGCTGGGCGCGGCACTTAATTGTCAACACCGGCACTTATCACTGTCTGCGACATGATGATGCTCTCTGTCTAATTAGGAAATGAGCACAACAACAGTAGTTTCGAAATTAAAAAAACATTAAAAGTGACTAATAATTTCGACCTAAACCATTCGTTTAGTGTAGGACGCCGTCGAAAGTCAGAATTGTCACACTTGCAGGAATGTGATGGTTAGCAGTTGTGTTGATATTGTCACTGGCAGCGCTGGCATGACAACAGGTGGTGTGAGCTGCAGTGGCCTCTTGATGAGGGTGCTGACACTTATTTTTTTGCAAACTAAGCACTGCACCTGGTGCCAGATTTATCATAGTATCACGTTGCACTTGCGTCACGCATGGTATTACAAGAACAACGCAATAATAAACCGCTGACATTGTTTTTTGCCCTCAGGAGGGCTAGGGCCGGGACTTCAAGCCCCAGCGTTCCACGCGGCTCGCACACCACCAAGGCCTGCACCTTTGCGCCAGGAGGCACTTAAAGCCGGCCACTGACATTGTTTTTTGCCCTAATGAGGCGGCTGGGGACGGGACTTCAAGCCCCAGCGAACCACGTGGCTCACACTCTGCCAACGCCTGCACCTTCGTGGCAGGAGGCGCTTAAAGCCGGCTCAGGTCTCTCGCAGCGGGAGACCGCTGACATTGTTTTTTGCCCTCAGGAGGGGCTAGGGCCGGGACTTCAAGCCCCATCGTTCCACGCAGCTCGCACGCCGCCAACACCTGCACCTTCGCGCCAGGAGGTGCTTAAAGCCGGGCCAAGGGTGGGCCCGTCTGAGTCTGTCCTTGGCCGACCGTGGCTGGGCCGGGCCTACCCTCTTGGCTGGTCACTCTTGAATTAGAGGCAGTGCACATGACATAGTATCTGCCTTTATCGCGCAGGAGCTACTACCTAAACGTTACAAGCCGGCGGAAGTCCTGGAAGACTCAGCAGTGTGGTGAGCACTTGTTCAATTGTTTTAATTGTGGATGCCCCATGCTCTGACAGGTTCTTTAGTGTCGGTAGTAATGCTCCGCATTTATTTACTATGGGGAAGAGAAAGGCTGCTAATACTGATCATCTGTCTAACAACAAAAGGGCTACTATTGACTCATTTTTAGCGAAAGCGGTGGGGGCCATCACTAAGGATATTGACAAAGTGGAGAGGAGACTATCCATGGGCTGTACCGGTCCCCCAGCGCCTGAACTCTTGTGGGATGACTTATTAGAAGCAACTACTACGAGCCCCCCTGGTTGTTACTATTGATAGTTCACAGGCTTCTGCTACAGGGGCTGCGACGTCAGGGGAAGGTAAGCAATGTGCAAGTGCTCCCTCACCAGGCACTGCGGGGGAGGGTTGTGGGGTACCCCCAGCTAACAACGAAAAGGGCATGGAGTCAGAGGTTTCACCAGCACCCAGGAGACTGCGTAAAGTAAAGAAGGGAAACAAGCCCACACGGAGAGGGGAGGAACCATAACCTTCGATTAGCCCGACGGACATGGGGGAATTTTGGAATACTCTGAGGGATATAGTTACAAATCTGATGACAGACCTGTTCTCTCAGCTCTGGGACAAATTGGACAAAGGGTTTTCAGACTCCAGAGAAACACTTGGGAAAGTGGAGAATATGCTGAACACTATCTCTAAAGTACCTTCCCCAACAAGTGCCCAGTCACAGGCAGTATGTCCTAGTTTGCCCGGGCAAAATAAGCCAGGAAGTCGACCACTAAATTATAATAAATCACTGGGGAACGGGCCCCTGAGACATGTAAGGGATCAGGGTAAGGAGTCTGGTAGTAGGCCTAATTCTCAAACACGTGGTTTGGAGAGAGGAGTTGGGGTGTCAGGGACCAACATTCTCCACCACGTGAGTACGAGAAAGTGAGGGCTAGCTCTAAGAACATAAATAGAGCAGGTCTACCAGTAATCGATCTGCCTCCGGCTTGTTGTCCCTGTACTGTGGTTCTGGTTGGGGTTCAAAGTTTGGGAGTAGGTACTGAGGAATCCACAGACAATCTGATTAATAAAGTGTCTCATTGGTTAGGGAAACATAGCAGATTTAATGTAATGGATCATTCTCACATTTTGATGGCAAGAAGGGTCTCTTGGATTGGACAATCTAAAAAACCCTTCAAGGGCGATGCCGTGATTGTCACCTTTAGATTCCCAAAATTGGCACATAATATCTTGAGACACTCGGCTGAGTTCCCTTTTTATGCATCAGAAACTAAACCACTCCCACTAGGTTTTTTCTGCAGACCGAGTTCTACTGCTGTAGCAACTAATAATGTCCTTGAGTTGGAGAGGGGGCACACACCTGGGAGAGAATGGAGTCGTCACCGAATACTTATGCCCCCCTGTCGGATCTTAATGACCTGGATTGACAGGTTGCGGGCACTAAACACAGCCTATTGCAGACAACAGCGACTGATTATCAAACGCAGGTTGTTTTGCCTAGTGAGTATCGGCAGAGAGAGAATGTAGACCACCCTCTAGATCATTCTAACCAGAACTGCCAGATAGATCACCAGTGGAAGGAGATAACATCAGCCATTTTACCCAGTACCCAAGGAGGGAGAGAGGTCAATCTGATCCCCTGGAATGTGGCAGGATTAGCTTCAAAATCCGAAGATGACAGATGGATCCAATTTATAACTTCTTACAAGATCATTTGCCTGCAGGAGACCTGGGAGGTGGAAAATAAATTCTTCCTAGAAGGCTACAAGTCGTTCTTCCTCCCAGCGGAAGGATCGGTCTGTGGGCGAGCTAAAGGTGGCCTAATTATATTTATTGCACTTGAGCTTTGCAGGTCCGTGAAACAATTGAACTGGAACTCTGCAGTGGTACAAGGTTTAAAGCTGGTGTTAGGGAGAACGTTACGGTTTACAATAATTAACTTCTGTATTGCTAAAAATAGGAATTTTGGCCCATCAAGTTTGAAGGAGCTAGCTGGTCTCCTGGGACAGTTACAGGGGGATGATCTACCACAGGGTAACCTTATTCTGTTAGGTGATTTTAATTGTTATTTGTGTTCAGACATCGGACAAAGTACGAGGGCCACTCCTATGTGCCCGGCAGCAGAAGACTGGCACATGGAGCATTCCACAGATGGCCGCAATTTAAATGCTCTTTTAAATACCCATGACTTAATGTTTACCTTACAAAATGCAGTAATGCCTCCCAATAGTCTTTACCCTCCTACTTTTAAAGAAAGGGGATGAGCTACTACCATTGATTTTATTTGTGTATCATCATCGTTGGGTCCCACCATATCGTTCTTTAGGACTTTAGAAAGTCCCTACAGCGATCACAACCCTTTGACTCTGGGGATGCGGGAACAGGGTCCTAAGTCAGTACAAGGTAGTAGGATGGTGGGGCCAATTTCGTTAACTGACCAGGGGAGGCACCTGCGGTGGTCGCAGGTGGACATCAACACTTTTAATTTATCCCTTTTCAAAGCGAGGCAACAGGAGATTCTGAAGTGCCTAGATATATCACCCTCAGAGAAAGATGTACTTAGTTCCTTTGAGGCCATCGCGAAGTCAGTGGCTGCTTTTTTAACTGCCCCAGTGGCCACTCCTCATTTGGATAGCCCAAGGTGGTTCGACAGTGAGTGTTCTCAGGCACTGAGGAAACTTAAAACGGCTCTGAAAGAGATTCCTCGCAATAGATCTTTGGTAGCCATGTGCAGCAATAATTACAAAAAAGCACTCAAGAAACGGAGGTCTTCATTACAAAAACAGGCTTGGGATGAACTGCTTCAGGCTAGTGAACTAAAAGATAGCTCCCTATTTTGGAAAGTCATCAACAGACCTTGTTTTTCTGAACCGGACAAACTGACCATATGTCATCACATTACACAGGACCAGTGGAAAAATCATTTCCAGGCGGTTTACAATTATTGGGATGGAGATCATTATAACAATGACTGGGAGCACCCCCCATGTGATTCTCAGATTAACTTCCACTTAGATGAGGTTAAAATTGATATAGAGGGATTGACCAAGAATAAGGCCCCGGGCCCAGATGGGATTCCCCCGGACTTGCTCCGGAGTAACATAGATGTGTGGGCCCCGATCTTGACCAGAGTTTTGAATGTGGCAGTGTTATCTGGTATGCCCAAGTCTTGGTCCACTGCTACTATCGTCCCTATTTATAAGAAGGGGTATAGGGACAATCCCAATTGCTACCGACCCATATCCCTGATAGACTCGACTGTCAAGGTTATGGGGCAGGTCATATTAAATAGGTTAGTGGAGTGGACAGATAAAAAACAAATTATCTCGGAAGTCCAATATGGCATCCGAACAGGCAAATCTACAGTGGACCAATGCCTGAACCTCTATTTACTGATATCAAAATATACAATCGCCAAAGCAGGATCCATTTATCTAGGTTTTATGGATCTCACTGCAGCGTTTGATAGGGTGAACCGCAGTAAACTGTGGTCTCTGTTAGATGAATTTGGTGTGGAGCGAGCAATAATAAACGCCCTGATGACTTTATATGCCCATACCTCACCTGCAGTCCGATTCACACACGAGGGGGGACTTACTGACAGTTTCAAATGCACAAGAGGTGTGCGCCAAGGCTGTATTATTGCCCCTTTTTTATTTACGCTGTATATCAATGGGTTAGAATCTGCCTTGATATCTCTGCAGGCCAATACACCGAGAATAGACAGTAGACCAGTACCAGTTCTGCTGTATGCAGACGATGCTGTGCTTATAGCACGCACCCCAAGAGCATTGCAAGTTTTAATCAATGGGTTTGTCTCTGTCAGGACTAGGGCGGTACGCGGTCTAGGGCCCGCCCCACACATCTCACGCATCCCTATTGTGCGCAGGGTTTGTGTACCTTTACCACTTTGCACCAAATCACAATGTGGCAAAGCTCATGAAGCAGCCTCTGTTGCTCAGTGGTGGGCTTGGTGTTCTTATTGTTATTAATGTTTATTAATGTTGTGACTATCTGTGCAATTGTTTTCTTGGTCTGAGGGCTTCTTATGGCCATTGTTCTATTGCCTTTCAGGAGAGTATTCGTATTGGGACTACATGTCCCATCATGCCTTGGGAGAAGACAGGTTGAGCGTGGCAACGTCTATAAAAGCTGCCACGCCCTTTTCTCCGCGCTCACTATTCTCTTGGCGGTCCATGTGGAGGGAGCTCTTCCTTCCGGTCCTGTCCCGGTTTCCAGTGGGAGCATTTCCGGGCTTCTTGTGAGTACTCTTGTGGTTCCCAGCAGCATTCCGGCATTCGAGCGGCAGGCTCCCGCTGCGCTGGTGAGTGCTTGTCTTCGCCGTGCCGAGTTTGTCATCGCGGCCGGCTCCCGCAGAGAATTCCTGATACCTCAGTTCCCAGCCGGCTCCCGCAGAGATTTCCCCGATACCGCAGTTCTTGGGCACCTTATCCAGAGTAGGTCGTACTCTGTAGGGTAAGACAGGAATGTCAAGTGTGTGAAATTGAATGAAGAGGCAACAACGTTTCTTTGGCATATCGTGCATGTTAATTGGTAATTTAAGAGTGAACTTAACTCGCATAAACAGTGGTGTGATTTTCTCAGTCAGAGAACGACTTTAGTATTGAAAAACAAAACCTACAAAAACTACGTGCTGCACAAAAGCATACTTTTAATTCTTCTTTATTGTTTGTTATGCCATATTTGTTTGTTTAACCTTTTCCTTTGCAGATCTCCTTCCCTGCTGTTCCCATCCCAATTTCCCTTCCCCCCGTTTAATCACTCCAATACTCTGTTACTGTATAACTTCAGAGTTGGAGGTATCGAGAGGTGGGTCCATTGTGTCTTCGCGTCCAGATCCTGAGGAAGAACATTCGCTCTTACAGAATAGTGAGCCCACGGTTTTTATTCCTCTCGGTCTGTACGAGGGGATACAATGGCCACCTTAGACGATCTTATGAAGGTCATTACCCAGATGCAGAGAGATTTAGCGGAAGCAAAAAATGCCACAGCGGCGCTTTCTGACAAAGTAGACCAATTGCAGCAGCAAGGTGCTGGCAGTCCTTTTCCTCAGAACACAGTACCACCACCTAGATCTGATCCACACCCTCCCACTAACATTGCTGTGAAGATTCCTACGCAGATCCCGTTAGCTCCCCCTGAGCGTTTTTCTGGTGACCCTTCCAAGGTGCAAATATTTCTGACTCAGGTTGAGTTACATTTTACATGTAGACCTAGTGCATTTCCAGATCCGCAGTCCAGAATAGCTTTTTTAATATCTTACCTGTCTGGAGACGTGGCCACTTGGGCCGTTCCCTTGGTTTGGCAAGACAGTCAATTGTTGTATAATTGGCGGAGGTTTGTGGAAGAATTCGAGAAGGTTTTTGATCGACGTGCCGTTACTCAGTCGGCTGACAGAGAATTATTAGAACGGAAGCAGGGGAATAAAGATTTGATCACGTATTTATCCCATTTCAATCGGTTAATAGCAGAGACTCCTAGGCCTGAAGAAAAAAGGGCAGCTTTGTTTTATCAAGGACTGAAAGATGAGCTCAAAGACGTTCTTGCTCAGATTGATCCTCAACCAACTTCGTGTCCAGAATTGATAAATTTGACCCTACGATTAGAACATAGATTATCTGAAAGAAGAGGTGAAAGGAAAAGACCAGAAAAATCAGGTTGGCGATTAGAAAGGCCAAGAGAACAAACTACTGTTTCGGAATCGGCTATAGAGCCAATGGAAATTGGAACCATTCGACAACCACTATCCAAAGATGAAAAGGACACTCGTCGCAAAAATGGGCAATGTTTATATTGCGGTCGTAAGGAGCATTTTGTTAAGGAATGTCCGATAACACCTAAAGGAAGAAACCCAGTTACAAAAAATGCTGTCGCTTCCACAGATAAGTCGACAGAAAACTGATCTGCCCAAGATGTTTGGAAGGGGATCTCTTTGGTGTTCTCTCCTTCCCTTCAATTAATTCTTGTGTCACAAACTACAAAACTCATTTTCGACTATCCGTACAAATCATAGTAAATACCAAAGTTCACCAGTTGCAAGTATTAGTGGATTCAGGGGCAACTGGTAACTTCATTGATTTGGAAACAGCTCAAAGGTTGCAGATTTCTTGTGTAAAAAAGGAAACACCAGAAATAGTGCAAGCAGTGGATGGAAAGATGCTGTCTGGAGGTCCGGTGACTATGCAAACTATCATGATTCATTTGATTTGTAAAGATGCTATGGAACAAAAACATTCTGAAACCTTACAATTTGACGTTATCCAAGCCCCACAATACAGTTTCATTTTAGGAATGCCTTGGCTCTGTTTACATAATCCTTTGATTGATTGGCAAAAAAGAGAAATTCGCTTTCACTCCCTGCAATGTCTAACCCATTGTCTTTCTACAACAAAAAACACCACAAACGAAGTCATGCATGGACATATCGCCATAGCAGAGGAGAAAGAAACCATATTGCCTTTACAATATTCACAATTCCATGATGTATTCAGTGAAACCAAGGCTGCCATTCTACCACCACACCGGACATACGACTGTCAGATAGACTTGATACCTGGTTCTTGTGTACCAAATTGTCAGATTTATGCTTTATCAGAAACTGAAAACCATCATTTACGACAGTATCTCGATCAATACTTAGAGAACAGCTTTATACGTCCATCTCGATCTCCAGCCGCTTCTCCACTCTTTTTTATCCCAAAGGCAAACGGTGATTTAAGAACGTGCATCGATTACAGGGCATTGAATAAAATCACAATTAAGAATAAATATCCCCTACCTCTTATCCCAGTCCTCTTGGATCAGGTGAAAACAGCAGTGATTTATACCAAACTGGACCTTAGAGGGGCGTACCATTTAGTCCGTATTAGAGAAGGGGACGAATGGAAGACCGCCCTTAAAACACGATATGGTCTTTTTGAATATTTAGTCATGCCCTTTGGTCTTTGCAAAGCCCCTGCTGCGTTTCAGTTCTTTTTAAATAATATTTTACGAGAATATCTGGATTTATTTGTCATCGTATACATTGATGACATTTTAATTTATTCAGAGAATGTGGACATTCATGAAATTCACGTGAAAAAGGTTCTGAACACCTTACGGGAACATCATTTATATTGTAAATTATCTAAATGTGACTTTCATGTTTTGGGAGTGATTTTGACACCATCAGGAATGAAAATGACCGAAAGAAAAATACAAGCTGTTGCAGAATGGCCGATACCTAAGTCCATCAGAGATGTGCAATGTTTTTAGGTTTTGCTCATTTTTATCGGCGATTCATCGATCACTTTTCATCCTTAGTAGCTCCTATCACAAAACTGTTACATAAGAGAGTCAAGTTTGAATGGTCGTCAGAAGCTGACACTGCTTTTCAATCTCTAAAGAAGGCGTTCATGGCTGCCCCAATTTTGATGCATCCGGATGTACATGAACCATTTATTGTAGAAGCAGACGCCTCTGATGTTGCCATTGGCGCCATTTTGTCACAAAGACATTCTACTACCGGGCAGTTACATCCAGTGGCATATATGTCAAGAAAGTTAAACAGCGCTGAACAAAATTATACAATAGCAGAGAAAGAGTTGCTTGCCATTCATGATGCCTTTAAGGAATGGCGACATTATCTTTTAGGAGCGCGATTCACTGTCACTGTTTATACGGATCATAGAAACCTCCAATTCATGAGTTCAGCTAGGGTTTTAACACCACGCCAGCTGCGTTGGATGATGTTCTTTGCGGAATACGATTTCCTTGTAACTTACCGGCCTGGACTTGACAATAAAAAGGCTGATGCACTTTCTAGAAAAGATTCCTCTTTACATAGAATTGAAGGAACACCACAATCCATCATTGCCCCTTCTAAGGTGTTATGTGTGTTATCAGCAGAACAATTTTTAGATAAAATCCGCGAGCACTTCCCCCCTTCTTCTTGGTCAGATTGGATTAAACAAAACATTAAACAAACGGTGAAGCAAGGAATACCCTTTCATGAAACACAAGTGTTTTTACCCACTGGTGAACTTCAAGAAACTGTTTTTCATTAGTTACACTCCCTTCCGTTGGCAGGTCATCCAGGACCCAAGAAAACCATAGAAAAAATACAAAACAATTTTTGGTGGCCAATGATGAACAAAGACATTATGAGAATGGTGCAGGAGTGTGAAATATGTGCAAGGAATAAAACTGATCATAGTAAACCAAAGGGGTTGTTGCAAGTTCTTCCTACCCCTTCAACTCCATGGGAACATGTGTCATTGGATTTTATAACAGGATTACCTCCGGTACAACAACACTCAGTCATTTTTGTAGTTATAGACAGTTTGACAAAATATGCTCATTTTATTGCCTGCAAAAAGTTACCAACCTCCAGTCAATTGGCACAATTGTTTTTACAACAAATAGTACGATTTCATGGATTGCCTGCAGTAATTTTATCCGATTGTGGGTCTCAATTTTCATCTAAGTTCTGGCAACAATGGTGTCAAACATTGCATATTACATCTAATATGTCAACAAGTTACCATCCTCAGACTGATGGTCAAACTGAGAGACTCAACCAAACTCTGAAACAATATTTGCGTTGCTATGCTACAGAAGCGAATCAATACTGGTTAGACTTATTATGGATGGCGGAATTAGCTTATAATACATCACATCATTCCTCCACTGGTACATCACCTTTTGTTGGATTATATGGTTACGTCCCTTATACTTTACCAGTCACATTGCCTAAAACAACTTCTGATACGCCAGCAGTACAAGATACCATTCTCCATATGCGGCGAATAAATCAGCAGATACAAAAGAATCTTACTAAAGCCAAACAGAACTATAAATATCAATATGATAAACATCACAGACCCGGTCTAATATATCATCCAGGAGACAAGGTGTGGTTGTCAACGAAAAACTTTGCTTTCAAAGTCAAAAACATGTTTCATCCAAAATTTATCGGTCCATACGAAGTTGTGCGACAAGTTAATCCGGTCACCTATAAATTAAAACTGCCTAGTTCATTGCGTATTCACCCAGTGTTTCACACCTCTCTTTTGAAGGCAGCTAGTGGTACTTGTCCAGAGCGACCAGCACCTCTCTTGGTTCAAGGTCATTGGGAATATGAAGTGCAAGAGATTTTAGACTCCAAATTCAGAGGATCTTCTTTGTGGTATCTGATATCCTGGAAGGGATATGGACCTGAAAATGACTCATGGGAGCCTGCGAGAAATGTTTACGCTCCACATTTATTGAGACGCTTCCACCTCCGTTATCCTCAAAAGCCGAGCCCTAGACCGCGCTTGGGTGAGGGGAGTACTGTAAGACTAGGGTGGTACACGGTCTAGGGCCCGCCCCACACATCTCACGCATCCCTATTGTGCGCAGGGTTCGTGTACCTTTACCACTTTGCGCCAAATCACGATGTGGCAAAGCTCATGAAGCAGCCTCTGTTGCTCAGTGGTGGGCTTGGTGTTCTTATTGTTATTAATGTTTATTAGTGTTGTGACTATCTGTGCAATTGTTTTCTTGGTCTGAGGGCTTCTTATGGCCATTGTTCTATCGCCTTTCAGGAGAGTATTCGTATTGGGACTACATGTCCCATCATGCCTTGAGAGAAGACAGGTTGAGCGTGGCAACGTCTATAAAAGCTGCCACGCCCTTTTCTCCGCGCTCACTATTCTCTTGGCAGTCCGTGTGGAGGGAGCTCTTCCTTCCGGTCCTGTCCCAGTTGCCAGTGGGAGCATTTTCGGGCTTCTTGTGAGTACTCTTGTGGTTCCCAGCAGCATTCCGGCATTCGAGCGGCAGGCTCCCGCTGCGCTGGTGAGTGCTTGTCTTCGCCGTGCCGAGTTTGTCATCGCAGCCGGCTCCCGCAGAGAATTCCTGATACCGCAGTTCTCAGCCAGCTCCCGCAGATATTTCCCCGATACCGCAGTTCTTGGGCACCTTATCCAGAGTAGGTCGTACTCTGTAGGGTAAGACAGGAATGTCAAGTGTGTGAAATTGAATGAAGAGGCAACAACGTTTCTTTGGCATATCGTGCATGTTAATGCCTGTCTGGACGCATTTGTTTTACATAATTAGCATATTCTGAAAACGTGTGTATTTGTATTGAATGAGAATCATAGACAAATTCATGGTGTTGAGCAAGCTATAACAATAGAACAAAGTACTTGTCAGTTTAAAAGGCAATTGGCACGCCTTAAGGTTTTGCATATAAACTCAAACCACGCATATTGGTAATTTAAGAGTGAACTTAACTCGCATAAACAGTGGTGTGATTTTCTCAGTCAGAGAACGACTTTAGTATTGAAAAACAAAGCCTACAAAAACTACGTGCTGCACAAAAGCATACTTTTAATTCTTCTTTATTGTTTATTTTATGCCATATTTGTTTGTTTAACCTTTTCCTTTGCAGATCTCCTTCCCTGCTGTTCCCATCCAAATTCCCCTTCCCCCCGCTTGATCACTCCAATACTCTGTTACTGTATAACCTCAGAGTTGGAGGTATCGAGAGGTGGGTCCATTGTGTCTTCGCGTCCAGATCCTGAGGAAGAACGTTCGATCTTACAGTCTCCTTCATGAATGGGCTGAATCTGTCCCCCAATTACACCAAGTCGGTTGTGATGAAAGTTGGTTGTCGAGGGAATAGCACAAAATCCTACAAGGCAGGCATTTTTAACATAGCCAAAGTTCCAGCCTTTACATACCTCGGTGTTTTATTTGAAGCCAAATTAAATTGGAATAACCTGAAGGGAATGGATATGAAGAAAGCTATGGGAGCCATTTCAAACTATGCACACAGATTAGGTATATGGTCGCCTGGGGTGATTTTAAAATTAAATCAATCAATCTGCATCTCTAAGGCCTTGTACGGGAGTGAGATCTGGGGTTACAAGGCAGTGGTTGAACTACAGACGACGCATAATAAATTTTTGAGACGGTTGTTAAAAGTCCCTCAGGGTACTCCTGCTTACTCAGTTCACGAAGAAATCGGGGTAAGGTATATAACTGACTTAGTTGCAGTCAAGCCCATGCTTTGCTTGGTGAATATTTGGTCCAATGAGGAGGCCTCCTTTACTCAAGCTGTAATCTTGGACTGCCTTTCATTGGATCATGCCCTCAAAATCCCCTGGCTTAGATACACCAAGGAAACACTCTGTGCCCTAGGAAGAATATACATTTTTACAAATTATAGAACAGTGAAGAAAGAGGATAAAAAACGAATTAATGAACTATTCTCTAAGAAAGCTAGTGCTGAGAGAGACGGAAAGGAACAGATTAAGTCGACAGTTAGAGCTCACGCTTGAGTTAAATCAGTGTTCGGAATAGAGCATTACCTCACTATTTTAACTAGCGCTCATGATCGTTTTTTAATTACTCGTTTTAGATTTAACATGTTTCATCATTTAGTGGCCTCTTCTCCTGGCTTTGTAGCACGAGCCGAGGATAGAGGGCCCTGTGGCTGTGACAATAGGTCTCCACAGGATATTTTAGACTTGTCTTTTTATGCAAATACTTTACGTATCCCAGGCGACTGTATCTTAAACCCTATTTAAAAGAAATTGGATTCAGACAGGCTCGAATTGCACTTTTGCACATACAACTTCTGCAGAATGAACGCACTTTATTCGTGGTTATGCACTTTCTAAGAGCAATGATAAGATCTAGGAAATCCAGATATGATTGAGACCGAGAGGGGTATTTGTGAACGGTTTCATACTGACATAGGACTTTGGGAAATTAGTTAACAATTACAGTCGTGTATAAGTCAGTGGTCTTTCAAGATGAGAGTATATTGTACGATGTCATTTTAGAGTTGTTTAAAATAATGAAATACGCTTTTTTAATGAACTTGATATTGTTTTAATGTATTGTATCTTTTATGGCTGTGTTCATTGCCAAATAAAGATTGTTTAACAATAATAATAATAACCTGGACTGCCTTTACAGAAGATGTTGCAGCGTGTCACTAACAGGGTGGCACCTTGCCATGTCAGGCCCCTGAGGCCAGGCCTGGTATGTCGCCATCCCTTAATAAGCTGTCTGATGACTAGTACAGTCACCTCTCTGCACCAGTGCCAGCCATCAGACAGATTGGCCCTAGGCTGCTGCTTATATTTTTGTATTGCATCATTAATGAATAATAAACTGTTATTCACTATTCTACTGATGTAATAAATAGGGACCGTAAACAAGGAGGGCAGAGACTCAATACCCATTATGGAAAGCCGTCACTGCACCTAGGTAACCAAAATGCCTCATGATGTTCAGTGATACTTCTCTTTCTCTTCATTGATACTGGTGTTATCCTGTGAGTGTGCCTCTGTCACTGCTGAATTGGAAAAGTAATTAATGTGTTTGCATGCATGACTGTTTCTATGAAATGTGACTAGGGTCAGATGTAGCTGCTTTCTTTTCTCCATTCGCCATATTGTCCCACACAAACTTACATGGCATCATTAGGTCTCTGTGATATAGGAACACTATTACGCCCAATCACATATTATGCATGCAGAAATCTGCAAACTGTAACATTAGGTATGCTAATCTAAATGTACAATGTCCCAATTCATGAACTGAATATACAGATTGTGGATGGGATGCCTCTCGTCTCCACAGTGTCACATACAGAGTCTTTGTGACTCCAGTGAAGCCAGGGTTGCAGACACACGTCCAGAGTTGTAATATTACATTTGCAAGTTTGTGTTTTTTAATGAGGTCAATGTTTTTAAGATATTCTACTAGACAGTTTAGCCTCTAGAACATTGATGAGTGTATTACATTATTTTGGATCATCTGTGTGTAGCCTTAACACTTGGGGGCTTATTTACAAGTCCCTTGCGCCTCTGGTGCGCCACTTTTAACATGGGAAAAACCTCTAAAGAGACTGTTTGCAAATCTCACCAACCAGTAAGTGAAGCAAAATGTCATAAGGGGGTGGAGGGCAGGGCCGGACTGGGAACAGAAACCGGCCCTGGCAAACTGCTCAGCCGGCCCCCCTGGGGTGAGGAGGAGTGCAGCCGAGCAGTTTGCGAGGGCCGGTTTCGGCTGATTTTGTTACCGGGGGCCGATATTGCCGACCACTGGTAACAAAAACGGCCCCCCCAGGGGCCAAAAACCGGCCCCCACCCTAGCGGCCTACCGGGGAAACGCCTGGTGCCCGCTATGGCCAGTCCGGCCCTGGTGGAGGGTTGTAACATAGGAGGAGGAGGACTACTATGTCTCCTCAGGCTCCCGGGCAGCATCGTCAAAATTTAATCATGGCAATGGTTCCAGCAAAAGGTCTTTCTCAGAAAGAAATGTGAGTATGATCCCAAGCCAGTGTGAAAGCATTAGGAATACCAAAGCTGTTCAATGGACAGTGGCAGCGCTGAATAGCTGAATTTAAGCCTAATGTCTGCATACTGCGGTTTTGTCCAAGATCACAAAAAGCACTATAACGGCAGCAACTCGAATGTTTTAACTAAACCTCTGAATGGAAAAACTATTGGTGTATCACTTTTCCTTAAAGGATACCTGAGCTCTTGGATTCTTTGATGATGTGATAGTATTACATGTGGTAATCCATCAGGAGGGAGTCACTACTAGTGTGATGTGCTATTGCGTTTTCTACCAAATTGGTGTTTTACTGTTCACATAATGGTTAATTGCATATTTTTTGCTTACTCTTTGCTTTGGTGGCATTCACACTTATGTTTGGCTATGTTTCATGTTAACGGATCATGTATGTGCTGCTTGTAGGTGTGTGTTCTCCCCAGCTTTCATTATTTTATCTCCTGGGCAGACCCGGTTAGCGCAAGCTTCCTGCTTTAACTCCTCATGCGAACAGCTGTTATATACCCCCATGCTGTTATGGGGCATAACAGCAAAGTATTCCGCAGCTTCTACCGCAAGGCTGTGAGCCACCTGGGCGGTGCTTAATTTGAGCCGGTGGTTTTCAGTGCTCAGCGCCGGCACTTAATTGTCAACATCGGCACTTATGACAGTCTGCCACATGGTGACGCTGTCTGTCTAATTTAGAAATGACACAACAACAGTAGTTTATTAATTCATGATACATTAAAAGTGACTAATAATTTCCACATATGCCATTCGTATAGTGTTGGGCGCCAGTGAAAGTCAGAATTGTCACTCTTGCAGGATTGTGATGCTTAGCAGTTGTGTTGATATTCTCACTGGCAGTGCTGGCATGACAACGGGTGGTGCGAGCTGCAGTGGCCTCTTGACGAGGGTGCTGGCATTTATTTTTTTGCAAACTAAGCACTGACCTGGCGCCATATTTATCATAGTATCACGTTGCACTTGCGTCACGCATGGTGTCACAAGAACAACGCAATACTAAACTCAGATTTACCAAGCAACACAAGGCTGATGTGGCTCATGGTTTGCAAATAAGAAAAGAGTGTTAGTCACTGACAAGCATTCTTCATTCCTTACAATACATGGTCACACTATTACCCTTTATTCAAAAAGAACAAATCCTTGCTCTTATAGTCCTTCATATGAATGATTATGGTTACAAATATCTGGAAAAAATGTGGAATTTGTAGAGTGCAATGAAAAATTCCAATTTACAGCTCGTATATTTTGTTGCACTTTCAAAATAGTAAGTTTAGGAAACCACCCTCCATACATTCATATGTATTGAACAATCCAAAAAACATTAAAGCATAATATTGTCTCTTATTCTTATATTCAATATTTATTCTCATCACAAAGTGAAATTCTCTATTACTAAGGATGCACTGTATGTTTCTGTCACATCAGCTAATACGTATTTCATGGAGACTGCTATATTAAGACTGAAAAAAACATAATAGCACACGCCATTAAATTAGTAACCGTCATTGCTAATGTACAGCTATGCACTATTGATATTTAAATAACAGCAACTTAATGTAGACTTGTAGCCTGCTGCCTTGGGCTGCACCGGTTGTTAAAGGCCCTGAACCCTCGTTATAGGCCCGAGCCGCAGGCAAGGGCCTATAACGAGGGTAAGGGTCTTTAACAACAGGTATAGCCAGAAGTAGAAAGGCTATAAGGCTTTTAGAGCATTCCACCCACTAAGGGCAGAATGTTCTAAGTTAAAATGAAGGAACAGAAAGACAAACATTGGAATGTTGGAGCAGAAGCCTTACACCAGTCATTTTAAGCCCAGAGCCACTTTATTGTCTTCAGTGGAGCTCTCAACATTCCAATGTTCTAATGCTGCTTATAGTTCTATTCATCTCTGTTGTTGTAACTCACCAAATTATTCAAGACAGCAGAGTGTATTTTGTTCCTTACATAGTCATACCATGACCCTACCTAGAAACCACTTAAATCCTTGGTTTTAGCTATTTCATTTGAAAGAGACAGTATGGTTACAGGTATTTACATATCTATTTAAGTTATGTGTAAAGGGAAAATATTCACCAAAAGTTATATCATGATGCTACATGAAGGTTTGAGATTGTAATGACAATAGAAGTGAATTCCAGTGCATGGCTTCCACAACTGGAAAGGCTCTTCCTCCTATGGAAGCAGGACGAAACGTAGGTACTGTCATCAAGAAAGAATTCTCAGACTGAAAACATCCAGTCGTTTAACACCTAACAATATAAACATTGACAATTATGAAATTCATCAAAAACTACAATTTCAGTAGTGGTTTCCTATATGTTTTACTCACTTATTATTAGGGGTGTGTGAAACCTTTGCGCAGTTACATGAAATTTCCAAACTATGCAAAATTAAACATAGTTAAGCAAAATGCAATCTGTCACTTAATGCACTATTTTTGCCCAAAATACGTCCTTGCGTCAGTTTTTGACACCAGGATGCATTTTACGCAAAAAAAATGTAAATTGCAGAACTGGCTCAAACAACAGCAGCTCGTGTTCTCGTTGTTTGCGTTGTTACTGCACTATAAATTTGCTGCAAACAGCGGCATTATTACACAATATGGCACAAAGGGAAATTTTCTGACTTTTCTGAATTTTGTGTGACAAGCATAACAAGAAATTTCTGATATTATACGAATTACACCAGCGTAATACATTTTTTGCTAGGGCCTACTACTAATATAAAGAGGACACTGATGAGATTTTTCAAAACGCCAACTTAGGGGCATATCTACAAGGGCAGGCGATACAATTATCGCCGCTTTAGCGTCCGTTTTCGGACGAAAAGCGGCGATAATTTTAACGCCTTATTAGCAAGGACACGCTAACGCGTGAATCCATGCTTTTCGCCCTTTCTCTTATCGCCCAGCTTTGCATCTCTAATGAGATGCAAAGTGGGCGTTACTGGCGTACCCCAGATGGGCTACGTTGTAAATATCGCCGATGTGCACATCGCGATATTTACAAGGCAGCCCACAGGATGATAGCAGACGTTAGATTTTGGCGAAAACGGCCGTTTCGCCAAATTCTAACGTCTGCTATTATCCCGACTTAGCCATCCCTAACATAGGGGTGGATTGTGCTGATACGACCACAGGGTCGTATCAGCAGAGTTATCGCCGTTTTGCAGGGAACATCGCTGGAAAACCAGCGATGTTCCCTGCAAAACGGCGATAACCTCGCTATCTCTGGAATTTTATCGCCCTGGAGAAGCGTGTTGTTAATAACGCGCTACCAGGGCGATAATTTCCGGAGATAGCCAGCGATAAGTAATCTATCGCTAAGCACGGCCAGCGATAATTATCGCTGGCCGTTGATAATATGCCCCTTAGGCTTTAGGCATTCTTATAGTTCAACTTGTAAATAATGAGGAATGCCTCCATGATACGGCTTTAAAATAGAAAGATGAAATACCATCATACTTAGACCTATGATAAATCCTCACAAACAAAGCAACAAACTTAGGATTCCATCTCACTTTTGTGCATCTCAATCCTTGATTTAGATTTACATTTTTTTATCATCAGACATAATATTTACTATTTTTTTTAAAAATATTTTACGTTAGGATGCCAAGGCAGAGCCGCAAAATCTGCACATCCAAGGACCACAAGGTCAGCCCTAGAAATATAAAACAAGCATTACGTTCTGTAACCCTGAAGTAGTACCCTTCCATAATCCTTTACAATTCACATTAGCATCATGTGTTACACTATCATGTATATGGTAACAAATACAATATATTGTACTTGTAATTATTATATAACCCCTAATCATCTACAGAAAAAGACAATAAAAAAATTCAAAAACGAAGGAATTTTTTTAAAATTTCAAAATCAATGTCTTAAACGAGGTATGAACCTTTGACAGTAGAGCTATCCCTTACTCCATTACGCCGTCCTAACATGTCAGTTAGCTGGAGAGCACTGCCATATGTCACTCGTCATTACGGTGAACTTTTCAGTCATGATAGGTAATGTTAAATCCTGTGGTCGGAGGCTTTCCGAGTCACATCGTAATGATGCCCTAAATTGTAAACATTTCAGCATAAAGGCTCTTAATAAACGCAGTACTCTAAAATCTCTCGCTTTTTGCTTGTTAACCAACTCTGCTACAGCCATATTGTCCACATTAAATGATGACCTATTTCGGAATTTTTCACCCCAGACGTACAAAGCCACAACCAAAGGGAATAACTCTAAAAAGGCTATACTGTGCCCTTGTGTCAACCAGTGCTGTGGCCAACCCTTCACACACCAACGACCTTCCCAGAATATACCAAAACCCTTGGAACCTGAGGCATCGGAGTAAATCTGAATCTGCCATATCATGTCTTCATCTACAAAATACAACAAAACACCACTGAAATAATCAAGAAACCCTAACCAAATAGCCAGATCCGCCCTGATAGCTATGGAAATTATTATCCTGTGGTGAGTTGAATAAGCTTCAGACATAGACATGCCTAAACGTCTACAAAATGTCCTTCCAGCTCTGACTACTCTGCATGCAAAATTTAAGTAGCCTAGTAATTTCTGTATCTTCCTGAGCTCCAATTTGTTCTCTCCGATTACAGAAAGCAAAATGACCTTATTTCTTGAACTTTTGCAATGGGAAGCATGGCTATTATTTCTGTAGAATCTATTTCAATGCCTAGAAATGTCAACCTTGCACTTGGACACTCCGTTTTTTCTGGAGCCAATGGTATACCAAGTTCTTTTGCCATGTTTTGGAAATTCTGTAAAGCTTTAATGCACTTGCCTGTATTCCTTTCACCTACAAAAATAAAGTCAACTAAATGTCATACAAGTTTGTGACCACTCATTTCAATAAAAACGCATTGAAAGTAAGTGCTAAATGTTTCAAATAACGCACGTGAGATTGGGCACTCCATTGGAAAGACTTTGTCTACATAACGGTTGTATGACAGAGGCATGCATGGCTAAACCATGCGTACCTCTACTACGCTGCCTAAACCACAAATGCGTCTGAACAACGCATTCCTTTACCACGCACACCTTTACAACGCAATTTTGTGGTAAAGTCATGACTGGTATAGGGATGTGTGGTAAAGATCACACCCTATGCCACCTGCCCTTAGCCTTAACAACTACCCCAACACCTCCAAGTCCTAACAACTACCTCGACTCCCCTGAGCCCTAAAAAGAAGCCTTACCCAACCCTGAGTCCTAAAAACTGCCCGACCCCTCATGAGCCCTAAAATCAACCCTGACCCTCAGCCCTAAACACAATCCTGCCCCCAGCCCTAACTCTGAACCCTAAAAGCTACCCCAACTCTTAAAAACTACCCCCACCTCCCCAAAACCGATCCCAGCCCCACTTACTGCAATGCATCCTCTTCCGATCCTTCCTGTTCCTGAGTCCGCCCATGTCAACATCTAGACCGGGCTTTGCCTTAACTGGTGTGAAAGGTTTTTGTTTACTTGACAATTTTTTTACTAGATGTCATGACAGTATTTTTATTTCCAAAATTCTCAAGATTCAATGATGTGTGTTGAACTACATTTCCCATAACTTCTAGGAACTGTCTTTGCACAGCATTTTTCTCCCTCAAAGCGCTGTGGAGATTGCTCACCTCACGAGAAACCTCGCCTGCCAATTTGGAGGGACTGGCCGATTCCCTTCCTTTCCCAAATAGCCCCTTCGCCGCCCCACCTGTAAAATCAGCTTCAAGGGGGGCCGAGAACCGCCTATTTTTTGCATCGGGCTCACCGCTGTCAGTCACTCTGTAAGCGGGCTTTTCTCTACGCTTTCCGCTGCCACCTGATACGATCACCTCATCCAGCCCATTTGAAAAAGAACCCGCCTTCTGTATGGGTAGCGTGTTAGATTCACACAACACCACTCCCCTTCAGCGCTTTGCGCGTTCCTGGGGTGGCCTTCAGAACCGGCTCCACCCTTTGAGCTCCTCCCTTACGCCTCAACACTCCTCCCACGGCCCGCGTTTTTCTCTGGAGTGGGAAAATGCGGCACCGCTGCAGCGCGCTCTCCACTATTAAGACTTCGTTTTCTTCAGTAACTTTGCACAAGACCTTAGACTGCTGCCTAAAAGAGTTTCCTGACACCCCGGCTTTGCAAAGTAACTTTTTATTTTTTAACTCACCCTCCGTTTTGACTTTATGTTTGTTTACTTCTGGCAAGCATGCTGCCACTGCTGCCGCTACGCCACCAGCTGCCCTCCTCTTAGGTCGTTCTAAACCCACCCACGCTTCCCCTGGCACCCCCAGTTTCAATAGGTCCTCCCTGCCTGCATCACATAAAACCCTTATCGCTCTTTGTATTTCCTTATTATCCCCCATCACCTATATTTAGAGGTGTTTTATAAACCTAAAAGGCACTATAACCTTACCTGACTAAAACTATTCCTGTCACTCCAAATTCCCTAACCGCTCTTGGAACTGCTTCAACGAGTGCCTTCCCGCCCAAAAACCTAACTATATAACCTACCACTAAGCCCCACCGATACTACCTACCCGACCTATCCTGTCCCGTGGCCAATTCCATTGTGCGAAGTCACCCAGGGGGAGACTGGCTAATGCCTCACTCCCTCTGGGTCCCCACAATGCTCCATGATCTGACTTTCACACTGGCAGCAGGCATTGTAACGTCATAAGTAAACTGTAATAAGCTATTACAGCTGAGCAGCTATGTCGTTTCTTATTAGGGGTGACAGGTGATGTCACTACTAGAATGTAATAAAATCAATTAGAGACGGGTATTTATACAGGGATTGCAACCTCCAATGAATAATAATAATACTAATAATAATAAGTCAGCAGTTGTGATTAGGTAACATTAAATACAACAGACTTGAAGAGTAGCAATCAGGGCGGTGCGATCGGTGCCACCGCACCGGGCGCTGACTTGGGGTGGGGGCGTAATGTTTGCACATATATTATCGTTTCAAAAGCACCTGCTGTCACGTTCCTTGCCTCCAGCAATTTTCAGGCATCAATAAAATTGTCAAATTAACTCCGGTGATTAATGTTCTTCCTGGAGAGAGACCGGAGTTTTGTCTAGTAGAAGTTCTGACTCTTCCTAAGGTTGCACAGAGGGTTAATATGCGTGCTGCAAAGCACGTTTACCATGCCGATCGCAAAGTGCATACAATGTAAATAGGTCAGTGCTGCTTTTGTCAGAGAGATCCTTTTCTTACTTGTAGTTTATAAGTTAAAATCCTAATATAGTACAATAAGCGACTAACTGTCATCAAAGAGCTACATGCAAATTGCAAGGTATATATTAGAGCTTTATGTTTTTTTGCCAAGTCTTTCATTATCCTAATCTCAGCCGCGGTCCGTGCAGGTAACCGCGGTGGAGCGGTGGGGCCGTGTAAGGGGGGATTTCGAGGCACGATGCCGAGGAAAAATTAAATAAATAATTAATTTTGCCTCTGCATCGTCCCTCGAAATCCCCCCTTACACGGCCCCACTGCCCTACCGCTGTTACCTGCACGGACCGAGGCTGCCTAATCTTGCAAAAAGGGTTCATTTGAGTAGAAATCAATTATTATTAAAGGGAACCCCTAACAATGGTGTTACGTTTTAAATTCTGAATTTGTGCTTTTTCCACACCAAGGACTCTTAAACTAAACTGCCTACCAGTATGGATGGCATGTGACTCCTACACCTTGAAGTCCTTGATCTTGGGTAACATTTCCTATACACTGATTTACACACGTATGATTGTCTCTATGCAATGTGTGTGTGATCTAAAGTTCTGTGACACCTTACACTGGTATGAGTGGTACTATGAAACTAAATTAATCTGAGAGACAGTGATTATGGAGACTTGAGGGGCACTGTTAAATGGTGGTAGTGAGGAAATCCGTGGCAGAGGTGGTCATTGGAGGGGTGCCAACAAACCTTGTCGCACAGGGCGCCAACAGTGCTAAAGCCGGCCCTGGTAGCAATAACTCGTGTAAGTAACACTCACCCATCTCAATTGTATCTCAATTGTAGTTATTTTAAAAATTGGCTCCTTTTTTGCAGGAATATGTTTCGAGTACCTTTATTTAAGCATTTTACAAATGTATGATTAACTCAACACAAACTCCAGTTCGACAGCCGGCCGGAGGGAACAGGGAAATGCCCGCACTAAAAGGCCGTGTTTAGCCGCCCTGCCCTCCATGAGGATGTGGCTTTGGGTCAGTGTTTGCCACGGCGTGGTCTGCTCGTCATTTCGGGCTGTCCGATGATCTTAAGTGTTCTCAGAGCTCGTGTCTGAGGCTTGGCAGCTGTGTATGTTTTCAGGGTTCTGTGCAATGGGCTGGGAACCGTGATAACTCTGAGAGGTCTTGCTCTGAAATTGCCCAATTAAATACAATGTTACTACTGTACGGTCACTGTGAACTCGTGTTCATCTGTTCCTAATTATTACAGTACGTTATGAATGTCAGAAAATGGGATACGGCATTCTGCTATACGTCATAATCTGACCCTGTCACATGTAAAACATATACGCCAACATTTGCTGGTAATCTGGAGATGTAGAAAAAAAACAGGGAATTTAATTTCCGTATTAATTTACAGTGAAGTTTAGGATTTTGTTTGCTGAAAAATGTAAAAGAAATCCTTTTTTGCTTAAAAATTTTGGAATCTCCCAACAAAACCTGGTTCGTTGTCATGAATAAATCATCATACTTATTTCATTGTTGTGAGTGGTATGTTTTTAATCGGATGAGAATGACACAGGTATTTTTATACCTTGATTTTTCCAGAGATTGCAAGTACATTTTTGGGATAAAACATGTCAAATTCGTTTCTAGCTGGCTGAAAATATCCAGGCGCGCCCACATCCACATCCACATCAAAAGAGTAAGTAGTAGTAGTAGTCGTAGTAATTTTATTCAACCAATTAATGTATAAACATGCACAAAAATACTTTCCATAAAAACATTATACAGCAATATAAAATAAGCATTTCATTGAAACATGTCATACTTCATGTAATAAAGAGCAACTATAAAAACAATCCCATGAAAGAATAAGTAATGAAATAGACATTTGATGAAAGTGAGATGCAATGACAGGAAGGAATTGATGCAGAGAAGGACTGATAAGAATCCAGAAGTTGACCCAGACTCACAGCTGCTAAAGTAACCAATCACCACCTCTAGAGATCACCCACCGGCTGGCTTGTGAAACAAGCAGAGGCAGGATACACATGTGAATGACTGAAGAACGTAGGTGCACGTCAGATAAAGCAGGAAAGCATCCTTGGAGACAGCAGCCAAGTAGCATATAAGCTTTAGGTAAAAAAGCAACTGTCGGCCCGAATACCTCACACCACATCATGTGCCTCCTCGAGACGGCTTTCCAGTGGCTACCTTTACAGACAAGGAAGTCCCTAGTACAGGCCCTCATCATCAGCCGCCTGGACTATGGAAATGTTCTAATAGTCGCCATGAATGAAGGACTGTCTATCAAACTCCAGGTGGTTTAAAATACCGCAGCACGGCTAATCAGTCATCTTCCACCTTGCTCGAACTCAGAACCCATTCTCAGAACTCTTCATTGGCTGACCCTAAAAAAGCGGGCCATGTTTAACCCTTTGAATGCGGGCGGAATTCCCCCGCGATGCGGCAAAATTTCACGCGTGCGCAGATCGGACGGCTCCCGGCCATCCGACGCACACGCCCACCGTGACGTTGGACGGCCAGGGGCCGTCCGACGCATCCAAAGGGTTAAACTCCTCTGTTTGGTCCATAAAGCCCTGTATAGAAGAGGGCCGCCCTATCTGCAGGGTAAACTGCAGTGGTTTGCCCTCACTCTGAGTCTTAGATCCAGTGGCAAATTCCTGTGACTTCCTCTGCATATTCACACCACCAGGTATGGTGGACGTTCATTTCACGTTTAGCTCCCCCAGCACTGGAATCTGCTCCCATTGCATCTACGTGCATGCACGGACTTTAAACAGTTCAAAAAAATCTCTTAAGACGTGGCTTTCCTTGTCTCTGGCACTCTTTCACTCTAGGCCTCCAGAACCTTTGGAGCTGCAATAGCTCCGAAAGACCCCAGCCGGGGTGATACGTACGCTTTATAAGCCAACCTAACATAACATAACATAAAACAAAGTGGAACATCAAGACATCATAACATTTGTTTCAGCTCTCCATTCCCTTTAAAACAACAAGTATGGACACTGCAAATACCACACAGGAGAGGTTCATAACATTCTACTCAGGCATGCAATGAACCTTTTATGTTTTACTGCAGTTTGCAGAACTCTGATCCCTGTAGGGACACAAACTAGCACCCTATTCTGTGTAGGATACGCCTGGGTGGACCATAAAGATTCCAAATAGCAAACTACTATAACAATATATAACAATTTGGTCTCATGTAAGATGGGCTGTGCTATTTTAAATTTACAGGTGCATGTGCTTATGATTAGTGTATATTAAACCTGTGTCATTCCAAATAAATACTGTTTTTAGAAATTAAAAAACCTTTGCAATTGTGCCACAGCTTCTTCATAGAACTTCTGACTCTTATCCAGCAGAGTATAACCGCTCAACAGTGACAACTCAGAAGTCAGTGGAACTGTCAAATCATGTCTTCCATTTTGCAGGTAGTTTGCTGGTGATTCCAAGATGGCTTGAGGCGGGCTCATATGTTGGCAAGGTGATGTCACTGGCAGACACGTTCCTCAAGATACTGCAGAAGTCCCTTGATGCGTTAGATTTCCACCTATTGCAAATTAAAATTTCTGTATAGATAAGAGTAAACTTGTGCAGAAAGATAAAGGGGCGGATGTCCAACACTATTTGTAATCGCTAGAATACCGCTGGGGCTGGAGCTCTCACTCGGCTAAAGGACATGTGTCAATCTCCAAAGATGGATCCAGGCACATCATAGGAGATAATATGCATGCATGTGCAAGTAGCACACAGCCGGTACAATTGGTGGTTGCTTACCTCACTTTCCACACAAGGATGCTCATTCTGAAGGAAAAAGGCCCCAATCTGTAATGGAGAACTCACTCGTACCAAAGATCTGGCACAAATGTAGCACAAATGATACTTCCAATGGAATGTGCTTGCTCTTGGTCATGTAAATGTAATTGTTATTTATATAGCGCTTACTACCCCTGACGAGGCGTCGAAGTGCTTTGCGACGAGTAGCACACTACTCCGGAAAAGAAAAGGATTAGTGGTGGATTAGTATAGGGAAATATAAGCAGTGGACACATGAGTCTGTTAGTTCGATTGAATAGGGTAATGGAGGGATAGAAGAAGGAAGAGTCTAGAAAGTGTTATTTGGGCACTCATAGTAGTAAGATGAGGTTTAGGATGAGTAAAAAGGAGAGATGGGGAGTGAAGAGTCTCCAATAATGGATTAGGGAGATCATAGTAGTAAAATGAGGTTTGGGATGAGTCAAAGGAGGGCTACACGAGCGAAGAATTTAGAAAGGGTTGTTTGAGAGCTCATAGTAGTAAAATGAGGCTTGGGGTGAGCCAGGAGGGATAGAAAATTATGCTTAAACCTCCAAAGCGCATTCCTACGGAAATATGGTCATGGACAAATTCTGTGATGAAAACAAAATAAGAGAAAAACCATACCAGCAAAACAGATGAAAAGAAAACAATCAGGTTCATGAAGATGGAGCTAAAGCAGCTATTTCGTGTGCTCATGTAGGGCCTCTGTGAGAAGAATACCATATGTGCAAGGAAATAGCATTAGAAAGAGAAATCAGTGTAACAGTAGGGCTTAGGCGGAATGGCCGTTTTATCATTAGATGGGAGGGGCAGAGGAGCCCTGGCGTCACCCTCTACCATGCAAAGTAAAGGGTCACAGAAATATTAAAAGCAGTGATCTAGAGCTGGAGGTAAATTCAAGGATGAACGGGGAGTTCACTAATAAAAAACAATAGAAATGTGCAAAAGCAAACCTCAAAAATGTTTGGTTCACATACAAAAGAGACACACGGTAAATGATTAGCAGTGTTAAAAAACATTGACTAATAATTTGCTTTTAGATATGTGTAGCGTCCACAGCAAAGTCTACAGCAGGTCTATAGTGCTAATGAAATGTTTCGAGCAGTGGCATATAGGGCACAAATACTTACCCAGATAAATGATTGCACATATGCTGCAAGCTATTTAAAAAATATGGCAATAATATCCCTGATACATTTTCGACTTGTACATTTTTTTTAATTCTGCTCTGGCTTTGTGGAATCAAACACACACACAGTTGCAGACACTCACACAGATACACATAGAAACACACACACACACACACACTTTTTAATGACCTTCGAGACTGACAAGTATATAAAAACCACAAATGATTTGACCACCTGTTTGATGTTTCGTCTGTATCAAGATGTGAATAAAAAAAACTGGCATGAGGTTTTACGAAATTATACTTTCCTTTCCAAATTAAACAAAAGATGAAGCACATTTACCGGTTTTTATGAATCGGCAAGGGAACATCTGTTCATTAAATTTATGCTTTAAGGCACGTGTTTCTTTGTTGTAGTCATTCTTCAAGCCACTAGATAAGAGCTCCTCCGCACTGATCCAGCGCGGCTAATATAAATTTCTCCTTTGGACACGAATCCAGGTAAAACCTTTCACATCTATCTTACCATATGTCGGTGGGGCCCATAACACCGCATATCATACATTCATTCATTCCCTGAATTCCCCACCAAGGAGAAAAATTAGTTTGCTGGAAGAACGGGATACCTTGTTAAATTCACAGAGTAATACTTATGAACATCATTATATACATTAACCTTTAGTGCTGTCGGTTTTAAACATCAAGGTATTCCGCTCTTTGGTCGATGGACCAACTAGTAGAATAAGTTGAAGGTGATCAAGACCAGCTCAATCACATTTAAAACCTGTTAATTATTACACTTATTATTGAGCTGAAGAACCACAGACTCATGGTTTTAGTTAGAATAAAATGTTATCTATTTTCTTAATTGCATGAGTGAGATTCAAAGTTTATTAATCACTTTAATACATTTCAATAGCATATAAGAAATAAATTTTATAAAGAATTTTATGCATACCCCTTTTTGATGCAGATTGAAAAAGGTTCACCAAAGCAGATAAACTGTAGATCACAGCACGGAACTCCCAAAACTGACTGACTGTCCCGCTAAAGGCCTCCTCGACGGACCTCCCATACAGGTTTCCCGCATCGATCTCGTTCCTTTCCCAGTCAAGTTTAAAGTTCAAAAGAATAATTCTCCAAAGAAAAACGGCCTATAGAAAATAGCAGCAGCTTCATCCGCATCAACGCTCAGTGCTCAAAAATATGCATGAATAACGAACGAACGCGCCTCCTACTTAAGAGTAGGTCCTCTTATACCCTACTACTAGCTTACTAAACAAAAAGTTGCAATCTTTGGGGGCGAGAATCACGCTAATTGGTCCATTGGAGGGGTGGCAAGAATCACCTCATTGCCCTCTTTGTTCAAATTGGTTTTAGAATGGTTTAAAGGATTGTGCTTTCTCATGACCTTTGGGTAAAAGCAGTCCCAATTTACAGTCCGTAATGTTACTTTTTGATGGTCACAATTTGGTCAGTCCATTGTTACTTCATACTGGTTCACACTCAATTCTCACGGATACGTGCTGAGTCTTTTCTTGGCACTCTCCTCATGTTAGGTTGTCACGACCTTGACATCTCTCACTCCGGACTCGAGCTGCACCCACGTGGTTTAGCTCCATGACTTTCTTCCGCTTAGAGGCCATCTTTGTTTCTGCGCATGACCTCATCTGCCTCGGCAGCCATTTTCGCAGCATGGCCTAACAGGCCCGAACGAACTATCATAAGAACAAACACAATCGAAATTAAAATAAAGAAAATAAGCCTTTCTGTTTCCCACCCATCATTCTAAATACCCAGGTTAGGTGTTACCTAGCAGAAGTGACATTTAAAGCCATTTTACTTACCATCCTCATTCTTTGCCACAATACAATTTTACTACATAGCACAAATCATGCAATTTTGCTCTAATTAGTACGCAAATCACTATATTAATATTAGTTTACTTTACAATTGTAAATAAGGTAGTTTTGCACATAAATAGCAATTACCATTTGTGTAAAATGTTTACCAAGGGTGCAGATTGTTGGTTAGTTCATCAAACAATTATTATCGTTAAATTACAAATTTATTTTATTTACCTTGCTCCATCAGCACCAACAGACCTAACATGCTACCAGTCCACCTGAATAGCCTGTCATGCTCCAAGCAATAAATGTACAGCACAGCACATACAATAAAGTGGAGAAAGGGCAGATTAAGGATGTTGGCTTCTTTGCAGGATGGTAAATTAAATATTTAAAACTGAAAATCACAGCGCATGTTTCCATTCGTGCTACAGCACAGACAAATCTACTGCCTCCTTGTTACCAGTTGAAGAAAAGAGGTGCAACAGGCAAACAGACTTTTTATTGCAGCCCTACGGTGACACAACCTCCCGGCTTCAGCTAAAAAGACAACTGTGACTCTCAACTTTTTTCCACACTAAAACATCCCATCACTCTGAAATCCCCATCAACATCCCGACCCAGTGTTCAACAACGTTTCAGCAGCGTATGTCGGAATTCATACAGGATTTCTTAGTTTTGAAAATTATGAAACCCCTCCTTTCTTTGAGAACAACCTGCCTGCAAAAGTGCACACAACAGTAGATGTGACCTTGAGTTGTCAGGGACAAGTGAGCTCTTTGTCAGATGACATCCGGATCACATCCCTGTAATGGCCACCCTTCAGCAGGCCCCAACCCTGGTCTCCTGTGGAGGATCCCCAGATGGTTTCATCCATGTTTCCTTATACCTGCTGTTGAACAGTTACCACCCCTTGTCCTTTATGGTTGCTTTCAACCAAAGTGATGTTTTGTAGCAGTCAAGGGCTACATTTTCTGCCTTTTCTAAGTGAAAGACACTGCTTGCTTGTCTCAGAATGCCACCTCAGCACAGCATCAGAGCCTTGCTAGCTTGAGGCTTAGAGAGATAGCACGCAACTCTTGAGACATGTATTGCCTGTTACCTGTGCTCTCCAAGAGACGAACACTAATGTGAATGTCAGTGATTTGCCAAAAATCTACCTCTGGGTTTTAATTTTTCGGGTGTACCATAGTCAAACCCCAAGTCGTTCTTACTTTGGAGTATGGAGCGTGCCTACGATCTATATACGAACAATATATATTTAATACATGAACAATATCCACCAATTGGAAGGGCCATTCAGTGCTTTATCTTTTAGGAAAATAATATGACGGTCATTTGCATAAAAAATAATAGCAAAGCAATATTACAGTAGATCACAAGCAATACCTCCTACAAGTACAGTCTTTACGTGATTTAATGCTGTTTTCACAGACATCCACAAAAAAGGGGAAACCACAATGTTTGCCTTTCTCTTAGCAACTATGAAATGCATGTCGTATTGGTGTGTGGGCAGGAGCAGGATGTGGTTGCAACAGTTAAGTACAGCCTGGCTTGGGTTGTTGTTAGGTACGCAAAAGCAACAGCACAAGATGCAGGTTTGGTGCAACCGTGTTGCACTGAAGTGTGGTGCAAGCTTGCTGTCCTCCAGGCAGACGACTGACTCTTCAGCCAGTGCCAGTCATGGCGATCTTAGGTTCAAATCATCCATCAGGAAAGCACTGGTCTTCGAGGGTGATCACATTCATGCCCACTGCAGGCAACTCAACAGCATGGGGAGCTTCTCTGTAATGGCGGAGGAGTGTCGCCCCACTTGTCAGAGTCAGTCAGCGAAAGATAAAATGATAATAAAACAATATTATCATTTTGTTTTCCGCTGACTGACTGAGCCTGGGAATCTTGGGCAGCACCGGACCATGGCAGGGAAGAGGAGTGATGGGCACTGTAAAGTGCGCATGTCGGTTTGGCAGGCTGTCTTAGGCTGGCCAAACAGACATGCACACATAGGTTTCTCCAATCCAGCTGTGTTGACAGCCGGGTTGGAGAAAAGCTGCAGGCTCCCTGTGCCTGAGCGAGCGTCAGAGCAGCCTGCTCAGGCCAATCCCCACGCTGCTTTCATGCTTGGTATAGCATGAGAGCAGCATCTGGATTGGGTGGGGAGCCTGTGCTTTGTGCCCCAATGACTGCCGGGAGGAGAGAAGCACCGTGGCAGCCGGCAGCATCAGCGGCAGGACAGGTGCGGTTTTAAAATTATTATTTCCCTAATACCCCCGCCCCATCGAACTCCCTCTCCCCCCCACACACACACACACACACACACTTTAGTTTTGCGGCAGGCGCCATTGCTCAACACTCAAAAACCTGAAGAACATTCATGGTCAAATGTCTTGGAGCATCACTCTCTAAGAGGATTCAGGAGGGACGAACATATGTCAAAATGGTAATAATATTAATAAAATTAATGTAACTTATTTTATGTAGCTCTCCATACTGCACTTCTGCTGTTTCTAAATATTGTAAGTAAACATGATTGTAAAATAGAGGGTTGAGCCTCGCTTGCTGAGATTTGAACTTGTCAAATCACTGCAGATGTCACCTGTGAGCATTAATAGAAACATTCAGAAAGACATATGTGACATTTCAAAGGGATGAAGGACACCTCAGGTAAACTGCACTGACATCAACCAACTTTCCTTAATTATCACGGCCTCAAGCTTGATGAAAGGTACATGAGGGAGAACCCAGAGATAGGTGCCGAAAAGAAAAGTCTAGGACTTTGCAGTTGTTTTGGTCATATCGGGCTTTGTCACCCTGGTCTCAGTACAAGCTGTTCATTCACAGGGATTAGCAAGTACTCACAACAGCCTCATGTCGTCTAGGCATTGTTGTTCTGGATGATTAATTTAGGCAAGTTGTCTGCAGATCCTGGCAGTCTGCCTTCTTAAGCGCGCAGTAATGGGTCAGTGACACAATATTGTGGTTAACAATATAATTGACAAAAATATTGTGTCAAAAATATTGCATATCACTATATCGTTTTCCTATACTTATGATGGAAATGACAAAAAAATTGAAAAAAATACAGTTGACAATAACATGGGCAAGAAACATAAAAAAATATTGTTTTTCTAATATATATACAGGTTCAAATTGGTAAATGTTAAATATTTAAACATAATGTTAAGAGAAATAGATGTCACAATTTTTTTTAATGCTTTTAATACTCTGTAAATTATATATGTGTGTGTGTTTATCTAAATAAATATATAAAGTATGATATAATCAATGATAAATACTTATTTTACATTATGTTAATTTAAATTTTTTTCCTATTACTTTTTAATATTTTCAATTTAGTACTATGTATATACATTCACTGAAAAAACCACAGGTTTCAGGGACGTTATAGTTAGTTGGACATTTCACTCCTACAAAACCAGAGAAATTCGGCTGTTCTAGTTAGTTGAGCTAACTGTAACTCGCGTCCCCCGCAATGCACTGCTGTTGACGTCACATATTACATCACTCATGACATGGTCAGTGACATCACTGATGACATCTCAAATGTAATCACTGATGACTCTTTGAGAACTTACCAATGCTGCTGTGTGGGACTTACTGGAGGTACCAGGAGGGCTTCTTGGCCCCCAAAGTCCCTCAGGAGTAAAGTGGACCTCATCCCCCAACCTGTAGTGTGCCAGGAGGCCCGTTTGCAGAGTGGTAGAGAAAGGGAGGTGTGGCCTCCGAAGACCTCTTAGCAATACCACTGTGTGGGACTTACTGGAGGTAACAGGAGGGGTAGTTGGCCCCCAAGAACGTCCTTGGGGGCCAACTACCCCTCCTATTACCTCCAGTAAGTCCCACACAGCAGCATTGGTAATTTCTCAAAGCAGGCCACGCCCCCTTCGCCCACCAGTCTGCAAATGCGCTCCCCGGCGCGCTCTTGGATGGGGATTAAAGTCCCCTTCGATGCTGGGGGTCCTTAGAGGCCAACTAGCCTACCTGACACCTCCAGTAAGCCCCAGATAGTGGGATTGCTGAGAGTGAACACAGGCCACGCCCCCTTTCTCCATCACTCTTCAAAGGCGCCTCCTGGCGCGCTCCTGGTTGGGGAATAAAGTCCCCTTTCCTCCTGAGGGTCCCTGGGGGCCAACTAGCCCTCCTGTTATCTCTAGTAAGCCCCACACAGCTGGATTGCTGAGAGTGGTCCGAGGCCACGCCCCCTTTTTACACCACTTTTGGCGCACTGCTGCTCAGGGGATGAAGTCCACTTTAGTCTTGAGGTCCTCAGGACACAAGAGGACCTCATCGCCCCACCAGCAGTGCGCCAAGAGGCGCGTTTGCAGAGTGGTGTAAAAAGGGGTGAGGCCTCGGACCACCTCTCAGCAATCCCACTGTGTGGGGATTACTGGAGGTACCTGGTGGGCTATTTGGCTCCTAAGGATCATGGGGACTTAATTCCCCAACCTAGAACGTGCCAGGAGGCACGTTTGCAGGGTGGTGCAGGGAGGGGCGGGGCCTCCGGCGAGATGCTGGCTTTTTTTTCCTATTTTTATAATTAGAAGGGGGGCTGTCTGGCCCCCCTTCTCTCAATATTTTATGGGCCCTGGGGGCCCCATCCACTGGGGTCTGCGACATTTTTTTTTTGTTTGATGTTTTTTAAACCTAAGGGGGCCGAGCGACCCCCATCCTGAGGCCGATTTCGGCCCCAGGGACCCCATCCCCCAGGGCATGGCCTCGTTTTTTAAAAATTATTTATACGGGAGGGGGGCCGTGTGGCCCCCCTTACCTGGGTCACTTTTGGCCATGGGGACCCCATCCCCTGGGGCCTGGCCTCTTTTTTTTGGGTCACTGACCATGTCATGAGTAATGTAATATGTGATGTCATCAGCAGTACATTGCGGGGGCGCGAGTTATACTTGGCTCAACTAACTATAACGGCCAAATTTCTCTGGTTTTGTACGAGTAAAATGTCCAACTAACTATAACGTCCCTGAAACCTGTGTTTTTCCAGTGAATTTCTATGGTTTTTTAAATGCTAGTTTCTAACTATAATGTCCCTGAAACCTATGGTTTTTTCTGTGAATTTCAAAGGTTTTTTAAATGATTATTTCTAACTATAACATCCCTGAAACCTATGGTTTTTTCAGTGAATTTCTAAGGTTTTTTTAAATGCTAATTTCTAACTATAACGTCCCTGAAACCTATGGTTTATTCAGTGAATTTCAAAGGTTTTTTAAATGCTAATTTCTAACTATAACGTCCCTGAAACCTATGGTTTTTTCAGTGAATTTGAAAGGTTTTTAAATGCTAATTTCTAACTATGCCTACAGAGGTAGGACATGTGCAGAAAGAGGAAGAAAGGCGCAGAAAGAAGCAAGAGAAATGCAGAAAGAGGCAACAGAAGTCCAGAAAGACGAAGAAAAGTGCAGAAAGAAGCAAGAGATATGCAGAAAGAACCAACAGAGGTGCAGAAAGAGGCCTTGTTGCAAAGTCATCCTGTGCCCCCGACTTTTTGCTGACTGGTACTGGTGGTAACTGACACTAACTAACCAGGCCCGGAGCCAGTGCTATGCTGAAAGACACTTAGAATACAGTGAAAACCCCTACATACACTAGGGTACACTATCGGTTGGGGTACCCCTGTGATTGGCATGACCTCCCCTGTAAGGCCCTAGTACATAATAGGGCAGGGGGATTAAAACTACCTCTAACTCAGAGGTGCAGAAAGAGGCAAGAGAAGTGCAGAAAGAAGCAACAGAGGTGCCGAAAGAGACAAGAGAGGTGCAGAAAGAAGCAAGTGAAGTGCAGAAAGAGGCAAGAGAGGTGCAGAAAAGAGGCAAGAGAGGTACAGAAAGAGGCAGGAGGGGTGCAGAAAGAAGGAAGAGAAGTGCAGAAAGAGGCAAGAGAATTGCTGAAAGAAGCAACAGAGCTGTAGAAAGAAGCAAGAGAAGTGCAGAAGGAGGCAAGTGAGATGCAGAAAGAAGCTAGAGCAGCGCAGAAAGAAACAACAGGGGTGCAAAAAGAGGCAAGAGGGGTGCAGAAAAAGGTAGGAGAGGTGCACAAGGAGGCAAGAGAGGTACAGAAAGAGGCAGGAGGGGTGCATAAATAAGTAAGAGAAGTGCAGAAAGAAGCAACAGAGGTGCTGAAAGAGGCGCAAACGGTGCAGAAAGAGCAAGAGAAGTGCAGAAAAAAGCAACAGAGGTACAGAAAGAGGCAAGAGAGGTGCAGAAACAGGCAGGAAAGGTGCAGAAAGAATGAACAGGGGTACAGAAAGAGGCAAGAGGGGTGCAGAAAGAGAAAAAAGGGGTGCAAAAAGAGTCAAGAGGGGTGCAGAAAGAAGCAAGAGCAGTGCAGAAAGAAGCAACAGAGGTGCAAAAATAGGCAAGAGAACTGCAGAATGAACCAACAGAGGTACAAAAAGAGGCAAGAGGGGTGCAAAAAGAGGTAGGAGAGGTGCACAAAGAGGCAAGAGAGGTACAGAAAGAGGCAGGAGGGGTGCAGAAAGAAGGAAGAGAAGTGCAGAAAGAGGCAAGAGAATTGCTGAAAGAAGCAACAGAGGTGTAGAAAGAAGCAAGAGAAGTGCAGAAAGAGGCACGTGAGGTGCAGAAAGAAGCAAGAGCAGTGCAGAAAGAACCAACAGAGGTGCTTAAAGAGGCGCAAAGGGTGCAGTAAGAGCAAGAGAAGTGCAGAAAGAGGCAAGCGAGGTACAGAAAGAGGCAAGAGAGGTGCAGAAAGAGGCAAGAGAGGTGCAGAAAGAGGCAAGAGAGGTGCAGAAACAGGCAATAGAAGTGTAGAAAGAGGCAAGAGAATTGCTGAAAGAAGCAACAGAGGTGTAGAAAGAAGCAAGAAAAGTGCAGAAAGAGGCAAGTGAGATGCAGAAACTGGCAAGAAAAGTACAGAAAGAGGGAAGACGAGTGCAGAAAGAGACAACAGGGGTGCAGAAAGAAGCAAGACAGGTGCAGAAAGAAGCATGGAAAGTGCAGAATGAAGCAACAGGGGTGCAGAAAGAGGCAAGAGAAGTGCAGAAAGAAGCAACAGAGGTGCGGAAGGAGGCAAGAGAACTGCAGAAAGAGGCAAGAGAGTTGCAGAAACAGGCAAAAGAGGTAGAGAAAGAGGGAACATGGGTGCAGGCAGAGGCAAGAGTGGTGCAGAAACAGGCAAGAGGGGTGCAGAAAGAGGCAAGAGGGGTACAGAAGGAGGCAAGTGAAGTGCAGAATGAAGCAATAGAGGTGCAGAAAGAACCAACAGAGGTGGAAAAAGAGGCAAGAGGGGTGCACAAAGGGGTAGGAGAGGTGCACAAAGAGGCAAGAAGGGTACAGAAAAAGGCAGGAGGGGTGCAGAAAGAGGAAGAGATCTGCAGAAAGAAGCAACAGAGGTGCTGAAAGAGTCACGAAGGGTGCAGAAAGAGAATAGACAGGTGAAGAAAGAAGGAACAGAGGTACAGAGAGAGGCAAGAGTGGTGCAGAAAGAGGGAAGAGAGGTGTAGAAAGGCAAGAGAGTTGCACAAAGAGGGAAGAGGGGTGCAGAAACAGGCAAAAGGGGTGCAGAAAGAAGCAAGTGAGGTGCAGAAAGAGGCAAGAGAGGTGCAGAAAGAGGCAAGAGAGTTACAGAAAGAGGCAAGAGAGTTACAGAAAGAGGCAAGTGAAGTGCAGAAGGAGGCAAGCGAACTGCAGAAAGAGGCAACAGAGGTGCAGAAAGAGGCAAGTGAGGTGCAGAAAGAAGCAAGATAAGTGCAGAAAGAAGCAACAGAAGTGCAGAAAGAGGGAAGAGGGGTGGAGAGAGAGGCAAGAGGGGTGCAGAAAGAAGCAAGACAGGTACAGAAAGAAACAAAAGAAGTGCAGAAAGACGGAACAGAAGTGCAGAAAGAGGCAAAAACGGTGCAGAAAGATGTAAGAGGGGTCCAGAAAAAGGCAAGAGAGGTGCAGAAAGAGGGAAGAAGGGTGCAGAAAGAGGCAAGAGGGGTATAGAAAGAAGAAAATGAGGTGCAGAAAGATCCAACAGGCGTGCAGAGAGGGAAGAGAGGTGCAGAAAGAAGCAACAGAAATGCAGAAAGAGGCAAGAGAGGCGCAGAAGGAAGCAAGGGTGGCTTACACACTATTAGTACCAATTTAACACCCACATTTAGCAATAAGTCACAGGTGACCATTTTAGGTTTGCAAAGGGCCTTCCACCACGCTGTAACACTTGTCGCTGCATTTTTGGTAACGTTTAAGCTAGAAACAAGGTTTTTTTTGTTCAAATCTGCAGATTAGGGAGCAGATGATGAATTATGTGGCTAATGCAGAAAATGTATAACTGTGCGAAAGTCGGTGCAGCCAATCAGTCGCATAATTCCAGTGGCCCTGCTCATAACTCTGACTAGGCCCACAAGTGCTCCTCAGTGATTCCTTCTTTTTTTGTCTCGCTGAGTTCATAGTTGAGCTTCTATGGAAACGAGGAAGACTAAACATGAGGTTATCACTCCACAACACAGACTACCATACCACATACTTAGTCTCCATAACACATAATCTCACTCTACATAATTCCTATACACTAAATACCACATACTTTCTATCCACATAATTTCACTGCACAACATACCACATAATTCCACTACACACAACGTAGATCCACTCCAAAAAACATTAGTAAAAAACTTTTACATTTACAATGCCAATAGCTCTAATTCTCGCAAATGTGAAACCTATTACATTGCAAACACTTCTTTAACTAGTAGTCGCGTTTGCAGAGTGGTGGAGAAAGGGTGCTGGGCCTCCGACCAGCGCTCAGGAATTCCGCTGCGTAGGACTTACAGGAGGTACCAGGAGGGCTTCTTGGCCCCCAAAGTCTCTCAGGAGTAAATTGGACTTCATCCCCCATCCCGTAGTCTGCCAAGAGGCGCGTTTGCAGAGTGGTGGAGAAAGGGGGGCATGGACTCCGAAGACGTCTTAGCAATCCCACTGTGTGGGACTTACTGGAGGTAACAAGAGGGGTAGTTGGCCCCCAAGGACATCCTTGGGGGCCAACTACCCCTCCTATTACCTGCAGTAAGTCCCACACAGCAGGATTGCTAAGTTCTCATAGCAGGCCACGCCCCCTTGGCCACCACTCTGCAAACGCGCTCCCTGGCGCGCTCTTGGATGGGGATTGAAGTCCCCTTTGCTGCTGGGGGTCCTTTAGGGGCCAACTAGCCTACCTGTTACCTCCAGTAAGCCCCACACAGTGGGATTGCTGAGAGGTGGACAAAGGCCACGCCCCCTTTCCCCACCACTCTGCAAACGCGCCTCCTGGCATGTTCTAAGTTGGGGTATTAAGTCCCCTTCATTCCTGAGGGTGCCTGGGGGCCAACTAGCCCTCCAGGTACCTCCATTAAGCACCACACAGCTGGATTGCTGAGTGGTCCGTGGCCAAGCCCCCTTTTTACAGCACTCTGCAAACGCGGATCCTGGCGCACTGCTGCTCAGGGGATGAAGTCCACTTGTGTCCTGAGGTCCTCAGGACACAAGAGGACCTCATCGCCCCACCAGCAGTGTGCCAAGAGGCGTGTTTGCAGAGTGGTGTAAAAAGGGGCATGGCCTCAGACCACCTCTCTGAAATCCAGCTGTGTGGCGCTAACTGGAGGTACCTGGTGGGCTAGTTGGCCCCAGGGACCCTCAGTATTCAAGGGGACTTAATTCCCCAACTTAGAACGCGCCAGGGGGCGCGTTTGCAGAGTGGTGCAGGGAGGAGGTGGGGCCTCTGGCGAGCCGGCTTTTTTAAAAATATATATTTAGAAGGGGGACTGTGTGGCCCCCCTTCTTTTAGTATTTTTGGGGCCCTGGGGACCCCATCCCCCAGGGCCTGACCCTTTTTTAATAAAAAAATATTTTAAAAACGGGAAGGGGGCCACGCAGCCCCCTTCCCGAGGCCGATTTCGGCCCCGGGGACCCAATCCACTGGGGCATGGCCTCCTTTTTTAAATATATTTATAGGGAAGGGGGGCCGCGTGGTCCCCCTTTCCTGGGCCACTTTTGGCCCCGGGGACCCCATCCCCTGGGGCATGGCATCTTTCTAAACAAAATATTTATAGGGATGTGGCCCCCCTTCCCTGGGCCACTATTTATTTATTTTATTTATATTTATTTATTTATAGGTTTTATATAACACTTGAATCACCCCCGGAGGGGTATCTCAGCGCTTAGGACTCTACGACTAGACAGGCTGACGGCAGAAGTTAGAAGAGAGTAGTCTTGAGGAGTTTCCTAAAGCGAACATAGTCAGAGCCTTGTCTGAGGTGAATGGGGAGCAGATTCCAGTGGGAGGGAGCGAGGTAGGAAAAGGATTTTCCACCTAGCCTAGTTTTTCTAATCCGGGGTACGAGGAGAAATGCTTTATTTCCTGACCTTAGGGTCCTGGAAGGAGCGTAAGGCTTAAGTTTCAAAGAGATGTAGAGCGGACCTTTGTTATGCAAAGCCTTATGTACAATACAACAGATTTTAAAAATCACACGTTTGCGAACAGGGAGCCAGTGGAGATGCTGGAGAAGGGGTAGGGAGGCGGTTCTCGGGGGGGCATTCATGACGAGGCGTGCTGCTGTGTTCTGGACCACCTGCAATCTGCGGAATGATGACTCATTTGCTGAGAGTAGGAGGGCATTGCAGAAGTCCAGCCGACTCGTAACCATAGCCTGAATGAGGGTTTTACGAGTGGAGTCTGGAAGGAGGGGAAAAACTCGACGTAACAGGCCCAGCATATAGAAGCAGGACCCGGCGGTTCGGGTCGCATGTTCCTTCAAGGACAGGGCGCGATCAAGATGGATACCCAGGTTTTTAACGAGGGTTTTAGGGTCAGGGGATGTGCCAAGAGAAACCGGCCACCAATCTGGTGACCACAACGAGGGTGTGTCTCCAAAGAGCATAATCTCCGTCTTTCCCACATTTAATTGGAGAAAGTTGCTCTTCATCCAATTTGCGATGGCTGTCATTCCCGTAGAAAATGTGGACTGAACCGATGAGTCAGATTTGTTAAATGAGAAGAGGAGCTGGGTGTCATCAGCATATGAAATTGGCATAAAGCCGCAGGCTCTGATGACGTTGGCCAAGGGAGCAATATAGATATTAAACAGAGTAGGGCTCAAACATGAGCCCTGTGGGACTCCCTTGGTCAATTCCATCGGTTTCGACCGAAAAGGGCCAAGATTGACAGTCTGGGAACAAGAGGACAGAAAGCTCGTCATCCACTGGAGAGCAGGCCCCCTTAATCCAATCTCTTCCAATCTCCTGAGCAAGATCAGGTGGGATACCGTGTCGAAAGCGGCAGAGAGGTCCAACAGCACGAGAATCGTAGAGTGGCCACTGTCTAAGGTCATCCTGATGTTGTCTGTGTCCTCCAGCAGGGCAGACTCTGTGCTGTATTTGGGCCTGAAACCAGATTGAGAAGGATCCAAACTGCCTGTATTTTCGACATGGTTGGTCAGCTGTTTATTAATATATTTTTCCAATACTTTGCTCAAATAAGGTAGTAAGGAGATGGGACGGAGGTTGGAGAGCTCTTCCATAGGGACCTTGGAGTTTTTCTGAATTGGGATGATCTGTGCCGCTTTCCATTCCTGGGGAAGGTAGCCCTCTGTCATAGAGAGGTTGAAAAGGGTGCCTATGTGCGGGGCCAATTGTTTGGAGAGGGAAGTACCTACTTTAGCTGGAATGACGTCTAAGGGGGAGCCTGATTTTTACTGAATGCAGTAAGTCTTCCACCTCATTAGCAGATATAGGGGGGAAGCACTCCAGCAACTGTATATTAGCAGATGCTGGCGGAGCAAGAGGCAAAGCAACTGGTTGCTGGCTCCCAGAATGGGAGATCTTATCATAGATAAGGTCTATTTTCTGCGTGAAATACTGGGCAATATCATCACAGAGAGCTTGGGAGGGGGTCTCGGGATTGTCACATGCCTTCAGGTTTATGAAAGATTTTAGTATCTGGAATAAGGTTTTGGGGGCGTTCTCTGCCTTTGCTAACTGTGAGGTGATAAAAACTTTCCGTGCTCCTTTTATGTTTTTATGATAGGTGGAGAGGGCTCTCTCAAAGCTGTCTTTGTCCCTCGCCTCCTGGGACTTACGCCAGCGTCTCTCCAGATGTTTACACTGTCGTTTTTCGGCACGGAGCTCGGGGGAAAACCAGGCTGTTTGAGGGCGCTTGGCTGAGTTATGTAATGATTTAAGAGGCGCATGCAGATCAATGGCACATTCAACCGCCGAGTTGAACTGGGCTAGGCCCTCCTCCGTATTAGCGGGATCAGTTACCCAGAATGCCGGGAGGGCAGTCTGGAAAGAGTCTGGGGAGATCTTATACCATTGTCTGCGGACCCTATGGGAGGTTTGGGGCCGAGCAGCAGCCACCCCGCAACCTTGAATATTAAATTCAATAGAGGCATGGTCAGTCAATGTCAGTGTCTGGGGAGGTTCGCAAGAAATGCTAGATGCATTGGTAAAAATGATATCAAGAGTGTGGCCAGCAGTATGTGTCGGGCCATCATTGAGCTTCGTTAAGCCTAAAAGAGCAAGGTCTGTTAAAAGCTGTGACGTATCAGGGTTAGTGGTGCATTCATTGTGCACATTAAAATCGCCAAGCAATAAAAATTTGTTACTTGAGATTACATGGGGAGCTATTATTTCTGTAAGCTGGAGAGAGAAGTCTGCCAGCGGACCTGGGGGTCGATACACTAAGGCACCTTTCCAGCTAAGTTGCGGGAGAAAATCGGTGCGAAAGACAAGGATTTCAAAGTGTGCGTTACAGTGTTGCTCAAGTATAGAAGCGGATATACCGTCTTTGTAAATAATAGCAATCCCCCCCCACTTTCGTTTGTCTATCCATTCTTAAGACCCTATAGCCTACAGGCAAAGCAAGGGCGATGGCAGGGGTAGAATTAGGCTTGAGCCCTGTCTCGGTCAGGAACCCTAAGTCTGGGTTATCAGTATTAAGACGATCCCACACCTCCGTAGCGTGCTTAGGGAGGGATCTGACATTGCTTAAGATGCCTTTCCAGCTTAGATTAAGGCTGTTAGATGGCCTTCTAGGTTCTAGAAGCGGTAGGAGATCATCCTTGGGGGTATGGGGGGGAAGAGTGTGGGTTCGATATCCAGGGGTGATAGTTATGGGAGCTATAGTAGTGGTATTACATTGAAACTGGCAGTTAATGCAGGAAAAAGGGCCCTCAGGTATAGGTAGGCTCAGAGCAGCGTCCTGGTTAAGATGCCAACAAGTGGGCTGTAAGGCTTTCCTTTCCCTTATGCTCAGTAACTCCTTTCTGGAATAGGATATACCTCGGAACTGCGCAACGTCAGGAGTGGAACAGGCAAGATTCCTGGCTCCAGGCGACGTCAGGGCATGGACGGGCGCAGACGGGCTTGCCTTTGGCGCGCCGCCGGTGCGTCCGCTGCGTGTCGTGGAGTGCATCCGGTTATATGGAGGGGTCGAGGCCACTAGACCGCCAACCTCCCTCTAAACGGAAATTGCCTTATCTCCCTCCACTCAAACGGGACGCGACCCGCGGTGGACCGGGGAGGGGCAGCTGAAGGTAGGAAAACGTCAGCATGAGTGCAAGTACACAGTAGGAGTGCAAATAAGCAAATGTGCAAGAAGTAAAGTAAGTACAGATTAAAACTGAGCGAAGGTATAAAAATGCGTAAAACCAGGATTACAAATTATTCAAACAAAACAGCAATGAGCCAGAGACTAGGAAGGGCGTCTGCCTTACTAGCGCACGTCCACTGCGCATCGTGGAGTGCATCCGGTTATATGGAGGGGGTCGAGGCCACTAGACCGCCAACCTCCCTCTAACCGGAAATTGCCTTATCTCCCTCCACTCAAACGGGACGCGACCCGTGGTGCACCGGGGAGGGAGGGACCCCATCCCCCATGGCTTGGCCATTTTATATATATATTGAAGGAGGGGGGTGCACGGCCCCCATCCCCAGGCCGATTTCAGCCCCGGGGACCCAACCCCGGGGCCCGGCCATTTATTATTTAGAAAATAAAGGGAGGGGGCCATGTGGCCCCCTCCCGGGCCACTTCTGGCCACGGGGACCTCATCCCCCGGGGCCGGCCCTCAGCATTGGGGACACGGTCCCTGCCGGCTCCCCGCCTCTCCGGGAGCCGGCATTGCTTTTGGGCAAGGGGAGCTGCTGACATGCAGCTCCCCTTGCCCAAAAGCAATTCTGCTTTGCTTTGTTGAAGTGAGAGCAGGTTTCCTGCTCTCGCTTCAACGAAGCAAAGCAGTGTTTGCTATGGCAGAGCGGGAACCGTGCTCCCGCCCTGCCATAGCAAACGGCAATGTCCCGGGGGTGGGCACCCCGGGACATTGCAGGAGCTGGCCCTGGGGGGGTGGTGGTCCCTAGGGCCATAGAGGGCTCCAGGAGGGGGGGCGTGTGGCCCCCCTACCAGCATTTTTAAAGCCCTGAGGAGGTGGTGGTCCCCGGGGCCGGGGGTCTGCAACGGAACCCCACCCTTTGTTTAAAATTGCCCCAGGGAGGTGGTGGTCCCCGGGGCAGTGTGGGGAGGAGCAGGAGCACCGCACACTTATTTAGATCAATTTAAGCCCCAGGGAGGTGGCGGTCCCCGGGGCTTGGGGGGCACGCGAGGCCCCCCGCACATAATTAGGAATGCCCCGGGGAGGTGGCAGTCCCCGGGGCAGTGTGGGGGGGGCAGGAGCCCCCCACGCATATTTTAAGACAAAGCCCCGGGGAGGTGGCAGTCCCCGAGGCTGCGGGGAGGGCAGCGTGCCCCCGCATATGATAAACAAAGCCCCGGGGAGGTGGCGGTCCCCGGGGCTGTAGGTGCCCCCATGGGCCCCCACACCATAATTAAGAATTGCCCCCGGGACCTGGCCCACCCGGGGGCTTGAAACAAACAAAGCGCGGGAGACCGCGCTTCGTTTTTGTTTTATAATTTCGGCCGGATTCACGCACCCAGCGCGAATTCGGCCGAAATTATGTTTTTTACAAATTGCTTTTTTTGGCCCTGGGGGTCCTTGTGGGACCCCCTGAGCAGGTCTAGGGGGTCAGGGTGTTTCTACCCTGCCCCCTTTTCTTGTTTTTCATCATTTTTTCCAATGTTTTCTTGTGACTCGGTTACCTAGTCACAAGATGGCTGCCAGCACTTCCTGGTTTGGAGTGTTGGCAGCCAATTAGAATGAAGCTCGTGCTCTGGAGGAGTCGCAACTCCTCCTCGGTGCTCAGATATATACATTTCTATTTTTTGAATTTCTCAGCAACTACTGAACGGATTTACATTATTTAAAAAAAAAGGTCACTTTCTGGACCAAGAGCTACCTTTTTGCCAAACTTGGTGTAATTCCGTTCAGAAGTTCGGGCTGTAGCCGTGTCTAAAGTTCCTATGGAAATTAACATGGGGAAAACGTGTTTTGGGACCCCCTTTTTTCTTGGCCCCCACTTGAAGAATCACCCCGAAACTTTCAGGACAGGAGATGACCTGAGTGAACCATTAGTTTTGAAAATTTCGCGAAGATTCGTCAAACGGCGCCAAAGATATTGGCAAAAGAATAAACGCTTTTTGAATAGAAACAAGGTCTTAACTATAACTACCTACTGGCGACTGTTCCTGGTGAAGGAGTTTGAAGGCGAGGATTTTGGCATATATATATATATCCAATTGAAAAGGGTGCTCCCAAATGAAGGCGCCACATGCGGTGTATAAAGTATTCCTTTATTGCTGGAGGACTGCAGGTCATTCAGCGTTGTCTTCAACAGCGAAAATCAGCTTGCCAACTAATCGCCATACGCGTTTCAGGCACATTTGCCCTTGTTCACTGGCTTTGGCACTCTGTAACAGGCAACAAACAGTGACGCTGTGTTCACAGCGCTTCTAATAGTCCCGCCTCAGTGGGCGTGTCTGACAGATGCATCTTGGTCTCTGTAGTTTGCAATCCATAGTGGGTGCCTGCTTATTACTTTAAATTGTTCAATATCCAAGTGGACTCGTTGTTTACTCACAAAGTTGATGACCCACACAATTTGTGCCCTACCAACAGGTTACACCGCTCCAACTGCGCTTGGTTTCCTTAAGCGCTCAGGACCCGCTTTCTGTGCAGGAGGGTGTCTTCGCGACCAGAGCAGGGCCGCCATATATCCAATTGAAAAGGGTTCTCCCAAATGAAGGCGCCACATGCGGTGTATAAAGTATTCCTTTATTGCTGGAGGACTGCAGGTCATTCAGCGTTGTCTTCAACAACGAAAATCAGCTTGCCAACTAATCGCCATACGCGTTTCAGGCACATTTGCCCTTGTTCACTGGCTTTGGCACTCTGTAACAGTCAACAAACAGTGACGCTGTGTTCACAGCGCTTCTAATATATTATCTACTGGCGGTCGCCAGTAGATAGTTATAGTTAGGACCTATTTTCCATAGGAAATCCGCGACATTCTATTTGAAATAACTCTTGCGTCGGTTGACGAATCTTCGCGAAATTTTCAAACTTTATGGCCCGCTCCGGTCCGCTCCTACCTTGAAAGTCTCAGGGTGATTTGTCAAGCGGGGGCCGAGAAAAAAGGGGGGTCCCAAAACGTGTTTTCCCCATTCATTTTCACATAGGAAACTTTAGACACGGCTACAGCCCGAACTGCTGAACGGAATTACACAAAATTTGGCAAAGAGGTAGTTCTTGGTTCAGAAAGAACCCTTTTGTTAAATGGTGTAAATCCGTTCAGTAGTTGCGGAGAAATTAAAAAAATAAGAGTCAAAAAATCAATTTCCCATAGGAAACTTTATGCAAGGCTACAGCCCGAACTGCTGAACGGAATTACACCAAATTTGGCAAAGAGGTAGTTCTTGGTTCAAAAAGAACCCTTTTGTTAAATGGTGTAAATCCGTTCAGTAGTTGCTGAGAAAATCAAAAGTAAAAACACATATATATCTGGGCGGAGCCTAACCACACATGTCATCGTGAGATCTGATTGGCTGTCAGCACTTCATCCTGGAATTTCTGGCAGCCATCTTGGGACCAATATAAATGATAGTACCCCTTTGAAATGCATTGTAGTGAATCGAAGATTTTGAGGGTTACCAAAAGGAGAACTATAAAGGGTGATAACAGACTTTAGTTACATTAGAATTCATTTGTTGATGGTACCATACTAATTTCAGGAATTGTGGTGTGTTCTAAGGTGATTTTACCCTGTGAAAAACCTTCTGCTGGGATATCATGAATCATGTTTGAGAGAAAACTATTTTCACATGCTTGTCCCATACAGTTTTGGAAGGTGCCCCAGAAGCTAAAATGAGAGCATATTTTCTGTAAATTCACATTATCTTTCTCAGTCATGTGAGAATGAAGTCTGACATTCTCAGTAAAACATGTACATCCAACAAGGGCAGAGACTGTCAGTTGATTCCTTTGTGTTCTACTGCAGCTTCCCAGAGTGTTCTAAAGAACAACTAGAGTGCTAACAGCCTTACTTATGACAAAAGTATGGCACACCTGAAGCCATCTTGATTGGAATAAACTGGTAACACTTAAAACATTTAATTTAAAAAGAAACAAAATGACGGGGTTCATCTTGTCATAGAAATTATGGTTAGTGCTCTGGAAAGAAAAATTAGGACATGTTTCAAGTGTGATCTCAAATATCTTCCTGTTATATTTCAACAGGAGCAGCCTGTCAGTTGATGCCTTTGTGTTCTACTGCAGCTTCCCAGAGTGTTCTAAAGAACAACTAGAGCGCTAACAGTCTTACTTATGACAAAAGTATGGCACACCTGAAGCCATCTTGATTGGAATAAACTGGTAACACTTAAAACATTTAATTTAAAAAGGAACAAAATGAGGGGGTTCATTTTGCCATAGAAATTATGGTTAGTGCTGCAAAAAAAAATTTAGTGCATGTTTTAAGTGAGATCTCAAATCCTCTTCTATTTCATTAGAAAATTCTGACATGCAGACTGAAACAATCCCTTTCAATACCAGCAGTAGACTTCCAGTTAACTCCTTGGTGAGCAGTAGCTTTACTACAGTGATCTAATGAACAACTAGAGTAATAACATTCTGAATTTATGGCAAATGTGTGACACATCTGAATGCCTTCTTGATGGAATCAAAGTAAAAACTGAAAGCATTTCCTACTGGGGAGACTGCAGTAAATGAGGAAATTAGGAAACTTCATAACAAAGAAGTCTTCCAAGATGGCCACCAGTGAAAAAAGAGCCCAAATGTAGCACAAATATTACCGAGATGTAGCCCACATATAGCCCAATGACAAAAGTGTGCAAAACACTTTTTATTTTTAGTTTTTTTGCAGTTTTATGTAGTGCAGACTGGTCAGGTATTGGAGCGTTGCATCTTAAAACATGACCCCCTACCCTACAAAAACACCACTGCACTACCCTAAACCCTAAAACACTACCCCAGCACGACCCCCTACACTACACAAGCACCACTGCACTATCCTAAACCCTAAAACACTACCCCCAGCATGACCCCCTACACTACACAAACACCACTGCACTACCCTAAACCCTAAAACACTACCCCAACACCACTGCACTAACCTAAATCCTAAAACACTACACCCAGCACGACCCCCTACACTACCCAAACACCACTGCACTACCCTAAAACATGACCCCTACACTACACAAACACCACTGCACTACCCTAAACCCTAAGACACTACCCCCAGCACGACCCCCTACACTACACAAGCACCACTGCACTACCCTAAACCCTAAAACACTACCCCCAGCATGACCCCCTACACTACACAAACACCACTGCACTACCTTAAACCCTAAAACACTACCCCCAGCACGACCCCCTACACTACCCAAACACCACTGCACTAACCTAAATCCTAAAACACTACCCCCAGCACGACCCCCTACACTACCCAAACACCACTGCACTACCCTAAAACATGACCCCCCACACTACACAAACACCACTGCACTACCCTAAACTCTAAAACACTACCCCCAGCACGACCCCCTACACTACACAAGCACCACTGCACTACCCTAAACCCTGAAACACCAGCCCCTGCATGACCCCCTACACTGCCTGAACACCACTGCACTGCCCTAAACCCTGAAACACATACCCTAGCACGACCCCCTACACTGCCCGAACACCACTGCACTGCCCTAAACCCTGAAACACCACCCCCTTCACAACCCCCTACACTGCCCGAACACCACTGCACTGCCCTAAACCCTGAAACACCACCCCCAGCATGACCCCTACACTGCCCGAACACCACTGCACTGCCCTAAACCCTGAAACACTACCCCCAGCAAGACCTCCTACACTGCCCGAACACCACTGCACTGCCCTAAACCCTGAAACATCACCCCCAGCAAGACCCCCTACACTGCCCGAACACCACTGCCCTAAACCCTGAAACACCACCCCCAGCACGACCCCCTACACTGCCCGAACACCACTGCACTGCCCTAAACCCTGAAACACCACCCCCAGCACGACCCCCTACACTGCCCGAACACCACTGCACTGCCCTAAACCCTGAAACACCACCCCTGCACGACCCCCTACACTGCCCGAACACTACTGCACTGCCCTAAACCCTGAAACACCATCCCCAGCACGACCCCCTACACTGCACGAACACCACTGCACTGCCCTAAACCCTGAAACACTACCCCCAGCAAGACCCCCTACCCTGCCCGAACACCACTGCACTGCCCTAAACCCTGAAACACAACCCCCAGCAAGACCCCCTACACTGCCCGAACACCACTGCCCTAAACCCTGAAACACCACCCCCAGCAAGACCCCCTACACTGCCCGAACACCACTGCACTGCCCTAAACCCTGAAACACCAGCCCCAGCACGACCCCTACACTGCCCGAACACCACTGCACTGCCCTAAACCCTGAAACACCACCCCTGCACGACCCCCTACACTGCCCGAACACCACTGCACTGCCCTAAACCCTGAAACACCACCCCCAGCAAGACCCCCTACACTGCCCGAACACCACTGCACTGCCCTAAACCCTGAAACACCACCCCCTGCACGATCCCCTACACTGCCCGAACACTACTGCACTGCCCTAAACCCTGAAACACCACCCCCAGCACGACCCCCTACACTGCACGAACACCACTGCACTGCCCTAAACCCCGAAACACTACCCCCAGCAAGACCCCCTACACTGCCCGAACACCACTGCCCTAAACCCTGAAACACCACCCCCAGCAAGACCCCCTACACTGCCCGTACACCACTGCACTGCCCTAAACCCTGAAACACCACCCCCAGCATGACCCCCTACACTGCCCAAACACCACTGCACTGCCCTAAACCCTGAAACACCACCCCCAGCACGACCCCCTACACTGCCCGAACACCACTGCACTGCCCTAAACCATGAAACACCAGCCCCAGCACGACCCCCTACACTGCCCGAACACCACTGCACTGCCCTAAACCCTGAAACACCACCCCCAGCACGACCCCCTACACTGCCCGAACACCACTGCACTGCCCTAAACCCTGAAACACCAGCCCCAGCACAACCCCCGTACACTGCCCGAACACCACTGCACTGCCCTAAACCCTGAAACACCAGCCCCAGCACGACCGCCTACACTGCCCGAAAACCACTGCACTGCCCTAAACCCTGAAACACCAGCCCCAGCACGACCCCCTACACTGCCCGAACACCACTGCACTACCCTAAACCCTCAAACACCAGCCCCAGCACGACCCCCTACACTGCCCGAACACCACTGCACTGCCCTAAACCCTGAAACACCAGCCCCAGCAAGACCCCCTACACTGCCCGAACACCACTGCACTGCCCTAAACCCTGAAACACCACCCCCATCAAGACCCCCTACACTGCCCGAACACCACTGCACTAAAGCCTGAAACACCACCCCCAGCAAGACCACCTACACTGGCCGAACACCATTGCACTGCCCTAAACCCTGAAACACCACCCCCTGCATGACCCCCTACACTGCCCAAACACCACTGCCCTAAACCCTGAAACACCACCCCCTGCACGACACCCTACACTGCCCGAACACCACTGCACTGCCCTAAACCCTGAAACACCACCCCCAGCATGACCCCCTACACTGCCCGAACACCACTGCACTGCCCTAAACCCTGAAACACCACCCCCTGCACGACCTCCTACACTGCCGGAACACCACTGCACTGCCCTAAACCCTGAAACACCACCCCCAGCACGACCCCCTACACTGCCCGAACACCACTGCACTGCCCTAAACCCTGAAACATCAACCCCAGCAAGACCCCCTACACTGCCTGAACACCACTGCCCTAAACCCTGAAACACCACCCCCTACACTGCACGAACACCACTGCACTGCCCTAAACCCTGAAACACCACCTCCAGCAAAACCCCCTACACTGCCTGAACACCATTGCTCTGCCCTAAATCCTGAAACACTAGCCCCAGCATGACCCCCTACACTGCCCAAACACCACTGTACTGCCCTAAACCCTGAAACACCACCCCCAGCACGACCCCCTACACTGCCCGAACACCACTGCACTGCCCTAAACCCTGAAACACCAGCCCCAGCAAGACCCCCTACACTGCCCGAACACTACTGCACTGCCCTAAACCCTGAAACACCAGCCCCAGCATGACCCCCTACACTGCCCGAACACCACTGCACTGCCCTAAACCCTGAAACACCAGCCCCAGCACGACCACCTACACTGCCCGAACACCACTGCACTGCCCTAAACCCTGAAACACCAGCCCCAGCATGACCCCTACACTGCCCGAACACCACTGCACTGCCCTAAACCCTGAAACACCAGCCCCAGCACGACCCCCTACACTGCCCGAACACCACTATACTGCCCTAAACCCTGAAACACCAGCCCCAGCACGACCCCCTACACTGCCCGAACACCACTGCACTGCCCTAAACCCTGAAACACCACCCCCTGCATGACCCCCTACACTGCCCGAACACCACTGCACTGCCCTAAACCCTGAAACACCACCCCCTGCAGCACCCCCTACACTGCCCGAACACCACTGCACTGCCCTAAACCCTGAAACACCACCCCTGCACCACCCCCTACACTGCCCGAACACCACTGCACTGCCCTAAACCCTGAAACACCACCCCCAGCACGACCCCCTTTACTGCTCGAACACCACTGCACTGCCCCAAACCCTGAAACACCACCCCCAGCACGACCCCCTACACTGCCCGAACACCACTGCCCTAAACCCTGAAACACCACCCCCTGCACGACCCCCTACACTGCCCGAACACCACTGCACTGCCCTAAACCCTGAAACACCACCCCCTACACTGCCCGAACACCACTGCACTGCCCTAAACCCTGAAACACCACCCCCAGCATGACCCCCTACACTGCCCGAACACCACTGCACTGCCCTAAACCCTAAAACACCACCCCCAGCATTACCCCCTACACTGCCCAAACACCACTGCACTGCCCTAAACCCTAAAATACTACCCCCAGCACAAGCCCCTACAGTACCCGAACACGACTGCACTGCCCTAAACCCTCAAACACTACCCCCAGCACGACCCCCTACACTACCCGAACACCACTGCACTGCCCTAAACCCTAAAACACTCCCCCCAGCACGACCCCCTACATTACCCGAACACCACTGCACTGCCCTAAACCCTAAAACACTCCCCCAGCACGACCCCCTACACTACCCAAACACCACTGCACTGCCCTAAACCCTAAAACACTACCCCCGCATGACCCCCTACACTACCCAAACACCAATGCACTACCCTAATCCCTAAAACACTACCCCCGCATGACCCCCTACAATACCCTAAACCCTAAAACACTACCCCCGCACGACTCCCTACACTACCCAAAGACCACTGCACTACCCTAAACCCTAAAACATGACCTCCTACACTACACAAACACCACTGCACTACCCTAAACCCTAAAACACTACCCCCTACACTACACAAACACCACTGCACTACCCTAAACCCTAAAACACTACCCCCAGCAGTACCCCTACACTACCCAAACACCACTGCACTAACCTAAACCCTAAAACACTACCCCCAGCAGTACCCCCTACACTACCCAAACACCACTGCACTACCCTAAATCACTACCCCCAGCACGACCCCCTACACTACCCAAACACCACTGCACTACTCTAAACCCTAAATCTACCCCCAGCATGACCCCCTACACTACACAAACACCACTGCACTACCCTAAACCCTAAAACACTACCCCCAGCACGACCCTCTTCACTACCTAAACACAACTGCACAATTTGTTACATGCGTTGCAACGCAGGCCTGTGGTGCTTACTGGAAGTACCTAGTGGGCTAGTTGGGCCCCAGGGACCCTCAGGATTCAAGGTGACCTAATCCCCCAACTTAAAACGCACCACGGGGCGCGTTTGCACAGTGGTGAAGGGAGGAGGCGGGGCCTCAGGTGACATGTGCGCAAACACGCCCTGTGGTGCGTTTTAAGTTGGGGAATTAATTCCCTTGAATCCTGAGGGACCCTGGGGGCCAACTAGCCCACCAGGTACCTTCAGTAAGCACAACAGAGTTGCGTTGCAGAGAGGTGAAAAAGGTGCGTGGCCTCGGAACGCCTCTCTGCAACTCAGCTCTGTGGTCCTAACTGTAGGTACCTGGGGGCTAGTTGGGCCCCAGGGACCCTCAGAATTCAAGGGGACTTAATCCCGCAACTTAAAATGCGCCACGGGGTGCGTTTACACACATGTCACCTCAGGCCCCCCTCCCTTCACCACTGTGCAAACGCGCCCTGTAGCGCGTTTTAAGAGGTAGTTTTAATCCCCCTGCCCTATTATGTACTAGGGACTTGCAGAGGAGGTCATGCTAATCACAGGGGTACCCCAACGCATAGTGTTCCCTAGTGTATGTAGGTGTTTTCACTGTATTCTAAGTGTCTTTTAGCATAGCACTGGCTCTGGTTAGTCAGAATCAGTTACCACCAGTACCCGTCTGAAAAAGTTGTGGGGACAGGATGATTTTGCAACAAGGCCTCTTTCTGCTCCTCTGTTGGTTCTTTCTGCACATCTTTTGCTTATTTCTGTGCGTTTTTTCTTCTTTCTTCACATGTCCTACCTCTGTAGGCATAGTTAGAAACTAGCATTTAAAAAAACCTTTGAAATTCACTTAAAAAATCATAGGTTTCAGGCACGTTATAGTTAGAAATTAGCATTTAAAAAACCTTTGAAATTCACTGAAAAAACCATAGGTTTCAGACAGGTTATAGTTAGAAATTAGCATTTAAAAAACCTTTGAAATTCACTGAAAAAACCATAGGTTTTAGGGACAGTTATAGTTAGTTGGACATTTCACTCGTACAAAACCATAGAAATTCCCCCGTTATAGTTAGTTCAGCTAACTATAACTCGCGCCCCGCAATGCACTGCTGATGACGTCACATATTACATCACTCATGACATGGTCAGTGACATCACTGATGACATCACTGATGACATCTCAAATGACATCACTGATGACATCATCCATGTGATAATTTCATGCATCTTCTCACACCCTAATATAACTTTTGATACACCCACTCTAAATTACAGACTGCCATTCTCAAAACCATAGACACTCCAACACCAAAAACTACATACCCACTCACTGATTCTTAGGTCTACACACACATCCACTCACTCACCCGTACAGTCACTCATACTTAGTCACTCAGTACAGGACTATCATATGCACTCATACACCTATATAAACCCTCACACACCGCCACTCATCCATAGAGGTACTCACACAACTAGTCAGTCATGCAAAAAACTTAATCACACACCCATTTACTCACCTATACAGTTATACACACACCAGCTCACTTACTCATACAAATACTAGCACATTCTTACGCTCTTATACAATCACTGATACAAGTACACACTCATCCATACAGCCACTCTCACAATCACACACTCTCACTTATAGCCATTTATATACTCCAACACACATATATACTGCCTTTCACATATGTAGTTACTCACACATGTACCACTGAGATATACATTCAATCACTAACACACCCATACACACACTCAGCCACCCATACAGTCCATCACAGATGCACTCTTGAAACCATGCACCCAGTGAATCACCAACTCGCACATCTATGCACAGAGTCACACACACCCCACCCACACAAACACTCAGGCACCCATACAGATACTCAGACAATCAATCAATAACCCATGTAGACACTCATGTAGCTATTCAGAAAGCTATGCAGCCGCTTACAAACCAACAGACAGACGGATACAGACATTCACACAGTTTAGTCACTAACCCATGCATTCAGTAAGATACATTTAATCACTCACTTGTAGAGTCAGTCACTCACGTACTAAATCATCCATTCAGACACTTATACACCCACTCATTCTTCAATACACCTTTCCCTATATATATTAAACATATTTAAACTTTACAGAAACACACAGTCACTGGATGATGTCATCAGTGATGTCATCAGTGATGTCATTTGAGATGTCATCAGTGATGTCACTGACCATGTCATGAGTGATGTAATATGTGATGTCATCAGCAGTGCATTGTGGGCGCGAGTTATAGTTAGCTGAACTAACTATAACGGGGGAATTTCTATGGTTTTGTACGAGTGAAATGTCCAACTAACTATAACTGTCCCTAAAACCTATGGTTTTTTCAGTGAATATATATATATATATACACATATAGTTACTGTACAGTCCCTCCAATCCACACATGTGTGTTTCCCTGCCCAAACTCTTGTAGGCAGGAAAACTCAGATTGCTCCCGCTCAATGGGAGCAGTTAAAAATACCTGCTACAGCCAAGTGAGAGAAATGACAGCTCCTGATGTACCCTAAATGTGTGCATGCGGGGAACCGGCAGGGCCAAGAAAAAGAGGTGTGTTTCCATGTTAATTCCTATAGGACTTGTCAACACACCTACAGCTCGAACTGCTGGACGGAACTACACCAAATTTGGCAGAAAGGTAGATTTGGTTATGCAGATTCCACTTTTTTTATTTGGTGTAAATCCGTTCAGTGGCTGTTGAGAAATTTAAGAAGATAGAGTTAGTGATATCTGTGGCCATGATGCCATCACGAAACATAACGAACTCGTGCAGGGAAATGCAGAGCTCCAGTAACCCACAACAAATATATGTAATATATAACTTAAATAAATCAGTATTAAGCTAGTAACATAATTAACAATCAATTAAATAATTAATTAACAATAAGAACTAAGGGGCTGATTACGATGGCGGTCAGATGTATCGGGATGGGACCTCCTGACAAGCTGTCAGCGGTCCTGCACCCCGACTTACAATTCAACCGCCTTCAAGGTGGTCACTAAGTGTATTTTTTGTATTGCGGCATGTGCTGCTGGCTGCAGCACATGCCGCAGTCCAAAAAACGCACATTGGGCATATGTCTGCACAATGTTGTAGGCACCATGCGGTGCCTGCCACATGGTGCAGGGATATGTAGGGGGCACCATAAGTGCCCCCCAAAACCCAACACTGAGGGCTAGGGGGAAAAGGGGGCCCGCTACCGGCCCCCAATGTCCCTTTCCGCCAGCCTTTTCATGGCAGGTAACCTGCCATGAAACGGCTGGCTGGGAGGGACAGCATAATCCCTATGGCGGTGCCTGGCAAAACCGCCACCATTGTTGGGATCGGAGTGCCCTCCGACGGTCCGATGGGCTCCTTGAGCTCGTCGTATCTGTGGCGGTTGGTCTCTCCGATCGCCACCCCTCCACCCGCCATCCTAATGTGGCAGGCAGAAAACATGTTTACAATGGCGGTGAGACCGCCACCGACAGGCTGTCGATGGCAATCTGCCCGACAGACAGGCCGTTGGTCCGACTACCGCATTACAATGCAGGCTGTTGGACTGCAGAGGTTGGGGGGAAAGACTGCCGCCTCCGACAGGATCTACTGAACCCGACGGGACGGCGGTCGGAATCGTAGTCCTGAATGGAGGCGGTGCCGAGGCAGGCACCGCCGGTGGGATTATGATGTCACTTTCCAACAGCATTTTCATGGGGGTCAAACTGCCATGAAAAGGCTGTCAGAAATGTACTTTGGGGGCCCCAAACAGGGTCCCATCCCCTGTGGCCCTGGGGGCACATGTGGTGCCCCCACACACATCCATACACCATGTGCCAGGCACCACATGGTGCCTGGCACATGGTGCATGGATGTTTAGACAGTTCTATGTTTACACTGTGGCTTGTGCTGCAGCCTTTTTCCTGGGCTGCAGCATAGGCCGCCGTGTAAACATAACACTTTCTGACCACCAACCCGGCATTCATATTGGACGGTTGGACCGCCATCTGCCTGTCAGGCGGTCCCCAGACCGACGTGGTGGCGGGTGGCGGTCGGACCATCTGGCATCATAATGATGCCCTATTTAACAATATTTTGTGATTATTTATTACTTAATTAACTTCCCACCCTGTACCCCTACAAACCCAAAAACTAGCTACTAAAATATAACTTTTTATTACTATTAACATAAAATAACAAGAGAAAACAAATAACATTAAAATATAAATATTTCTAAATTAAATAACATCTCACCCTATTCCCTCCCGAACCAAACAACCCTCTACAACACTATAAGTTACTATTAACAATTAACACTAAATGGCTTAAAATTACAAAATATATTTTTAAAAAATGAATAACAATTACACCAACAATACTAACACATAAAATTAATATATTAACCAAACCACTTAAAAATAATTAAAAAACCAATATTGTTTATAACTATATTCCTAAAAACAATAGTAAAAACAATAATATTCTTGAGAATTAAATTAATTAAAACAATTATATTTTTGACTCACAATATTTTTTTCCGATATTTCTATATTCCAATATTTTTAAAATTATATTTTGTCCAAACACCCACTGGGATAGAAATCATCTTCTCAACAGTCTATGCCTAAGTCTCAATGAGGAGTCCAATGATGTATCTACCCCTGGCCATTCCTTCCTTCCTGTGATAGAGTTTCTAAGAAGTTAAAAGAGCCTCAATATGCTGGTCTCACACCAACTTATATCCAATGTTATGCTAGTTGTGCTGGGCCAGCTAACCACTTATGTTGTGAGCTTCACACAAAATACTGATGGAAATAACTAAATTCCAGGGTGTTGGAGATAAGTTATGGAAGCACACCAAAATATCTGGTTGTTTATTAATTAGAGTAAGTGAATTTATTATTATGTTTCTAATTAAACAGTTCTGTAAAAGCACTTTTATATTACCATATACATAGAGCCATCAGGACAGTCTTATTTTGTTATAGAAGATCAGCCATGACCGGTTTAGCCTCTACGTGGGACTTTTTCAGGCATGGAAGACTTAATAACAGACTAGAAGTACATTTTACTATATAACGTGCATATATAATTTTAATTAGTATTCACCCAAGTGATCTACAAGATTAGAAGATGTGACAATTTTACATAATACTTTGTTTTGGAGAAATGAAAAAAGATTTATCTTTGCCCTCCATTATCTATGTGCTGCTCCTGCCCCACCCACCTGCCTACTGTGGTCAGCTTACAGCCCCTGATCCCCCACCTGCCCTCTGTTTTTTGTGTGCTGCACCTGCCCCTCCCATCTGCCCTACATTGTCTGTGTGCTGCCTCTGCCCTTATCACCTGCAGTAAGTCTCCTGGATCATTAAATCTTGCTTCCCCAGCCCTTTCTACCTGCCCTGTGTTATCCATCTGCTGCCCCTTCCCCTCTTGCCTGCCCTCTGTGGTCAGTTTGCTGCCCCTGCCTCTTAGCCACCGTTGTCCATGTGCTGCCCCTCCCACCTGCCCTCCATGGTCAGTTTGCTGACCCTGACACTTCTGTCTACCCTTTCATTGTCGAAGTGTTGCCACTACCCCTCCTGCCTGTCTACTGTGGTCAGCTTGCTGACCTCTCCCCTCCCACCAGCGCTAAATTGTTTGTGTGCTGATCTTCCCTCCTGCCCTTCATGTTCACTTTGCTGCCCTTGCCCCACCTGCTTGCCCTCTATGGTCAGTTTGTTGCCACTGCCCCTCCTGTCTGCCATCCATGGTCAGCTGGCTGCCCCTGCCGCTCCCACATTCCCTCCCTTGTCCTTGTGCTGCCCCTACTTCCTGCCCATCCCTCCTCCCCTTCTTGGTGAGTTTGCTGTCCTTGCTCCCCCCTCTCCTGCCCTCCATGGTCAGTTTGCTGGCCTTGCTGCCTGCCATCCATGGTCAGCTAGCTGCTCCTGCCACTCCAGCATGCACTCCCTTGTCTGTGTGCTGCCCCTACCCATCTCTCCTGTCTACTGTTGTCCATGTGCTGCCCATGCGCCTCCCACCCCCTCCTGTGATCTTTGTGCTGCTCTCGCTCCTCCCTTCTGCACTCCATAGTCAATTTGCTACCCTTGCCTCTCCCTCCTGTCCTCCACAATCAGGTTGCTACCTCATGCCACCTGTCTTCTGTGGTCAGCTTGCTGTTCCTGCCATTTCCACATGCCCTCCCTTGCCCGTGTGCTTCCCCTACGCCTCCCTCCTGCTCTCCATTGTCCATGTGCTGACTCTGCCCCTCCGCATAGCCTTGTGGTCCGTGTGCTAACCCTGCGTCTCCCCCACCCTCCATTGTCTGTGTGCCTCCTGTGCCCCTCCTGCATACATCCATTGGCCAAGTACTGGCCCTACCCCTCCCAACTGCTCCCTGTGGTTTGCTTGCTTACCCCTGCCCTTCCCATCTCCCTTCTGTTGTCCATCTGCTGCCCCTGCCCCTCTTGCCTGCCTTCTGTGGTCAACTTGCTGCCCCTAGCTATACAGCCTACCCACAGTTGTCCATGTACTGCCCATTCCATCTGCCATTCATTGTCTGTGGGCTGGGTCTGCCCCTCCTGCCTGCCCTCCATAGTCAACTTTCTGCCCTTGCCCCGCTCACCTGCTCTCCTTTGTCCTTGTGCTGCCGCTGCCCCAAGCCTGCCTTCTGTGAACAGCTGGTGCCCCTCTCCCTTGCACCTCTCTCTTGTTCTCTCTGCCAGTCCTGCCTGCCCTCCATGGTCCGTGTGCTGCCTCTACCCCTCCTATCTGCCTTCTGTGGTCAGCATGTTACCTCGACCCTCCTGCATGCCCACTGTTTTCCGAGTGCTACCCTTGCCCCTCTCGACTGCCCTCCATGGTCTGTGTGCTGCCCCTGCCCTCATGCCTGCCATCCGTGGTCAGCTTTCTTCCCCTTCTCCTCCCACCTGCCGTTCATTGTCAGTTTTCTGCCCTGGCCCCTCACACTTGCCCTCCTTTGTCTTTGTACTGCCCCTGCCCCCTGCCCGCCTTCTGTAGTCAGCTTGATTCCCCTCCCCATCCCCCTGGACTCTATCGTGTAAGTGCTGCCCATACCCTCTCTCCTGCTCTCCTTGTCAGTCCTGCCTGCCCTCTGCTGTCTGTGTACTACCCCTGCCCCTCCTGCCTGCCCTTCATTGTCTGTATGCAGCCCCTATCCTTCCCACCTGCCCTTTATTGTCTATGTACTGCCCTTCCACTGACCGCAAGTCCCCGATGGTTAGCTTGCTGCCGCTAGCCCTCATGCTTGTCCTCGGATGTCCAATTGTCTGCCCTTTTCCCTTTCGCCTACTCTGGATGCTGCTCCAGATACTCTCGCCCACCCTCTGTTGTTCTGTGCTCCGCAATTCCTCACGCCCACCCTCCATTGTGTGATTCCTGGTCCCTCGCAGGGCTGGGTACATTTAAAAAATAAAAAGAAGATTTGTGGTACCACACAAGGCTGCTCTTTGTACCACAGTACCAGCTGTTTGGTACTGCGGTACCGAATGTTTCTCTTTTATGTTTTTGACAGTCCCTTTAGGAAACCCATCATGGTCCTGGGGCCAGGGTGTTCCAACTCTATCCCCTTTTGGGCTTTTGGAGGAAAAAAAAGTGGTGTTCATTCAGAGGAATTACTGACTGGATACTGATGGCAGCTAATGAGCCATGTTTGGAACTGCTGCATGTATAACTAGGGGAGGAAAAACATTAACAGCATTAGGCACTAGAGCCTGGAACCTACTGCCACCACATCTAAGAATGCATAAATCTGAAACACAATATAGGAAGGAACTAAAGACTTGGATCTTCGGAGCCTCAGATGAATTTTGCCTTTCTCTCATCTAAGAATTTCTGAGCAGCCGCTCACTTCCATACCAGCGCCAGGATGCTCCTTTCGGAGTGGCAGTTAGCGCTTTATAAATACCAATTTTCATTTAAATTAATTTCATAACTTAAGTGCATGTGTTCTTGTATGGAGAGGATATGGATATCAGTGAAACAGTGATGACTTCCTACAAAACATGGCAAGGGTTAAAATTAAAATCCATAAGTTTTGGTCATAACAAGAGGATGTTAAAACAATGTTTAGGCACACAATATTTACATCACATCTGATACACCAATATTATCATGATAAGCTAGGATATAAAGCAGTTGAGACATCATTAACATATATGGCAAGAAATGGGCTGTGTAAAGTTTATATGTCCGTGTTGGACTTGGGCCTCTGCAGGGTCACCCCAAAATCATTTGCCTTCCCCCTCCAGTTTTTTAACCCATTTTGTTGGCTTTTGGGCCTGCTAACCAGTGCTAAAGTGCTTTTGCTCTCCGCCTAAAACATGATACACCTAATTGGTACATTTAATGTACTTGCAAGTCCCTTGTATATGGTTCCACGGGTACCCAGGGCCTGTAAATTAAATGCTACTGGTGAGCTTCAGCACTCATTGTGCCACCCACTAAAAGTAGCCTTTTAAAACATGTCTCCAGCCTGCCATTGCAGCTTCTAGAACAGTTTTCAACTGTCAATTTGATCTGGGAAAAGAAACCTTTTGCCAGGCCTAAACCTTCCTTTTTATTACATATAAGCCACCTTTAAAGTAGACCCAAAATAGCCCATAGGGCACAGTGCATTCGATTTTAAAAATAGGACTTGTGCTTTTACGTTTTACATGTCCTGGTAGTGATAAACTCCTACATTTATTTTTCACTACTGTGCGGCCTACCTCTCCAAAAGAACAACATTTGATTACCTTATTGCATTTATTAAGTCCTGACTTTTGATTGGGAGCAGGTAGAAATGTCACATTTGGACTCAAATGAATAGTAATGTTGAATCCTCTTAATTGGTAAAGTCGTATTTTAGATTACCATTTTGAAAATGGCACTTTTGGAAAGTTGACATTTTCCTTCCCAAAAGTTTCTAAGGCCTTCTAGAAGTTTCCAGCTGCCTGGGTCTGTTAATTGCTTCCCAATTAGAAATACGTATTGGGCCCTGACATTGAACAATAGGACATGGGTGTAGCTGGGAGCAGGCCATCCTGCCAAGATGGGAGGGGCGTAACTGTTCCCTGCCCCACTTACTTTTCAAAGGACTGCCTCTAGCACACTTACAAAGGAACTTGACACCAGCCTTTTGCCACCCTAGACCTACGGGAGCCTGGACAGGGGAAGGAAGGGAAAGGAAGAAACTCTCTAGAATCTGATGTGAGGGCGGACTAGAAGTTTCTCCCACTTCCAAGGGTGGCACCCGTTATGAATATTAGACCTCCTGAGCCACTCATCAGTACACTCCTGGACCTGTGGACATTACAGAAGAAGGACTTCCCTGTTCCCCATAGGACTGCCCTGCTTCTTGAGGCCTGCCTTGATCCCTAGAGGACTGCCCCGCTGCTTGAGGCCTTCCTGGTTCTTCAGAGGATTGCCCTGCTGCTACCAGAGGACTGTCCTGTTGCTTGACGCATGCCTTGTTCCCCAGAGGACTGCCCTGCTGCTTGAGGCCTGCCTTGTTGTTCAGAGGACTGCCATGCTGCTTGAGGCCTGCCCTGCTGTCTCAGAAGGAAGACTTGACCTGCTCCCTTCATCCCAGACGAACCTGAGAGACTCCAAGGGCCAGTTGGCTGACCTCCTGTTCTGAACTACTGTAGTAAGTGAGTGATATCCTGATCCCTCAAAAGGTGCCTCCCTATGTCTTGGACCCTTGCCTTGGCTGCCATCAGTTGATCTCCTCCTGTGAAATCCTGAAGTTTTGAACTCTGCACTCCAGACTTTGAGAAGAAATCTTTTTCAGCTGGATTAACCTGGTCCCTGTATCTGGCCCGCGATCTATTGCGGTCGGCCTGAACTTATGACTCAGTCCAGGTCTAGCACAATCAGATACCCACAGTTAGTGCTTTCTGCTCCTTGATGCTATTTTTACTTAAACCTGTAAAATTGCATATCTCCAGTTCTAATGATTCATTTTTTGTAATTTTGGACTCATTTTATTAATTATATTTTGCTCTATTTTTCTAAATTGGTGTGGGATATCTCCTGTGTTATGTTTTCACTTTACTATTGTTTGTGTGCTGCTTAAATTTTAAGCACAGTGCCTCTTTAAGCCTGACTGATTTTGTGTCAAGCTATCAGAGGGTGAAGCCCAGGCTAATTTAGTGACTTTTGTGGTTCACTCTGACAAAGATTGTGCTTGTTGCTTGATAAGGGTTTTCTTAGAGTCCTGAAGGGCCATATCTTCATGTCTCTCAATCACCAAGAAAGTAATGTGAGTGTCTATTTTAGTGATTCCAGTGTGTCTCAGGGGTGGAATCAATTGGAACCAAATATGCTGTGATTTCCTGGTGTCCTTGCTCAAGCTCCCAATTCTCTTCAGCTTCTCTCTCTCGGGGCATTGTGAGACCACAACACAGTGGGGTGTGTGAAGAGATGGGAAATTGTACCACCTGGGGCAGCATAGACTCTGGTTACCGACTGCACCAGAAAACCTTCTTATGTGCCCCTTGTGTCACCTCTGTACAGTGCAGCACACATTCCATGATTGAAATGTTTGGATAAATGTAAACATTTCTCCTGCTTAACACCTTTTTCTAGCAATCGTTATTTTTTAATGCAAAGTCAGTATTGTCAGTCTTTGTAGATCTGGCTTTGCGTCAATAAACGTGTGGTAGAAAAGGAAAGCATAGGTAGTACCAGCAATGGAACGCAAGCTTAACTTAAATTATCACAAAGCGCAATTTGTGCTACTTTAAAACCGCAACTTTCCAGCACAAAAACATTTTGTGCTGGAAAATAATTACATCAACACTTCGCACCAGTTTGCATCACTTTGCCTGGCTTTGCAAAGGTGCAGAGAACTGATAAGTCTTGCCCGATTTGCGTAACCACTCATCCAGCAGCATCTACTCCTCAGCTATGAGAAATATATAAAACAAGTATTGTCAAAGCCAGTAGGTCTTGCATTTATAATGTGAGTGCTGAGCTTTTGGCTTTGCCAATGTGTGTCTGTAAAATATTGTTTAAAAAAATTAAAAGTAAAAAACATTACAAAACACTGGAGAAAAAGCAAACATATATCTTATGGTATCTCAAAATCGTATATAATGAATTCAATGCTTTCAATCTTTATAAATGGCATGGTTTATTTTTCAAATACGTTTCACTCAGGAAACCCGACAGAACTTAAAAAGAATAAGGAAGTGCTAGAATATAAAGGAAAACACTTGTCAAGGCCTATTATACTTTCCACAGGATTCAGCCTTTTGGTCCCCTGTAGTAGCCCAAGGAAACGTTTTATGGGCATCCAGGGGAAGTGTCATACTAAGTACACCTTCTGCTTCAGCTACCAGCTGAATGAGTACAGCAGATGCCCATTCCCCCAGCGCCATAAAAGTGTTGGTGTGCCAAAGCTTGTGCTTTTGTGCAATATGTGGAATACAGGAGGTAAAACAAAAACAACTCTAAAAGTCTGCTCTTCAGCCCTAAATCAGCAAAAACATCTCTGTTGCTGTGCTTTTACAGACAAGCTGGGTGGGGTGAGGAGCAAAATAGAGCGCGGTGGTGGCAGGTAAATGAGGATGGGGAAAAGAACACAAAGGAAAGAACTAGAAAAAAATGTACTCATATGGAGTGTTAAATTAAAAAGAATAAAGTAGTTCCCTAAATGTAAACAGTGGAAGGATACTAGTCAGCAAATTAAAAGTATCTTAAAGAGACTCAGATGTAGGGGAGGGACAAACACAAGAAGAGGAAGGCAAGCCATCGAATAAGAAGCAATCAAATGACAATGACAATAAAAACCAACCAATGGTAAGCAATGGACAGGCTACAGACCCACTGTAAGTTCACAATTGGTCACGTGACCAGTTTGCACTGTTTGGTAGGCGAGACCTAAAACATGTGGATCACTTCTTAGGGGATATATATACCAGTTTCCATCAGAATGGAGTCATTTAATCCTAAATATGGCGAAGATGATAGCAATTGCCCCTCTTTGTAAAGATGTTTAAATTGCGCGCAGCATTAATTCACATTAACACCACTTTATATTGTCGGCATATACCTTTTTGTTTGTATTTGGTGCATGATTTTCCTTCTGCTCAACAGAAGCTTGTTAATAATCCACAAAATGTTCTTGCCAGTGAGCTTATTGTAATGCATCACTTTGCACAATGGCATAGTGCTATATTGTAAGCACATGTCTCCTGCATTTGTTGGATTGGGAGGTCCTGCTGTTGGCACTCTGGTTCTGCTAAAGCTGCAGGTGGCAGAGTAGTCGGTGTCTTCCTTGCATGGAAATCCTCCCAAACCGACTGGAGGTTCTTGGATGTTTACCCTACTTCCTGCCACCCATTGAGGATCTTAAAAATCCAATTGCCTCTGCTTTGCATTTAACTATAAATTACAATTCTCCAATATTTCCTATTTGTATCCAACTTGATGCTCGCCCTTTATCTTCATACAAGCAGTGAGTGACCCTGGCCGCCCCATAACTCCCAGCTGCCTGTGTCACCATTACCTATTCCACTGACTCTTCAGGCCATTGTGTCTTGTTGCTCTTTTTACAGCCACTTTTAGTATGGTAATTATTGCACTCGCACTAGAACTGTGGCACTTTTTTTCACCATCAGTCAGGAGGCTGGAAACACAGAATGTTGTTGCCATGAGAAGTGTAGTGACCTGAGAACGACTGAGGGAAATATGCCTATCTAAATTTATTTGGTTTTTTAAAAATCAGATTTGCAATCCACTGTTGTCCTTTTTTTGCAATTTTAGAGCGCTGGCAGAAGAAGCTTGACAATGTGAGGGGAGGTTGGAGTACACCTGGACACGGTAGGTACACATGTCGGATATTCGTTAATCAGACTCCTGTTTTGTCCTGAGTTTGGTTGAAGCAAGTCTCAAAAGGTGACTTTTGAAGAGTTTCCTGGACAGCTTATATTGAGTTCAGAGATCTGATTCTGGTTAAGGACATTCCAGAGTTTAGGTCCTTGCGCACTTCGTGATCAGCCTCCATATCCTCTTTGACGATCATTGGTTAATCAGGTGGACGGACAATGAGTAGATGTCTTTGGCTGGGCCATAATGATTTGTAAGTTTCTACAGGTATATAGGGTATTTGTCCAGTTAACCTTTATTGATGGTGCACCTTAAATGTATTAGTGGCATTCACAGTGAGGCAAAGGAGTGCTACAGGAGGTTTTATGTGGCCTCGCTTACGGAGCTCAAGGCACATTCTGGCTGCCTGGTTCTCGAGTCTTGAAATTAGTTTGTTGGGGAGACTGGAAAAGAGGATGTTGGAGTAGTCAAGGTGCACCAGGACGAAAGATCTAGTCAGCTCGACTTAGTGGCCGATGTGGAGAAATGTGAGGAAGTAAGAGAAGCATATTCATGCCCTTTGCTAATGTGCGGACTTCCTTCTGAGTGCTTCAGAAGAATAAATTCCCATGGCCAATCAGAGGTCACCTGGGCATAATGTCCTGTAATACTGATAGAATTGGAGAATTTAATGTGGGACCCTGGTGATTGCACATTGCCCTGCCAAGTACGTAGGAGCTGTGCTAGCAGATTTTGCCTCAGTTGACAAAGGCATCATTAGTGATATGAATCCAAAGTTGGGGACTGCCACAAGCCAGGATGCCAGACTATCAAGGGAAGGCAGACCTGACAAATTGAATCCCCAGAGTTATGTACTAAACAAAACAGCAGACTTATTCTAACTTTAACTGTTGCATCCTTTCCCTTGTCTCCCACCATCACATCACTTGCGAGAGTGTGCTACTACATAGTCCATTTTTCTGCTTTTTCCTAGATGATTTGTTTAACATGCTTCTGTGAAGAAGGGCTCTCATTTAAATAGAAAAGGTTTAATTGACTGAAGTTCATTCCGAAGCTTAGGGTCCTGAAAGTGAAATGGCCATCCCCCAACTGCAAACGTTATTTATCTTGGGGAACTGAAGAAGAGATTGATTTGAGGATCTCAGGCATTTTTGTGGAAAGTAGTTCTTTAGATGGTTATGAGAGTCAGGCGGTATTGTATTGTAGTAGAATTTATGAGTAAAGCAGAGGGCTCTAGCCTGATTCTTTGATCCAAGGGCAGCCAGTGAAGCCTAAGCCTTTCAGCCGTCACATGATCATATTTTTTAGCTTACAGACCAGTCTCACTTAATAATTCTGGATATTCTGGAGCATAGCAGTTTGTGCTGCCAGTAAGTCTAAATTCAGGGAATTTAGTATCCAACCTAGATATAATGCAAGAATCACGTGGAAGGAATAGTAGACATTTCCTATGTGCCTTCAATAACCCATAGCAGGAGTTAAGAACGGAGGAAATATGATGGGCAGAGGACAGATTCTCATGGAGAATCACACTCACTGAATAGACGTCTATCATGGGGACTAGTGGGTCACCCATGGATGAAGGCTGTGAACAATTGTTCCTTCAAAGTTTCTTTACCGAAAAGTAAGAGCTCTGGCTCAGTGACATAATGAAACTTGAGGGGGGCCCCCTGCAAAGTATATGGAGGGGCCCCTCCATGCTCCAGACCCAGTCAGAAGCTCTGAGGCCAGGGGCATGCCATCCGTACACAGTGCTTGAGGGGGGCGCCTGGAGCTCAGGGCCCCCCGCACTTCAGGTGCTGCAGGGGCTGCAGGGGCTATTGTTATGCCACTGGTCTGGTTTATCGTTGTTAAGGTTTACGAAGTTAGGGTCCATCAATTGCTGGGCAGCATCCAGGTAATCATGTAAGCTGGCTCAGAGATCCAGTACTTTTTGGTTTAGCTGGACCATGATCTGTGAGTCATCCATATATGAAAATTCTTGGCATCCTAATGAGTGAATAAGGTGTAGCTGAGGTTGAACACATATTAAATTGCAACACGGACAAGGAGGAGCCTTGAAGCATACATCAATTAATCACGTCACATTGCGACCGAAACGTAGCCAATTGTACCAATTTAGAGAGCCCAAACAAGAAGGATCTAAACCAATTACAAGGCAAACCTTTGAACCCAGAGTCTACAAGTCTTCTCAACAGTTCCTTTTGATGAACCATGTCAAAGTCAGGAGAGAGATCCGGGAGCATCATTCTAACTGCATCATCTTTATCTAGTATGGAGCTGATGTGATCTGCCATAGAGGCAAGCACCACCTGTGTGCCCCTGGTTTGGCAAAAACCCATCTGCCAGTCATCCCTCAATTTTCCTTCTTCCAGGAACATGGACTCGTGTTTAGCTCCCAGCTTTCCTAACATTTTTCCTAACGCTGGTAGAAGTGTTATCCGGAGATATTTGTTTTACAGATGCATCCCAATTGGATTTTGTTTAGTTGCATGGTGAATGCATCTTGCTTCAATGTGGACTGAACCACACCAGATAGAGGTAAGAGCTTAAACATATAAGTCATCTTTCCTGTCAGTAACAGATGAAGAGCTTGGAGCACAGCAGGGGTTTAGAGGGCCATCAGGGGAACCCAGCTTAATAGAGGATAAGAGTGAAGCCACTGCTTCCTCTGATACCAACCTGAAATTGGACCACTCTAAATGAGAGTCCTTCTGTAGAGCTGGACATGGATTTTCTAATATTGTATGATCCTTTCACTTTGAAGAAAAAGTCTACTGAAATACACTCACTATGCCATCCATAAAACATATGTAAACATTTGAAAGAGTTATATTGTAGATGAGTTGTTCTTCATGCACCATAACAGATATTTTCACAGCTATTACTACTATTTTATATTCTTCAACTGCCAATATTCATGTTGCAAGTTTGGGCATTTATTCTCTACTCCGGGCGAACCATATAAACTGACACCTTGTGCTCAGTTTCTTTGCTTCGTGTTGTTTTACATCCAATATCTTTCCATACAGGGGCTGCATTTAAGGTTTTTGGAGCGCCTAAGCATATCAAAATCAAGGATATTTCCTGTTAACTGGAACTTAGGGTTACCATGTAGTACCAGGGTGTACACTGTCTGCATTCTGTGTGTTTGAGAACTTGGACATGAGGCACTGTGAGAAATGTGGATATTATATTGTGTGGGAGAGTAATTGCGCCATATAATAATGACACAAATCTGTATCAGGTCAAGTTTGTTTGTAAAACCTTAGCTCAGTCCTGGGAATCTGTGATTCAGAGCAGTCAGGGTTTATAAAAGAAACACGGTTAAAGCATTACATAGCACCAAAGTAGAACAATAAGAAAAGACAACACAATAAAATAATGCACCAATTTATAACAATATGTGATATTGTTATCTTTAAATAGAAGCCTCGATAACATAAATACACCAGAGAGATCCTGAGATATATATTTTTAAAGACGCAATAAATCACTGTTTTACACTTAATGCAATAAATCTTTGTAATCTACAGCAATAGAGGTTTAGGAGTGGCCACAACAACAAAGGTGAAAACAGCTATATGGCACTCTTGGACGCGCCAACTCTGATAGGAAGCCACTCACAGGGACCAGTCAGGTCCAGAAGGATAGTTACCTGTCGATTTTAGCAGTCTCCAGTTCAGTTCTGAATCATTAGGTCAAACCTCCATTGAAGACAATGGAGTGGTCCTGATGCACCGGATACAGGATGCAGCATATGCTTTGAAGATGCTGGGGATGCTGAGCTGGTGTGGTCAGTTTTCCTGTTGCCACCGTTTGGACCTCGAACTTATGGGAGTGACTACGTCCTCAGGGGTCATTCTCCCACAATGTTCAGGTAATGTCCAGTGCAGTTCCAGTTGCCACACGTCTACTGGTCTCCGATAACAGCAAATCCAATGGTTTCCTTTAACTGGTGATAAGGTCTTGCAGGGTGACCAAAGTACACTATGATAACTCTCACTGGTCCAGTAGACTCAGGGGCAACTTGCGAGGGTCAGGACATGGTCTCCCAGGCTGCAACTCGGGGTCCAACGACTGTCGGGCTTCTTTGCTCTGGGATCTAAAGAGTGCAGGCATCTCAGCTTTTATGTCCCTGTGGATGGAACAGATAGTCAGCCAACTGTCACTTCTTTTATCTGGCATATGTGGACAACTTTTCCACAAGTGGGGCACTGCAGGTGATGGAGCAAGGACTCCTAAATGAGACTTGCTCGGAAGCAATCCTTTCGTTTTAACTCATTAACGAATTACTAACAACGTGTTTGTAATTAATATTTCGCATTTAGAAAAAGACACGCGGGACAGTGAAGCTTGCATATGTGTTTACTAATCATAACAACATGAACGAAGGACAAAAACGCACTTTAACAGGGGATCTTTACTGTGCATGCATCTACTGCATCTACGTAGTATGACGTACTAATGCTTGGAGGGAAAATCTTGCGCCTGCGCAAAAGATATTAAAATGGCCGCTTGAAAGCTCACATGCATGGCCCCTGCTTGACTGAAATAGAAAATAAGTTTTATACTAACGCAAATGCAGAAATGGTTAGAATAGAGGTTGGTGGTGTACAGTGAAACCATTTATTTTTGAGAATAACATTTTCTTCTTTTGACTTTATTATTAGTGCGCATTTGGGCCTTCCACACTTGTCTGAATTGAGCTGACTGACTTGACCCCACGTATGCGCACCAGAGAGAGAATAAGGAAAGATGAGTAAGGACTTGTCACGCGTCCAAGGCCAGCGAAGATGTGCCCTGGGAACATGAGGGTGAAGAGTTCATATGAAGAAGCTTTATTCATGATATTGCAACATTTTGTATTAATAAAGTTTGGAGATGTATGGGAAAGGAAATGATTTAATAAAGTTTGAGGGGAGGGATTTGAAAACAATGGTTTACTGAAATAAGTGAAATGTAAGCATGGTGTGATGATCATCCCCTCGCCTGTCCAATCAGAGTTAGTATTTTGTTAAATTGAAACATTAATCGGTGGTACATGGTTATGGAAAGGTATAATTGAGGTAGTTTTAGTTAGTTAGTTATGTCTTATTGGGAGCCGATGATGAGCAGAGCAGCTTAACGGGAGCACAGAAGCAGAGCTCGGGATGCTGTCGGTGCTGGGGGTGGTGCTGATGCTGTGAGACGCTGATGAAGAAATCGAATGCAGAACCATCTATTTTAACTTAATTGGGTTAGAAAGAAGATCGTGGAAGAACCACGAGGAGGAAGAGAGTGTCAGAGAGGGGTGCGACGCAGTCGTCGGTATTTAGAGAGGTGAAGTATCCTGTCCTGATTCCTGTCCTGAAGTCTTTGTCTCCTGATCTATCCTGGGAGACCCTTACCAGCCCTTTGGCCAGGGGGTTGGTCTTCACACCATTCTTGGTAATTATAAATTCATCGTATTGATAGATGTTCTTCTCTCTCTGTCCTCTTCTTTCTGAGCATAGTTATTGTGTGGATCTGAATTGCTATTGCTTATTGAGAATTGATTGAATTGACACTCTTGCGAATGAGGGTGTTTGTACTGAAACTTTGAGATGGTTCACACTCAATTAATTTAGATAAAGATTTTAAAACTTCCAGAGTCTGTGATTATTTCATTTTAATCGAGAAATGTTTAATAAGTTATGTTAATTATCACCATCAACTAGTTCCAACTAATGGTCCATTGACCAGAGGAAAGAACTAATTGATCAGTGAAAGGTTTAGTTAGGGAAAAGAAATAACTAGATCTTGAAGTATGAAAATCATAAACTAAGTTCCAGCGGTCTACTTGGTATTTAGTGAAAGTAGTTATATGGGCCCAGGTGAGTATATGGTAGTGGAGTATCTGCTGTTAGTACACCACTGGATCCGTTTTCTAGTAGCAGAGTTATGGTTATTATTGACTAGTTTGGTGATAAGTATAGATTATTGATTATTGATTTATGTTTAACAAAAAGAGTTAGCGTCTTGTTTTATGTTGTTTGGAAAATACCCGGGGAATGAATAGCGGGTGGCGATAGAAACCACACTGCAGTGAGGTTACTCGTCTGTTGGAATAACACTGAGAAGCTAGGTAGGGCTGGCAGTGTTAAAGTAGGAGTGGTCCTGATGCACCGGATACAGGATGCAGCATATGCTTTGAAGATGCTGGGGATGCTGAGCTGGTGTGGTCAGTCTTCCTGTTGTCACCGTTTGGACCTCAAACTTATGGGAGTGACTACGTCCTCAGGGGTCATTCTCCCACAATGTTCAGGTAATGTCCAGTGCAGTTCCAGTTGCCACACGTCTACTGGTCTCCGATAACAGCAAATCCAATGGTTTCCTTTAACTGGTGATAAGGTCTTGCAGGGTGACCAAAGTACACTATGATAACTCTCACTGGTCCAGTAGACTCAGGGGCAACTTGCGAGGGTCAGGACATGGTCTCCCAGGCTCCAACTCGGGGTCCAATGACTGTCAGGTTTCTTTGCTCTGGGATCTAAAGAGTGCAGGCATCTCAGCTATTATGTCCCTGTGGATGTAACAGAGAGTCAGCCAACTGTCACTTCTTTTTTCTGGCATATGTGGACAACTTTTCCACAAGTGGGGCACTGCAGGCACAGTCCTCTCTTTGTTAATCAACAGGTTCAGCAGGTGCAGTTCAGACTTTAGTGCAGTCTCTCTTTGCTGGGTCCAGGCAGAAGCAGGTAAGTCCTTCTTCTGTCTTCTTTCCAATGCAGAAGTCATCTGAGGTCTGGGTGCCAGCTGTGCCACTTGTATGCCTACTACGAGCTAAGAGGGTGGTAGTGTCTAGCTACCCAATGGGTTACCAGGTCCCTTTCTGCCTGATGACGGCTTCCTGTGAAGTGCATCAACCAGCTATCCCAGGGTGCATTATTCTCCCCATTCCCAACATGGCGAGACTTGCCTTTTGGGCTAACATCCACAGTGGCCTTCCTGTCAGGAGAAAGTCACACCTTTACCTTGCAAGTCTTTTGTTCCTCTTCCTGAGAGTCATTCTCATCTCTCCCTAGAAGGGCAGCTGGCTGTCTCGAGGAGAACAGCTGTGTGCAACCGAAAACGGCTAATGGACAACTTTGGGCGACAAAGTGGCAACTTTCTAAAGTTGCCATTTGTAAAATAGCTGCATTAAATTCCACTTGAGCAGTAAGTCGGGTTTAATGAAACAATTTGTTTGATACCTTTAAGCAACAATTTTAGTACCCCCATTTGATTGCACTGCTGAGTTTTCAGTGTGTAACTCCATATTCGCCAATGGGGATACTAGCTTTTCCACAGTAAAAATTACCATGTGGAGATTTACTGCCAGGACATGTAAAAACACAAGTTCTTCTTTTTAATTTAATGCACTGTGCCTTTAGGGCTAGTCAGGCCTGGCTTAGGGTGACCTACAAATATTACAAAGAAAGGTTTAGGGTTGAAATGGCAAAGTTGAGTTAGCAGTTTAAAAGTTTAAAAACCATTCTACAAGTCTGCAATGACAGAATGGAATTCATGCTTTGCTTTCTCACTCTAATGATGGTACACAATAAGCGCTTCAATTCACAAGGGACATTTAACTTACAGGCCCTGGGTACCCCCGATATACCATATACTAGGGACTTATAAGTAAGTTAACATATTCCAATTCGGGGTAAGCTAATTAAACATACACTTTTATGGGTTAGGGCACTGGCAGTGGGGCCTGGTTGACAGGACCCAGTGCACTTTCAAAGTAGAAAAACCAGCAGCATCAGTCCAAATGTTGGCGGGTGATCAAACAAAAAGAGGCATTTCCATACAGGCACCTTGCCCATGACAGCAATACAGTTATTTTGTGTAGGAACATCCTATCCTATGAATACTGTAAAGGTATGTATGCTGTTGGTGTATAAATAGAAAATAAGTGAAGAAATTAGCATAATCTGCGTCACTGGCCACTAATTTTCAACAACTTTTGGGGGGTGTTGAGGGGGTTGGTGGAGGGAGGCGAGTTATTTTGAATATCTTGAAAAGCTTTTTAAGTCCTATTCACTTACACTCAATGGGGCTTATTTGCAAGCCCCTTGCGCCACTGGTGCGTCACTTTTAAAATGAGAAAAAATGCCGTACTTGTGGCGCAAGGGGCTTGTAAATAAGCCCCAATGTCTTTATAAAGTGGAGTTTGCTTGTAATTGTCACGGAAGAGAGACCCTAAATGTAATTGTGACTCTAACTTTGATGATGACTCTGCTCCACATTCAAAATCTTAGCCCCCCCTAAAGATCGGGTCTAGTTGCCCCCATGACTCGCATCAGTTAATATAATTATGTTTCTCCTATTGCTGTCTTACATTATCATTTCCTTACACGTGCATTCTTTAAAATGTCAATACTGAATTGGCACTTCTAAAATGTTCTAAAACCAAGCGAGTGAAGAAATGTAATGCACATCTATGCAGAACAGAGACCACCCCTTTTCTCCCCATCCTCTTCAGTCCTACACACCCACATCATGTCAATCATGTCACTGGTGATGTGGTGCATTGGGCACCGATCTGTTCAGAAGCATCCAGATATTTCGTTCACATGGGAAACCCTAGTGTGTGAATGAATGTTTGTGAGCACATCATCTACTCTATTCTATTATAAAAACACATCTGTAAAGCTCATACTCCCTGTAAAAGGTGTCATGGACCTCTCTGGGCCTAATAGACTGAGCAACAACGGTTTTGAGAAACAGTAGTATCTAAACTCATTGATCAAATAGCTGAGTTTGATCTTTCACCTACATATTATGAGTTTAAGCTTAGGACAAAGACCTTTCCATAATTTTGTACCTTGAAATCTAAGCACTCTGCTCTCCCAAGTGTAATATCCGCAAGCTCTTGTTTATGTTGGATGATGTTCATATTTTTTTACCGGACTTGACATGTAGTAATATGGTCTGTATTTGTGCAGTTTAGCTTATTCACTTAGCATGATTTTGCATTAGATCTTAAAATGTGGTCTTAGAATGAGTGTGTTCATTCAACATGTTCTTGCTTTGCTTGTGCAGTCTGCAGGATAATATTCTTTATTTTTGTGTGTGCAAATTGCCACATACCTTCTGCACCACACCTCTTAGCTTAAAGATGAACTTTCCACAATATGAAGAGCAGCAAGGTGGGAATACCTTACTTGCAGAATTACCTAGCTAGAGCTCCTGTTCCCTTACTAAACAGTTGCTGAATATAGCATATACTAATGCTTTCTTTTGATGCGTAAGATGAAGACTTTCAGTTCAGCTACAGGTTGCTACTTGGCCAATAAGCGTTCTGAGTGAGAGGTGCCCCACCAGCTGCAGAGAGAGGTGCTATGGGGAATAGGGTATATTGAATAAAGAAGAGGAGAGAAAGAGATCATATAATGGGGTACTTCCCCCCATTGGGACACTAAACTGAAAACGATCAGTTCTACAGCAGGTATGTGGAGATGCTCAGTGTAAGAAATTGGGTTACTAGTTAAGGAGGGTGAAACCCTGCTCAAGCAGCAACCACAATCCTTCTCAGGGTTAAGTCACATGCAAGCGCTGAAGTAACCTGTGCTCAACCTCCGTGTAGCTTGGCACAGAGCAGTCAGTCTTAACTCAGAGGCAATGTGTAAAGTATTTGTTCAACACTTTAAACAGTAGCACAGTGACAACACACCACAAAAGGAGACCACAACAGATTTAGAAGACTAGACTGATTTTTAATAAATAAAACAAGACCAAAACGGCAAAAATGTAATCAGTATAACCGGAGATATTCAATTTGAAAGGTTTTAGTGAAAATAGCGGCAAAAAGCACAAAGCGCCAACTGAAAAGTTACGCTCCTAATTTGAAGGTGTGCACTGTTAGAGAGGTGGGAAGAGGAATAGTTGTGGCGGTTTCACTGCGGAGCAGAAGAGTGGGATTTTGCAGGTATAAACTAATGTTTTATTGGATTTCGAGTGATCACGCTGCGGGTGTTGACTTGGAATACAATTGGATTGATGTGACTGCACGGTGTGAACACTTTACTTTTACTTGTGATATTGATTTCGATTTAATTGGTTTTGGTAGCATGTTGTGTTATACAAGAACAGCGGGGATATATGTGATATAGATTTGGTATAAGGGTTTTTCGAGGGATACGGAGGATAATGGTTAGAAAAGAGAAAGAAAATGTTTCTTGAAAAGGCATGTATTGGAGTTTGGCACAATGCAAGTAGATATACACAGTTTTCTTTGCATGTTCAATGTTGTAAAATAATAAATGGTGGTTTTAACTTTGTAGGGACCCCTGACGAAGAGCTGTTCGAGCCCGAAATGCATTGGGTCTATGCGGAGAAGGCTCCCGAGGATTAACCAAGCATCCCTACGTGCTGTAGAATTATGGCCTGGACAGGCATGTCTCTACCATTTGAAGCAATGGGGATACATGAAGACTTGTATGCGAATGGAGAAAGCAAAGAACAATATATATGCACGACAATAAGGAATAAAACTGAAGAAAATGGATGACTGAATTAGGAATGGAGTCTTTTTGAATATGTCTGTATTTTGCTGTGCGTCAGGTAGATGGACCAGGATGACGCTCCACATCTCATGGAGTTATACATTTGTGCTGCTGGCGCAGGGCACGGGCCAAGTCTGCACGTGTATCTTTTTGCCTAGAGCAACCTTAAACAAATGAATTTGAGGATAAAGATGGATGGCATTCCATCACTCATTTGGATCGTCCTTTCAGCAGCACAGCAGTCCTTCTTTCTGGCAGAGTATCCACAGGTCCAGAAGTGTACTGAAGAGCTGGAGTCTGAGTTCAGTATTTATACCGAGCTGTGCCTTTGAAGTGGGGGAGACACTTCTAACGGTTTCCTTTTGAAGTCCCTAGGCATCTTGCCTTCCCTGTCCTGGCTCCAGACTAACTACAGGGGGTGTGCAGCCCTTTGTGTGGAGGCAGGCCACAGCCTAGTCAAGTGTAAGTAGGGCTGTGGTCAGCTCCACCCTTCCATCCTGCCAGTGATGGCCCATCCAGGCACACCTAAGCTCTCTATTATGTGTGACTGTCTAGGAGGAATACGCAAAGGCCAGCTGTCAACTACACCCAGTCATGTGACCCAGAGAAAGGCTGCAGACATTAAATGGCTGAGGCCGGAAAATGCCAACTTTCTAGAAGTAGCATTTTCAAAATTGTATTTTAAAATCCAAATTCACTATAAGTTAGGATTTTAGATTAGGATGCCAGAGACACCAAACATGAATTGCCTACCTGCTTCCATTTGGAAATACAGCTTATGAAATGTAATAAGGTAACTCCAATGTTATCCTATGGGAAAGGTAGGCCTTGCAGTACAGGGCCTACTCCAGTGGTGACTTATATGTATTAAAAGGGAAAGTTTGGGCCTAGCAAAAGGTTTTTTTTGCCAGGTTGAAATGGCAGTTTAAAACAGCATGCGCAGGCAGCAATGGCAGGCCTGGGACATGTTAAAAAGGGCTACTTAAGTGGGTGGCGCATTAAGTGCTGCAGGCCCACTTGTAGCATTCAATTTACAAGCCTGGGGTACACTTTACTGGGGACTTAAAAGTAAATTAAATATGCCAATTGGGGATTAGCCAATTGCACCAGGTTCGGAGAGGAGAATACAAGCACTTCACCAGTGGTTAGCGGTGGTAAAGTGCACAGTCTTAAGGCCAAAAAAAATGAATTCAGCAAAAATAGGTGGAGTGAAGGCAAAAAAGTTGGGGATGACCCTGCAGAAAGAGTCAAGTCCAACACTCAGTAACCAGGCCTAATGATGCATAGGCATATAGGGAGTTTTTCAACTAATTGATGAGGGGCATGTGATGAATATTTGTGATTTACACTTTATTTGGTAGAAAAATATTCAGTAATGATTAGTTATCCATTATTTTATTGATAATCCTAAAAAACCGTGTATATAAGATTACCTTGTAACAAACAAACAAACAAAAAACACTAATTCTCATAAAATATCAAAGTTTGTGCATGTGATGAATCGGGCGTTCCATTGTATGATTCCTTCTGTAAAGCTTCTATGGTACGAGTGTCGGATTCCAAATACCACCACACTCCAATAAGTATGATAATATTTTTATGTTTTATTGTATTTATTTTTTAGCTCTAATGAAATTGAATGATGTTTTCTTTATGGTCAAATCTTGACCAAAATAAAAGAATTTTGATGATGGAGTATAGGTATAGTTCAAAAGAAACAGTGGGAAGTGCCTGTCTGCTTCCTTTTCTTTGCAAATGCCGAGGCCAGGCACATTCTAGGCAATATGGAAAACTACTGGGGGTGACCTCCAACAAGAGGGGGTTAGCAACACAACTAGCCTTCCTAAATTTAGTTATGAAAAACAGTTTGTGAGTTGCAGACTGCTATGATACAGGCGGGAGTGTTTAATTACACTGCCTAATAGAAAGACCGAAAATATGGCATGCATTAAGCATAGAGTTTTAAAAACATCCTTCTTACTGATGGAGCAAGGTTTCAAAAATGAAACTTGCTTGTACGCAATCCTCCTTATAGTATTAATTTATTAAATTTGTATTGTCAAAACTAACCTTTGCATTCACAAACACAAGAGGGACAGAAGCTTGCTTATGTGTTTTACTAATGAATAACGCTTGTCTATAATCCAAAATGTCCGCTAAAGCGCGGGAACTTCATTGCGCATGTCGCAACCTGATCACATGGTGTGAAGTCTTTCTTTGCTTGGTGGGAAACTTCTGCTTCTGCGCAGTGTGCACTAAAATAGCCGCTAAATGTTTTCACATGCTTAAGCTTGCTCTCATGTCATTATTAAATTGTCGTTTTCTTAATGCTACTAATGCAGGATAGTATTATAATTAATTGGGAATAGAGTAGGGAAAGTGGGTATACAGTGAAACATTTTATTTGTGATTTTAATATTTTCTTCTTGCACTTTTAGTAATTCGTAAACTTGGGCCTGGGTTGGTGACTTGAAACTCGAGAGACAGATGGTTCTGCGCATGTGTCCTGTGTGCCTGCCAAGTGAAGTCAACTTGGACGTCTTCCAAGGCCATGACCCATTGGCCGAAGATGCTGTACTTTATGTTTCCGGAGGACAAAATGATACTTTTCCCCTGTAAAATGTATAACATTTGTCGTGAGACGGGTGGGAAATAAAGCGAATTTATTAATTTGAAGGGGCGGGAACGTAAAGACAATAGGCTTTACAATTTAGGCCAAATCGATATAGTGCGAGAATCCACCCCTGTCCCTGTCCAATCAGAAGTAGTGGTCCCATATTTTAGCAACATTAAGGGGAGGTACATGGGCGTAGAAGGGTATAATAGAATATAGCATTAGTTAATTAGTCAGAGCATGCTTTCACGAAGAACAGGCGTCCATGCTGCGAGAGAGCTCTTAGCTCCAGACTGCCATGCTGATCGGTTGCTGACTGAATCCCTGTCCAGAAGAGGTCCTGAGGAGGGGGCGGCGGAGTCCTTTAGAACGGGAGAATCGAGGAGAAGTCGAGTATCAGAGAGGGGAACGGCGCAGGCGTCGTTGTAGAGAGGTCACCGGTCCTGTCCTGATCCTGGAAGAAGTCTTTGCTCTTCATCCTTCCTGGGTCCTATCCTTTCCAACTCCTTGGCCAAGGGGCTTGGTTCTCGCATTTAGGTAACTATACTGCAACCTTTAGTTGCGCTGCTGTCTCTATTCTCTTCCTTTCCTTAAACACCGTCATTTATTAGCAAAATCATTTCTATGCTTTTTCTTGGGTATTTCAATCAAGTACCGTGTTTTCTGTATTTTACTCTGCTAAAACTTTAGATAAACATTTTAAAACTTCCTGACTCAGTGGTTATTTCAGGATTATGTACTATAATGAATGTCACTCATTTTAAACTTCCCAATTAGCAAAGGATCCATTGGTAAGTTATTACTCTTCAATCAGAAGGTAATTGGTAGCAGGGACTTTGATAAAAGAGTACATCTGACACCCAGCGTAAGTATTAGTGTAGTGTGAATGTATGGGCCCAAGTGAGTATATGGTGTATGAATGTTGTTGGCTAATATTGCGCTGGATCAGTTTTCTGGTAAGCAGAGGACGGTTATGGTTACTCTTTGTTAATTGGGTAATGAGAATTTTATTTGTATTTTTATGAACTAACATCCGCTTAGATTTTGAGTTTTGTTATATGTTGTCCAGAATACCCCGGGTAAAAAGAATAGCGGGTGGCAAGTGGAAGCCATACTGCAGTGAGGTTATCTGTCAGGCAGAAATAGTACTGAGAAGTTAAGCAGGACTTTCAGTACTTGTTAGGGACTCTATGCGTGTGAGTAATAGCAAAAAGGGTACGCTGATAAAAATTTGATGTTATATCACCTAGTAAGGGTAACATTGGAGAAGTAACAGGTACTTCTGGAGCTTGTGTGAAGAGTAGACGGAAGTGTTTTACTCGTAGTGTATGTATTAGTAAAGGGAAAGGTTTTACTAAAGTGTGGAAGAAACTATCTTTTTCGAAATTAGTGGAAACTGGCACGATAGCGAATGTTTTATGTGGTTACTGAAATTTAAGTAAGATTTATAGAGAAAATAAGTTTGCGTACATTTTTGTAAAGGGAGGGTCAGTTGCCGGAGAGGGAGCTGACGGAGAGGGAGCTGACGTCACAAAACGCCGCGCTGGGATTGGTTGAATCCGCGGGTGTGGAAAGACCCTTGTAAAGAAGGGGTTAGTAGTCAGGAGTAGTACTGACGTCACAGGTGCCGCGCTGGGATTGGTTAAACCAGTGAGAACAGAAAAGAGCAGCTTGTAAAGGAGGGGTTGACAGAGAAACGTCACCAAAAGGCCGCGCAAGGATTGGCTCGGAAATAAAAGATAGCAGACATTTGATTGGTCGAAATTATAGAAGCAAAATTCTTAGTGGATAAGGATTGCATGTTAAAACGCGATCCGACTTTAACAGGAACTCGTCCAGATAGGAGATTCCTAGGTTTTGCAGAATATAATTTTGTACACAGAAGTTTAGATAGAATGTACGGAGAAAGGAGAAAAATGTCATTCTTACAAAAGATTAAGAATTATTTTAAAAAGGACAAACCAATCAAAACTAGAGAAGGAATTATTATTCCACCAGCTAAAACGCCAGCATCATTTATGATGATGGAGAGAGGTTATCATACTTGTGTATGGATGGAGAATTGGATAGAATAAAGCGATACAAAAGGGGATGATGGACGGAACGTTTGAGCCAATCAAACACTCACCCCCAGTCAACTGATCTGGGTCCAATCCATCATCATTCTTTAGCTCACTCCACCACCCCAGTTCAGACATGGCCATATGCAAATCAGTCTGACCCTGTGCCTCATGGGAACAGTCCAGCACGAACTGCCAAGCCATGTCTTCCCTGGACCGGAAACAAGCATCCTAGGACCGGTTTCTGGCATTCCAGCCGTCATCAGCCAGGCTTGCTTGAATCCAGTGGCAAAGTGAGCAAGGGACCCACGTCTGGGCATACCCCGCCAACTTAGGGCGAACAAAGCGATACAAAAGGGGATGATGGACGGAACGTTTGAGCCAATCAAACACTCACCCCCAGTCAACTGATCTGGGTCCAATCCATCATCATTGTTTAGCTCACTCCACCACCCCAGTTCAGACATGGCCATATGCAAATCAGTCTGACCCTGTGCCTCATGGGAACAGTCCAGCACGAACTGCCAAGCCATGTCTTCCCTGGACCGGAAACAAGCATCCTAGGACCGGTTTCTGGCATTCCAGCCGTCATCAGCCAGGCTTGCTTGAATCCAGTGGCAAAGTGAGCAAGGGACCCACGTCTGGGCATACCCCGCCAACTTAGGGCGAACAAAGCGATACAAAAGGGGATGATGGACGGAACGCTTGAGCCAATCAAACACTCACCCCCAGTCAACTGATCTGGGTCCAATCCATCATCATTCTTTAGCTCACTCCACCACCCCAGTTCAGACATGGCCATATGCAAATCAGTCTGACCCTGTGCCTCATGGGAACAGTCCAGCACGAACTGCCAAGCCATGTCTTCCCTGGACCGGAAACAAGCATCCTAGGACCGGTTTCTGGCATTCCAGCCGTCATCAGCCAGGCTTGCTTGAATCCAGTGGCAAAGTGAGCAAGGGACCCACGTCTGGGCATACCCCCGCCAACTTAGGGGCGAACAAAGCGATACAAAAGGGGATGATGGACGGAACGCTTGAGCCAATCAAACACTCACCCCCAGTCAACTGATCTGGGTTCAATCCATCATCATTCTTTAGCTCACTCCACCACCCCAGTTCAGACATGGCCATATGCAAATCAGTCTGACCCTGTGCCTCATGGGAACAGTCCAGCACGAACTGCCAAGCCATGTCTTCCCTGGACCGGAAACAAGCATCCTAGGACCGGTTTCTGGCATTCCAGCCGTCATCAGCCAGGCTTGCTTGAATCCAGTGGCAAAGTGAGCAAGGGACCCACGTCTGGGCATACCCCCGCCAACTTAGGGCGAACAAAGCGATACAAAAGGGGATGATGGACGGAACGTTTGAGCCAATCAAACACTCACAGCCAGTCAACTGATCTGGGTCCAATCCATCATCATTCTTTAGCTCACTCCACCACCCCAGTTCAGACATGGCCATATGCAAATCAGTCTGACCCTGTGCCTCATGGGAACAGTCCAGCACGAACTGCCAAGCCATGTCTTCCCTGGACCGGAAACAAGCATCCTAGGACCGGTTTCTGGCATTCCAGCCGTCATCAGCCAGGCTTGCTTGAATCCAGTGGCAAAGTGAGCAAGGGACCCACGTCTGGGCATACCCCCGCCAACTTAGGGCGAACAAAGCGATACAAAGGGGATGATGGACGGAACGTTTGAGCCAATCAAACACTCACCCCCAGTCAACTGATCTGGGTCCAATCCATCATCATTCTTTAGCTCACTCCACCACCCCAGTTCAGACATGGCCATATGCAAATCAGTCTGACCCTGTGCCTCATGGGAACAGTCCAGCACGAACTGCCAAGCCATGTCTTCCCTGGACCGGAAACAAGCATCCTAGGACCGGTTTCTGGCATTCCAGCCGTCATCAGCCAGGCTTGCTTGAATCCAGTGGCAAAGTGAGCAAGGGACCCACGTCTGGGCATACCCCGCCAACTTAGGGCGAACAGAGCGATACAAAAGGGGATGATGGACGGAACGTTTGAGCCAATCAAACACTCACCCCCAGTCAACTGATCTGGGTCCAATCCATCATCATTCTTTAGCTCACTCAACCACCCCAGTTCAGACATGGCCATATGCAAATCAGTCTGACCCTGTGCCTCATGGGAACAGTCCAGCACGAACTGCCAAGCCATGTCTTCCCTGGACCGGAAACAAGCATCCTAGGACCGGTTTCTGGCATTCCAGCCGTCATCAGCCAGGCTTGCTTGAATCCAGTGGCAAAGTGAGCAAGGGACCCACGTCTGGGCATACCCCGCCAACTTAGGGCGAACAAAGCGATACAAAAGGGGATGATGGACGGAACGCTTGAGCCAATCAAACACTCACCCCCAGTCAACTGATCTGGGTCCAATCCATCATCATTCTTTAGCTCACTCCACCACCCCAGTTCAGACATGGCCATATGCAAATCAGTCTGACCCTGTGCCTCATGGGAACAGTCCAGCACGAACTGCCAAGCCATGTCTTCCCTGGACCGGAAACAAGCATCCTAGGACCGGTTTCTGGCATTCCAGCCGTCATCAGCCAGGCTTGCTTGAATCCAGTGGCAAAGTGAGCAAGGGACCCACGTCTGGGCATACCCCGCCAACTTAGGGCGAGCAAAGCGATACAAAAGGGGATGATGGACGGAACGTTTGAGCCAATCAAACACTCACCCCAGTCAACTGATCTGGGTCCAATCCATCATCATTCTTTAGCTCACTCCACCACCCCAGTTCAGACATGGCCATATGCAAATCAGTCTGACCCTGTGCCTCATGGGAACAGTCCAGAACGAACTGCCAAGCCATGTCTTCCCTGGACCGGAAACAAGCATCCTAGGACCGGTTTCTGGCATTCCAGCCGTCATCAGCCAGGCTTGCTTGAATCCAGTGGCAAAGTGAGCAAGGGACCCACGTCTGGGCATACCCCCGCCAACTTAGGGCGAACAAAGCGATACAAAAGGGGATGATGGACGGAACGTTTGAGCCAATCAAACACTCACCCCCAGTCAACTGATCTGGGTCCAATCCATCATCATTCTTTAGCTCACTCCACCACCCCAGTTCAGACATGGCCATATGCAAATCAGTCTGACCCTGTGCCTCATGGGAACAGTCCAGCACGAACTGCCAAGCCATGTCTTCCCTGGACCGGAAACAAGCATCCTAGGACCGGTTTCTGGCATTCCAGCCGTCATCAGCCAGGCTTGCTTGAATCCAGTGGCAAAGTGAGCAAGGGACCCACGTCTGGGCATACCCCCGCCAACTTAGGGCGAACAAAGCGATACAAAAGGGGATGATGGACGGAACGTTTGAGCCAATCAAACACTCACCCCCAGTCAACTGATCTGGGTCCAATCCATCATCATTCTTTAGCTCACTCCACCACCCCAGTTCAGACATGGCCATATGCAAATCAGTCTGACCCTGTGCCTCATGGGAACAGTCCAGCACGAACTGCCAAGCCATGTCTTCCCTGGACCGGAAACAAGCATCCTAGGACCGGTTTCTGGCATTCCAGCCGTCATCAGCCAGGCTTGCTTGAATCCAGTGGCAAAGTGAGCAAGGGACCCACGTCTGGGCATACCCCGCCAACTTAGGGCGAACAAGCGATACAAAAGGGGATGATGGACGGAACGTTTGAGCCAATCAAACACTCACCCCCAGTCAACTGATCTGGGTCCAATCCATCATCATTCTTTAGCTCACTCCACCACCCCAGTTCAGACATGGCCATATGCAAATCAGTCTGACCCTGTGCCTCATGGGAACAGTCCAGCACGAACTGCCAAGCCATGTCTTCCCTGGACCGGAAACAAGCATCCTAGGACCGGTTTCTGGCATTCCAGCCGTCATCAGCCAGGCTTGCTTGAATCCAGTGGCAAAGTGAGCAAGGGACCCACGTCTGGGTATACCCCCGCCAACTTAGGGCGAACAAAGCGATACAAAAGGGGATGATGGACGGAACGCTTGAGCCAATCAAACACTCACCCCAGTCAACTGATCTGGGTCCAATCCATCATCATTCTTTAGCTCACTCCACCACCCCAGTTCAGACATGGCCATATGCAAATCAGTCTGACCCTGTGCCTCATGGGAACAGTCCAGCACGAACTGCCAAGCCATGTCTTCCCTGGACCGGAAACAAGCATCCTAGGACCGGTTTCTGGCATTCCAGCCGTCATCAGCCAGGCTTGCTTGAATCCAGTGGCAAAGTGAGCAAGGGACCCACGTCTGGGCATACCCCGCCAACTTAGGGCCGAACAAAGCGATACAAAAGGGGATGATGGACGGAACGTTTGAGCCAATCAAACACTCACCCCCAGTCAACTGATCTGGGTCCAATCCATCATCATTCTTTAGCTCACTCCACCACCCCAGTTCAGACATGGCCATATGCAAATCAGTCTGACCCTGTGCCTCATGGGAACAGTCCAGCACGAACTGCCAAGCCATGTCTTCCCTGGACCGGAAACAAGCATCCTAGGACCGGTTTCTGGCATTCCAGCCGTCATCAGCCAGGCTTGCTTGAATCCAGTGGCAAAGTGAGCAAGGGACCCACGTCTGGGCATACCCCGCCAACTTAGGGCGAACAAAGCGATACAAAAGGGGATGATGGACGGAACGCTTGAGCCAATTTGACAGGCACAGGGTCAGACTGATTTGCATATGGCCATGTCTGAACTGGGGTGGTGGAGTGAGCTAAAGAATGATGATGGATTAAACCCAGATCAGTTGACTGGGGTGAGTGTTTGATTGGCTCAAACGCTCCGTCCCTCATCCCCTTTGTATCGCTTTGTTCGCCCTAAGTTGGCGGGGTATACCCAGACGTGGGTCCCTTGCTCACTTTGCCACTGGATTCAAGCAAGCCTGGCTGATGACGGCTGGAATGCCAGAAACCGGTCCTAGGATGCTTGTTTCCGGTCCAGGGAAGACATGGCTTGGCAGTTCGGGCTGGACTGTTCCCATGAGGCACAGGGTCAGACTGATTTGCATATGGCCATGTCTGAACTGGGGTGGTGGAGTGAGCTAAAGAATGATGATGGATTAAACCCAGATCAGTTGACTGGGGGTGAGTGTTTGATTGGCTCAAACGCTCCGTCCATCATCCCCTTTGTATCGCTTTGTTCGCCCTAAGTTGGCGGGGGTATACCCAGACGTGGGTCCCTTGCTCACTTTGCCACTGGATTCAAGCAAGCCTGGCTGATGACGGCTGGAATGCCAGAAACCGGTCCTAGGATGCTTGTTTCCGGTCCACGGAAGACATGGCTTGGCAGTTCGGGCTGGACTGTTCCCATGAGGCACAGGGTCAGACTGATTTGCATATGGCCATGTCTGAACTGGGTGGTGGAGTGAGCTAAAGAATGATGATGGATTAAACCCAGATCAGTTGACTGGGGGTGAGTGTTTGATTGGCTCAAACGCTCCGTCCATCATCCCCTTTGTATCGCTTTGTTCGCCCTAAGTTGGCGGGGGTATACCCAGACGTGGGTCCCTTGCTCACTTTGCCACTGGATTCAAGCAAGCCTGGCTGATGACGGCTGGAATGCCAGAAACCGGTCCTAGGATGCTTGTTTCGGTCCAGGGAAGACATGGCTTGGCAGTTCGGGCTGGACTGTTCCCATGAGGCACAGGGTCAGACTGATTTGCATATGGCCATGTCTAAACTGGGGTGGTGGAGTGAGCTAAAGAATGATGATGGATTAAACCCAGATCAGTTGACTGGGGGTGAGTGTTTGATTGGCTCAAACGCTCCGTCCATCATCCCATTTTGTATCGCTTTGTTCGCCCTAAGTTAGCGGGGTATACCCAGACGTGGGTCCCTTGCTCACTTTGCCACTGGATTCAAGCAAGCCTGGCTGATGACGGCTGAAATGCCAGAAACCGGTCCTAGGATGCTTGTTTCCGGTCCAGGGAAGACATGGCTTGGCAGTTCGGGCTGGACTGTTCCCATGAGGCACAGGGTCAGACTGATTTGCATATGGCCATGTCTGAACTGGGGTGGTGGAGTGAGCTAAAGAATGATGATGGATTAAACCCAGATCAGTTGACTGGGGGTGAGTGTTTGATTGGCTCAAACGTTCCGTCCATCATCCCCTTTGTATCGCTTTGTTCGCCCTAAGTTGGCGGGGTATACCCAGACGTGGGTCCCTTGCTCACTTTGCCACTGGATTCAAGCAAGCCTGGCTGATGACGGCTGGAATGCCAGAAACCGGTCCTAGGATGCTTGTTTCCGGTCCAGGGAAGACATGGCTTGGCAGTTCGTGCTGGACTGTTCCCATGAGGCACAGGGTCAGACTGATTTGCATATGGCCATGTCTGAACTGGGGTGGTGGAGTGAGCTAAAGAATGATGATGGATTAAACCCAGATCAGTTGACTGGGGGTGAGTGTTTGATTGGCTCAAACGTTCCGTCCATCATCCCCTTTGTATCGCTTTGTTCGCCCTAAGTTGGCGGGGTATACCCAGACGTGGGTCCCTTGCTCACTTTGCCACTGGATTCAAGCAAGCCTGGCTGATGACGGCTGGAATGCCAGAAACCGGTCCTAGGATGCTTGTTTCCGGTCCAGGGAAGACATGGCTTGGCAGTTCGGGCTGGACTGTTCCCATGAGGCACAGGGTCAGACTGATTTGCATATGGCCATGTCTGAACTGGGGTGGTGGAGTGAGCTAAAGAATGATGATGGATTAAACCCAGATCAGTTGACTGGGGGTGAGTGTTTGATTGGCTCAAACGTTCCGTCCATCATCCCCTTTGTCTCGCTTTGTTCGCCCTAAGTTGGCGGGGGTATACCCAGACGTGGGTCCCTTGCTCACTTTGCCACTGGATTCAAGCAAGCCTGGCTGATGACGGCTGGAATGCCAGAAACCGGTCCTAGGATGCTTGTTTCCGGTCCAGGGAAGACATGGCTTGGCAGTTCGGGCTGGACTGTTCCCATGAGGCACAGGGTCAGACTGATCATCCCCCCTTTTGTATCAAATTGGATAGAATACACAAAAAATGATGGAATATTAGCATTTCCCGAGAATGGCACGTTCAATGGGCGAATTCTTCAGAACTTGAGATTGAGGATGAATGGCTTAGAACCCAGACCTAGAATAACCCAGTACGAAGCTCTAGAAGAATGGGAAACAGAGGCATTTGAGCGGGATAGATCTAGAAGTAATAGGACTTACCCAGGATTTTTCCCCAGATATTTACGTGAGTCGAGAGAGGGTCAGATGAAACAATGGAGAAGGGCAATGATTTCAGAGGGACTGTATCCATTATTTACAGAAGGAGAGAAATCAGGAGGCAAATGTACAGAAAAGACAAAACATTTAATGAGAAATGAGGATTCAGAAGACGAATTTATGGAAGAAATGTTAAGAAATCCCCCACCATATCAGGAAGGGACAAGTGGATGCACCCCAAGTGCACCACCGAAAACTCCAATGGTACCACAAGTAATGCATGAATTTACCCCGACTAGAATACTTCATGACAAAGAAAAAGAAGCCCTAGAAAAGACCAGAGCAGAATTAATACAGAAAATAACCCAGATAAAAGTACATCCTGATTCGTTGACTATTCCTGTAACAATTGGTCCAGTAGTTCCATTATATGGTACTCAGGGAAATTGTCCTCAACCCATACTTGCACCTACTCCTGTGAGTAATCCCAGACCTGAAGCTCCAGTTATAATTGAGGATCAATTTAGTGACTGTGAATCCACAATATCACTTATGGACTTGCCTATTCGAGGTTCTGTAAATAGTACTCCAAGAAAAGATGTACCTGGAGGTTCAAAAGATGTAAGTTTAGTAACTTCATCAGGAGCAAAAAGTGCTACCATAGTAACAACTGAAGATCTAGAAAGATGGGTACAAGGGTCAGTTAAACAGTGCACACCTCCCAAAATAATGGACATTTATAAATTAAAAGTTGAATTAGAAGAAATAATAGCAGGAAATGTAGGACTAGAACGCTTAAATACCTATGATGAAGAAGAATTATTGTTCCTATGTAGGAGTATCACTAGAAATGTGAGGTTATTTCATGAAAAATTGTCCAATTTAGCATTACAGATGGGAATAGGAATAGGGAGATCAAAGGTACTACAGAAACCATATAGAGCAGAATTTTCGGACAAAGATTTAGAAAATATGAATGCCTCTGGAAAAAGACTACAAATAAGAGAATTAATGTTAGTTTTACAAAAATGGGGAGACCTAGATAAATGGAAAACTAGGTGGGCCAAGAAAAAGGAAGAAGCACAAACAAGTAGAACAGCATCAGAATATGTGATGAAGGAAACCGGGAAAGCAGACCAGATGTATCCAATGCGAGAAGTTGCGGGAGGAGGATATGTACATGTCCCATGGAGCAGACAGGATATTTTATCATTTACGAATGATTTTCCAAAGCTGAGGGAAAAGCCAATTGAATGGTACAAGCAGGTTGAAAGGTTTGTGAAGGTGTCAAAGGTATTGTTGAAGGATTTAGATGGTTTGTTTGACATTGTGGTACCTGCCGATTTGTGCCAGATTGTAAAATTACAGTCGATTGGCCTAGTGATGAATATCCTAGAGATCCGAAGACAGGTGCCCCGTCAAATGATGTAATGAAAAAGTATCAGCAGGTGATAACATACCTGAAAGGGAAAATGCCCCCGAAAGAAACAGATTGGGTGAAAATAGATCGAACCACCCAAGAAGCCAGTGAAACAGTACATTACTATTATGAGCGTTTATTGCAGGTGTTTAAACAGTATAGTGGATTTGAGGACATTGGAGACAAAAACATGAGTCAGTTTGTGTATCGGTTTGTTTACGGTCTGAAGCCAGAGATTTGCCAGATGATTAAACAACACATGCTGTGTTGGCAGGGAAAGCCCATAGATGAAATTCTGAAATATGCGAAATATTGTGGAGACGATATTGAGGATAGACACAAGAAATTACAAGAAAAGGTGATGTGGGCACAGGTGAAAATGGCAGAGAAGCAGGGAATTAATTTGGAAAATCCGAGTGAAAATCCAGGAAAAGATTCTGGAACGAGTGGTGATACGGGAAATGGTGGAAAATGTAGAGGACGAATGAGTAGAGAAGAAGCTAAAAAGAAATTTCCTTGTCATGGATGCGGAAAATTGGGGCATTGGAAGGACGAATGTAAAAAGATTCGGAATAATAATGGTCCAAATCAAAACTTAAATCCACAGACGCAGAATGACTCACAGCAGGGTGTAAATCCCCAGAGTCAATTACCACCTCCACCTGTTCAGGGTAATGTAAGCAGAGCAAAGCACGGTACAGACATTGGATACCCAGGAGGGAGTGGTAAGAATGATTATATGACATCACAATTTCTTTTGTAGGACAATTACTGTGAATTCAACTCATGACGGTGCCTAGGAGAGGGAAGAAGGAGTGCGTACTTGGCGCATCCTTACAGGTAGATCAGTCTGGTCCATATGTTGAAGGAAATGTGAAAGGTAATGATATTACTTTCCTTTTGGACACTGGTGCTACCAGGTCTACAGTGAGATCAGCAGATATCCCAGACCTTCCTCTCTCTGGTGAAGATATCCAAGTAGTAGGGGTAGCTAATCAAAAAATTAGAACGCCTCTTACAGAACCAATGGAAGTCAAAATAGGAAACTTCAGAGAAATGCACCAATTTGTAATGTGCGATTCTAGCCCAGTGAATTTATTAGGTAGGGATTTATTGTGCAAAATGAACTGTACAATTTTCTGCACGCCAGATGGTGTGGCAGTTCAGACACCAGATGAGGACCATGTATATAAAATTATGGTTGCAAAACAAGGTACAGAAATAGACGAAATGTTTTTGTTAATAACAAGAGATGAGTTACCAGAAGAATTAAAAGGTACAGTAAACCCAATAGTATGGGATTTCACCGGAAAAGAAGTAGGACTTATGGCAAAAATAGATCCAGTTCAAATTACGGTAAAAGAAGGTGCAATTTTCCCAAATACCAGACAGTACAAATGAGTGCAGAAGTAAAAGCAGGAGTCATTGAAGAAATAAATCGAATGGTAGAACAAAACATCCTAAAAGAAGTAATGAGTAGCCCATGTAATTCACCAATCATGGGACTAAAGAAACCTAGTGGAAAATATAGGATTGTTCAGGATCTGCGTAAAATAAACAAGATTGTGGAACCATGTTGTCACATAGTACCAAATCCTGCAGTAATTCTATACCAGATCCCTTGGAATGCAGGATGGTTCACAGTAATTGATTTATGTCAAGCATTCTTTTCATTACCATTGCATTCATACAGCCAGTATCTTTTCTCATTCAAATTTGAGAATAAAGTCTATGTGTGGAATCGTGTTCCTCAGGGGTACACAGAAAGTCCTTCCATCTTCAACCAGATACTGAAAAAGTGCCTGGAAAAATTAGTGATGCCAGGAAGCTCAGTCTTAGTCCAATATATCGACGACTTATTGGTGGCGTCAACCACCAGAGAAGACTGTGTTGTTGATTCCATAGCATTATTAAATCTCTTGGCTGAGGAAGGGCATAAAGTCTCACCTGAAAAGTTACAGTTTTGCAGGACAGCTGTTAAATACCTGGGACATCAAATTGAGAGGGGAAAAAGAAGAATAACCTCTGAAAGAGTAGAATTAATAAAGAGAATGCAAATGCCTGTAACCCAAAGACAAGTGCGGATGTTCCTAGGAATAGTAGGCTACTGTCGACAATGGATACCAAATTTTTCCATGTTAGCTAAGCCCTTAATTAACATGACGAAAAAGAAAGCAAAGGACCCTGTTGAGTGGGAGGATGAAAGTGTAGAAGCTTTTGTCAAATTGAGAAACGCACTTTGTTCAGCACCTGCCTTAGGCATGCCTGATTATAAAAGAGAATTCGCATTATTCTGTCAAGAGAGAGAAAATTCTGCACTTTCTGTCCTAACTCAGAGACATGGACTAGACAGACGTCCTATAGCGTACTTTTCTGCTACATTGGACCCAGTAGCAGCCGCGTTGCCAGGATGCTTAAAAGCAGTGGCAGCAACTTGTTTGAGCATTGAACAAAGCGAGTCAATTGTGATGGGACATCCTGTAAAAGTGTATGTTCCACATGCAGTTGTGATTCTATTGACAAGAACCAGAACTCAGCATCTTACTCCTAGTCGGCTGACTAAATATGAGAGGATAATAATGGGTGCTGAAAATGTGACCATGGTAAGGTGTATGATAATAAATCCAGCAACTTTATTGCCGGACCCATATCATGAAACAAATAAAGATGACGAAGAAGAGGAACATGATTGTGTACAAATTACAGAATTATGTACAAAACCACGCCCAGACATAGAGGAACAGCCTCTTAAAAAGCCAGACAGGGAGCTATTTGTCGATGGTTCATGTCAAAGACATGAAGATGGTAAACTAACTGCTGCCTATGCGGTATGTGAATTAACTGGAATAGTCGAAGCATCCTATTTACCAGGAGTAAAATCTGCACAAGTAGCTGAATTGATTGCTTTGATAAAAGCTTGCAAAATTGGGAGGAATCAGAGAGTGACCATATTTACAGATAGTCAATATGGTTACGGGGTTGTGCATGATTTTGGTCAACTGTGGATGCAGAGGGATTTCATGACTTCTTCAGGATCCCCCATTAAAAATGGACAATTTGTAAGGGAATTGCTAGAAGCAATACAATCACCAAAAGAATTGGCTGTGGTGAAATGTGCCGCACACCAGTCAGGAGATGACTGGGTGGTAGTCGGCAACAGATATGCAGACCTGGTGGCTCAACATTGTGCCAAAACCAGAACATCAGTCAATAAGAGGGTGGAAAGAATGGGAATCAGCTGCCAACTTATGCTGTATATGCCACCTGAAACATGGAATGAAGTGAAGAAATTGCAAGATGAAGTTGATGAAAGTGAGAAAAATTTGTGGATCAAAGTGGGTTGCTCCCAAAGAGGAGAAGATGAAGTGTGGATCAGTGCAGATGGTAGACCAGTCATGCCAGATTGTTTACTCTCACAAATGGCCAGAATGCATCATGGAGACACACACATAGGGAGAGATGCAATGATTAGGTTGTTCAGACAAAATTGGTACAATCCCAAATTCAGGGCTGTTGCAGAGAGTCTTTGCCAGAGATGTCTAACTTGCCAAATGCATAATCCAGGCAGGAAAACGATAATTGGGTTTGGAAAGATTGGAAAGGCAGAGGGCCCATTTATAAGACTCCAGTTCGACTTCATACAGTTACCACCATGCAGAGGACTAAAATATGTACTAGTCATAGTGTGTCTGTTTTCAAAGTGGGTGGAGGCTTACCCTACTAGGAGAAATGACAGATTTACAGTTGCAAAAATGTTGTTACGTGAGCTCATACCTAGGTTTGGTTTCCCAGTATCTTTGGAATCAGATAGAGGAAAACACTTTAATAGTGAAGTAATCAAACTAATTTGTGAAGCATTTCAAATTAAACAGAAATTGCACTGTGCATATTGCCCAGAGGCTTCTGGAGTGGTTGAACAATTGAATGGCACTATAAAGTCAAGATTGGGAAAAATGTGTGCATCAACATCATTAGAGTGGCCAGACGCATTGCCACTTGTCTTGATGGGAATAAGAAGCATACCTGACAGAACGACAGGATTGAGCCCCCATGAAATATTGATGGGAAGGGCAATGAGACAAACACATGTTCCCACAAACAAATTAGTAAATATATCTGATGATATGGTTCTGGATTATTGCAAAGGATTGGCTGACCTAGTGCGTTCTGTCTCTCATCAGGTTGGAGAAGACGCAGTTTCCAGGCAGCCTGAACTAGAACATGATCTGAATCCTGGTGATTGGGTGGTAGTGAAGAATCACACCAGAGAAACGTGTCTATCACCCAGGTGGAGCAGACCTTGTCAAGTTATATTGACCACCAATACAGCAGTGAAGTGTGCAAGATTTCCTAATTGGATTCATGTAAGCCACACAAAGAGAGTACCAGAACCTGAAGAGGAGAATCCACAGACAACGCCAATCACTGAAGAAGCTGAAAGTTGCCCAGCTGAAGAATCTCAGGTTAGAGGTTCGAGGGAAGCTGACGGAGAACAACCGAGCACAAGTCAGGATTGGATACCAGTGGTAGAAGTTCCTGAAGTATACCACAGAACAAGAAGTCAAGCGAAATTGGAAGAAATAGAAGAAGATCAGATAGGTGAAGAAGAAGCAGCTCAGGTACAAGAAGAAAAGACAATAAGAGAACCTGAGCAAGGTCAGATAGGGAAAGAAAATTGGACTCAAAACAGTGAAAACCTAATAGACTTTGAACAGGGAAAGACAGGTTTAGAAGAATCCGGTCAGGCTGCAGAAGTTCACAGTGCAATAAGCCCTGATCAGAAGCAGTTAGATCAAGAAGAATTCACTAAAGAAAAAGGGGTTGATACAAATGAACATAAAGAAATAAAAAAGGAACAAGGTCAACATCTTGAAAGTCATTGGGGAGCTACTGAAGAGAAACCAATCAGACCTGAAAAAGAACAAACAAAAGAAGCAGTAATCAAAGAAAACAAAACAGTATTGAGCAGTGAAAATAACGAGATCTCTGAAGACGTAAACAGAGAAACAGTGCCAATCAAGAAGACAAGAAAAGGAGATCATTGGCCAAGTGTCATTAAAAGAGTAAAATACGACATAACAACCAGAAGTGAAGATCCAGAACAAGTACCTGAAGTGACAAGTCAAACTGAACAAGAGAAAAAGTCAGGAAAAAGAAAAAGTAAAAGACTGAGACTTGTGAATAACAAATTCAAGGGTCCTGACTGGACTTATATAATTCTTGAAGATTTTGAAAGCTCAGAGTCAAGTGACAGTGGTGGCGAAGGAACAAGTGCAGAACTAACATACGAAGAAGAAACAAGACCACCCTGACTAAACAAAAGAATCCTCTAAAGAAAAGAAGAAAAGATAAGAAGAGCAATCTTCCTTGTCGAAAAATGCCTGATGATAGAGTTACTGGGAGACCAAAACGAAATTGTTGTAGGAGATGCTGTGCAATCTGCATATGTAGTCTAGTATTGGTGCTTATAGTATGGTTAGTCCTGATTGTAGCAATTCCTTACCTTATGATAATAGATAAGAAGATTAATAATGAAACTAAAGGGAGGACAGCAAACATGAAGGGCAATAGAGTAGAATTAATGGCAGAAGATGAGGCAGAAATTCATCATGAAATAGCTGATTACGATACTAGTTTAAATGTTTTCACAAAGTTATTGTTTCAGTATGTAGACACAATGGAAGTTAGTAATTGTTATGTCTGTATGAAGTTACCTGAATCAGTAGCGGAAGGATTAACATACCATCATTTACCACTGACATATGGCATCTCATGTAGTGTATTAACAAGTTTATTTTATAGAACAGGTAGGCTACAGTATTATTATTCAAACTTAGATGTGATATTTTCTGAGGTTCCGATTCGCAAGAGTATGAACGCAGTGCTTAGTAGTCAAGACGCACAGTTTATGGGAGAGTTTTTCTTAACAATGAAATCGATAGACATAACACATGCACATAGACATAGACACAATCTAACATGTTCTTTACTAGAAGAAGAAAAGATATTTTTGAATTTAGTAGAAGATAGAAGACATGATTTTCAAAAGAAAGCTTCAGAGCATAAGACTCTGGGTGGAGAAAGAAGGGAGTTATACACCTGGTAAAGCTCAAGCTGCAATGGCTCTGGATTTCGAAAAGAAAGGGAAAAATTTGTCTTCATAGGTTAAAGACTGATTATAACAATGTTTTCATTGGTACCAGTGAATGTGAACACAATTTATTAATTCTTGGAGGTTGGGGACTCAAAGGAGGAACAGATTCAGTTTTTCCTGGAATTTATTATGTATGCGGGAATAAGGCTTATTTTAGGCTTCCTGCACGGTGGTATGGAAGTTGTTATTTTGGAATCGTTTTTCCAAAGATATACCACGTAAAAAGAAACACTGGGAGCAATGAAAACAATAGCGAATTAATACGTAGTAAAAGAGCTAGTTTTTCAGAAATTGTAGGTGATATATTTGGTGCATTGATACCTTCAGTGGGAATAATTCTGAACTCAAGGAAAATATGCAAATTGTCTACAGTAGTTGATCGTTTATCAACGGATACTGCTGGAGGTTTTCTAATGATTAATACGGAGATGGTTGCGATTAGATCTATGGTGATGCAAAATTGACTTGCTCTTGACATTCTATTGGCAAAAGAGGGAGGAGTCTGCAAATTATTGAAGACAAAACATTGTTGCACTTATATTCCTGATAAGAGTGCAGAAATTGGAACGTATATTCAGAACATAACTAAACTTGAGAAAGAACTTAAACCACTGGAAGTTGATAGTGTATGGGAAAGATTGACAAATAGTATCTCGTCAATTGGAACCTGGTTTGCTAATGTAGGAAAAGGACTTATAGGTCAAATATTAGTACCCCTAGCAGGGATAGCAATAATAATATTGGCAATAACAATATGGTGCAAATGCTGTAGAAAGAATGGAACATATAAAGTGACAGGAAAAGGAAAGAAGAGAAAACTAGATGAAATAGAACTTGAAGAATGGAGAAGTGATTTATACAAAAAGTTGAAAGGGGATGTGAAAAACAGAAAATGTAAAAATGAGAATGAAACAAATTGCTAGAAGTTGGCATCTGATTGAGGGTAGTGTTTTTTTGATGGCTCAGAAACGCCATCAGAGAGGGGATTGATGGAGCAAGGTTTCAAAAATGAAACTTGCTTGTACGCAATCCTCCTCATAGTATTAATTTATTAAATTTGTATTGTCAAAACTAACCTTTGCATTCACAAACACAAGAGGGACAGAAGCTTGCTTATGTGTTTTACTAATGAATAACGCTTGTCTATAATCCAAAATGTCCGCTAAAGCGCGGGAACTTCATTGCGCATGTCGCAACCTGATCACATGGTGTGACGTCTTTCTTTGCTTGGTGGGAAACTTCTGCTTCTGCGCAGTGTGCACTAAAATGGCCGCTAAATGTTTTCACATGCTTAAGCTTGCTCTCATGTCATTATTAAATTGTCGTTTTCTTAATGCTACTAATGCAGGATAGTATTATAATTAATTGGGAATAGAGTAGGGAAAGTGGGTATATAGTGAAACATTTTATTTGTGAGTTTAATATTTTCTTCTTGCACTTTTAGTAATTCGTAAACTTGGGCCTGGGTTGGTGAATTGAAACTCGAGAGACAGATGGTTCTGCGCATGTGTCCTGTGTGCCTGCCAAGTGAAGTCAACTTGGACGTCTTCCAAGGCCATGACCCATTGGCCGAAGATGCTGTACTTTATGTTTCCGGAGGACAAAATGATACTTTTCCCCTGTAAAATGTATAACATTTGTCGTGAGACGGGTGGGAAATAAAGCGAATTTATTAATTTGAAGGGGCGGGAACGTAAAGACAATAGGCTTTACAATTTAGGCCAAATCGATATGGTGCGAGAATCCACCCCCTGTCCCTGTCCAATCAGAAGTAGTGGTCCCATATTTTAGGAACATTAAGGGGAGGTACATGGGCGTAGAAGGGTATAATAGAATATAGCATTAGTTAATTAGTCAGAGCATGCTTTCACGAAGAACAGGCGTCCATGCTGCGAGAGAGCTCTTAGCTCCAGACTGCCATGCTGATCGGTTGCTGACTGAATCCCTGTCCAGAAGAGGTCCTGAGGAGGGGCGGCGGAGTCCTTTAGAACGGGAGAATCGAGGAGAAGTCGAGTATCAGAGAGGGGAACGGCGCAGGCGTCGTTGTAGAGAGGTCACCGGTCCTGTCCTGATCCTGGAAGAAGTCTTTGCTCTTCATCCTTCCTGGCTCCTATCCTTTCCAACTCCTTAGCCAAGGGGCTTGGTTCTCGCATTTAGGTAACTATACTGCAACCTTTAGTTGCGCTGCTGTCTCTATTCTCTTCCTTTCCTTAAACACCGTCATTTATTAGCAAAATCATTTCTATGCTTTTTCTTGGGTATTTCAATTAAGTACCGTGTTTTCTGTATTTTACTCTGCTAAAACTTTAGATAAACATTTTAAAACTTCCTGACTCAGTGGTTATTTCAGGATTATGTACTATAATGAATGTCACTCATTTTAAACTTCCCAATTAGCAAAGGATCCATTGGTAAGTTATTACTCTTCAATCAGAAGGTAATTGGTAGCAGGGACTTTGATAAAAGAGTACATCTGACACCCAGCGTAAGTATTAGTGTAGTGTGAATGTATGGGCCCAAGTGAGTATATGGTGTATGAATGTTGTTGGCTAATATTGCGCTGGATCATTACTGACTGGGGACCATTGGAGTGTCCTTATTTCTCTGGATAGCTGTCCAAAACTTTTTTACAGCAATACTTTGAATATGCTCTAGTTTTTTAACCAATTTACTCAAAATACCTAAATAGATAGACTTAAAGTAATCAGTATGAGCCTGAATTACGTTATTTATCACTAGAACTTTACACAAGAAAGAGAGAAATGAAGGAAACCTACACCAAACCTATAGCCGAAAACCATTTTCACAACTCAAGCGATCTGAGCAATCAATTATACTTCAGGATCTACTAGGACCCTAAGCGACAATCCTCAATAAGAATGGAAAAAATAAGGATTAAAATAAGAGATAATTTAAGGGAAGATTTCTTGCTCTAGCAACACAAAGTTAGATCTGGCACAGGAAGTCACACATCTGGCAGGAGGTGGGGTTTGGGGGGATCGGAGGTCACAAAGTGATGGGCTGCACAGGCAGCAATGCAAATATTAGAAATATTAGCACTTCTTCCTTCTAATTGTATGAATCAGAAAACATAAGGTGGAAAAGATGTTCCACTGTTTATGGCATCCTGATATGCATCAGAGCAGACCCGAGTACCTGTTTTTGTGCCTTTGAGGTATCTAATGTTAATACATATAACTCAGAATTTCTCTGAATTAATGCATGAAATGTAGGCAGCACAAATAGGAAACAATGAGCAGGGATTGCCTCTCCCTGTTGCTGACTTGCCCTGTCTAAACATTCATGCATTACCTCAGAGAATTTCCAAGTTATATGAATGAACTTTAGACATCTATGCTAACCACCTATTGCAAGACTAATAGTCTGGCTTCTGATATCACTGCTGCATAGAGACTGCTACCTTACAAATCGTAGACAAAGAACACTTGACCACAGTTGAAGATGACCCCTGCCTCCACATATAGCTGAACCTTTCAGCTGTCTTTGACACAGTGAAGAGCAACTCGCCCTCATACATCCTCTAGAGCAGGGGTGTCCAGAATTTTCTGTAATAGAAGCTACTTAAGGTATATGAAAATCATCCTGAGCTACTAATATTACATTAGTGAGCATTGCAAGCAAGATTTTGGATTTGAATTTGGAATGCCTAACTATGGTTATTACATGACAGCCATAGCTGCAATGCCCCAGGCACCAACGTAATAATATTAGTAATAAGTCTATGTAATGATGAATGATTGAGCCATCAAATATTTGAATTTTGGAATTCATTCATTCTTTCAACCAAGCAAAAACTTCTCATTTTGTAGTCCGGGCTACGCTCTGGAGAGCTACTTACAAGTAGCTGAAGAGCTACCAGTAGCTCACGAGCTACTTGTTGAAGAAGCCTGCTCTAGAGTCTCAAATGGGATTCAATTGTTCTCCTCCTACCTTTCCAACCAGCACCAGGTTGTTCATATTGGCACTTCCAGGTCACAAACGATCCCTAGCACCTGTGGAGTCCACCAGAGTTCCATACTCCCCTGTCATGTTCAACCTTTACATGGAGCAGGTTGGTGCTCTACTCATAGATAACAGCATCAGATTCACCAATATGATAATGACACACAGCTCTACTTGAAAGACTTCTCCACTTCAAACATCCAGAGCCTCAAACACTGCTTGCAAGTTACCCACACCTGGATGCGCAGCACCTACCTGAAGTACAACACGACCAAGACAGAATTCCCATTATTTGTCAAGGACAACAAACAAGCTACAGTACAAACCTAGATGAATGACATAAACCTTGACAGCTTTGAACCCCAACTTTCACTGCATGCCAAGTCTCTTGGAGTCACACTTGACAGCAGCCGCACCCCCAAAAAAACAAAGATGGCCTGGTACCAGCTCTCTCTTATAAAGAAAGTCATATTCTCAAGGACCTATCGCTGAGTTAGCGGCACTTTATCGCAGCCAAAGTAGCGATAGATTTATCGCCCTATTCACAAGCTGGTGCTAACAGCCGACATCGCCAGTTTTCCTGCGATAGCAGCCGCAAAAAACATCGCCACGGATGACACCGGCAACTAACGCTAATGAGATGCAGAGTAGGCGTTCCCGTGCAAAAACCCGCGACAACACCACTTCGCAACATTCTCAACGACCAGCCAGATCAGCGATAAGATCACAAAACATGCGATAAGGCGCGTTAGCAGCAGGGAATTAACACCTGCTCCTACCTGGTATTAAGTCGAACCATAACCTGCACCAGAAATGGGAGCCCAGCCCACAGTCACACCAGAAGAACAACAGATGCCATGGAGCTACTGATCAGGCAGCCAGACACCCAAGAAGGCCACAACACCCACCGCCACCCCTCCCCAGGACCCCCCCCCCCGGGCCCTACCCCGGACAAAGATATATTACATCAACTTTACGAAATCATCAACAAAACAATTCGCCTGATGTCGCACAAGTACAACAATCAACATTCATGTGTGGTCAGAAAAAGGAAAATGATTCATTCATCTCTGAATTTCCAAACAAATCATCTCATTCAAATTTAACTCAAAACAACTATTTGGAAGAGTCATGGCGGGTCTTCTCTGGACAATCTGTAAGTCACAGCCTGCAAGACAAAATTCAAGATAAGAAGGTGTGTCATGCGCTCATCAAAGGACAGCGAGAGAGAGAGAAAGAAAGGGGGAGAGAGAGACAGTTGAAAGGAAGAGAGGGCGAGAGAGAGAGAAAGAGAGAGAAAGAGAGGGAGAGAGAGAGAGAGACAGTGAAAGGAAGGCTCTTGGCACATACATGCCAACTGTTGTGTGTGTATCGCTATTGGTGCACCATAAGCCTAAGGCCCAGCCCCAAATGCAGCGCGAAAGCCACATCACATTTCCAGAATGCAAGCAGTAGTCAGACTAACATTAGGGATGAAAGCTCCTTTGTCTCAATACATAAGGCGGAAGGACATCTGCACAGCCGACCTTAGTCTTGCATTAGGCAGGCACCCCCTGAGAGAGATACCACAGCAGAAGATGACGACTCCCACACTACGCACAGCCCGACGAAAGACCAACGTATACACACCCCACACACAGAAGTCCTTGCCCGAAGTTATCTTGCATGGAATGGCCTTCACACTTACTCCCACATCAACCCAAGCGTACAACCGTTGCACACTAAAACAACTCATTGCTCCGAGCTGTGGCATTTCATCCACAGAACTGGCACAGGTCAGAACAGTGCTGCTTCAACCAGAGCCACCAACACAATGGCAGAACATCCCGGGCACATGCACAACCCCTGTCACGTGGAACTGTACCGTGCACGTATGCTGCATTTGTTGGGGGCACTGCCACTGGCAGTGTTGCGCATCAGTTACCGTCTGAGCTTCCGTCTTGCGTATGTCACCTGCGTCCAGCCCTGGCTCCACTGTCGATCATGCATATTCGAGTGGCCCATGGATGTCTGCCTATCCAACACAACGGTAGCTGAACTGGATTATGACTTGTGTGTGCGCCCCCTGTTGGCCCACGACCAGGAGTGTAACCGTGATACCCGTTCATGGGATGCATTGATATTTGGCATATGTGCTGGCAGTTGGGCATGGGAGATTGCACAAGTCCTCGTGTGCAGTGACCACATCGAAGCAATCCCCTATTGGGCTGTGTTGCGGATTGGTGAAACGGCGTGGACGGAGCACATCTGTCCGGACCAGTTAATGGATTGGCTCGCCCTCATGTTCATTGAACTCGACAACGACGTACTCTTGGAACTGATTGCCCAGGAAGCTGCGCTCGCATTCATGGATGAGTAACTACGTTCCTGCAGCCACAACTGCTTGTAACCCAGAGCACAGGTCCCAACACCTTGTTGCATCTCGGAGAAATGGTCACATATCCCACCACAACAGTGGACATGGCTGCATTCGCCTGGACTCAGAATGCATGTGTGTGCACCTTTGCGTGTTGACACACACCTGTGCAAGGTGAGGCAGTCCCATGGGTGGAGCTGCAAAGCGTCACTTGGCAAGGTTCCTAACTCTGACATACTGCTGGAGGGAGTGTACACACATAGCAATGTAGTACTACATGTGACCTTGTTGGACCCTTTCACCTGCTCACTGTCAGCAGAGCAGACTGTCTGCGCAGTCCGGTGGTACAGCACTATGCAGATCCCATGGGCTGTGAGTCATGTCCCCTGACACGGGGCAATGAGCATACGCCAAACATCACATGACTCGTCCAGCAAGGCAAGGTGGGCTGAGACCGCTGCCATCCGTAATGATTGGTGTTCATTTTTGCCTCCCCAGTTCTTGCACCTCTACATGTTCCCATGCTACCTGTTAGTGTCTGAAGCAATGGTCTGCATGTTGTGGCCCTTGTCTTGCCTGTACTGACACGCACATGCTAATAAAGTCTATGCCACTTCACTAGTGTTCAACTGTGATGAGTGTTGATTAGAATGACAAATCGTGTGCCTCAATGAGCATTGTCCGTACACAGGGAGGGACTGACTGACGCATTTCACTTAGGGGTGAGTCCCTATTGCCAGCTCCACCTCTGTGAGCCAAACATTGTGGTTGGGATAGTTGCCGGTAGACCTGTGCTCTTACGTGTCTTCAGCAATGTGAGTATGGTGTCCAACTTCTTGCCATGTGGATCAATGTGATCCATCAAAACATGCTGTGTCCACACAGTTGAGTGTGAGTAGGTATGCGAAGAGATGTTCTGTTGTCACATGTGATGGGGGACACTACTTTAGGCCTGCTACCAAATTAGACATTTTTGCACACAGCCCCATTTAATACATGGACGTGGGGCTGCGTTGGGGGGTTGCGAGATTGTTGTTCATGGGCATTGAGGCTACAGCTAGTTCACACCTTCACAGTCATCTAATTGGCCATGTGGGTCAGGGTCAAACATGCGCATTGATGTCATTTCCCAGGGTGTACCTTGTTGTGCAATCAATGTCCCTACATTCATCCATACCTTTATACTTGATTGAACATAGACATGACACATCTGTGTGATTTGGAATGTTTTATTCACATTCTGTGGCGTGTCGGAGCTGGAGCAGTACATGGCCATGCAAAGTCCACATCACATGCTTGCCCAGTGGAGGGCCAACCAGAGTCCTTTGGGGAATGACAATTTAATCGGAAGAGGAAGAGTTCAGTCCGCAGCCTCATTGCTGTGTCATTGGTAACCAGTGCAGATATGGCAGTCCATGTCGGGGTCCAGGTGAATGTCGCAGAGTGTTTCGGGGGACAGTGGAAGGTGTTGTTCCCAGACATGATGCAGAGGGCTGAACCAAGCAGGAACAGGCCATATGGCGGGGATGAATGCTACAGCCTCCTTTCTCACACAGAGTCATTGATATCCACATCTTAGTCCCCTGATATGTCTTCTGTGACAGGTGTGTCAGGTGTGTGTGGTGGTGTTATGGCTGCATCACTGTGTGCCACTGACACATCAGGTGGCGGAGGTGGTATGGCTGCATCACTGTGAGCCACTGACACATCAGGTGGCGGAGGTGGTATGGCTGCATCACTGTGTGTCACTGACACATCAGGGGGCGGAGATGTGTGTGTCGAAGTTCCTGCAGCAGTAATCTGGGACAGGCTCTGTGGCAGCAATGGCGAGATGAGGTTCTGCAGGGCATGGAAGATCCCAGCTACATCTCGCTGGTGTACAGCCATGGCAGCCATCCTTCCAGCCTGCATCCGCTCCATGTTCTCCATTGTCCTCCGCATCTGTGCCAACTCTGTGCTGCCATCGCTGGAGCCTGTCTGACTAGACAGTTCTTGTATCCGAGTAATGGCTCCAGCGAGGTCAGCCAGGGATTGTTGTAGAGCATGGAACGGACTGTGGGTGTCCATTAGGGACTGTAAGTGGTCCCTGATGGGACTCATACACCCACGTATGGCATCAAGTTTGGCTGCCATGAGGTCGAAACCCACCCGCACCTGTTCAGCCAACCCCCTATGGCAGTCTGACACACGGCATTGGAATGCCATGTGTCTTTCCGTGAGGTGCTGGGAGCCAGCTGTGGTGGTGGTGGGTGCTTCCTGCTGTGTGGGCTGTGCAGGGGGTGGGGTCACCTCGATGCAGCTGGGCTGCCCTGCTCCTGGAGGTGGGATGCGGAGGCTGTCCACGAGCCGTTGGAGGGTGTCTGAGCAGATGGCCAGGGGTTCCTCCTCATCATCACTGAAGAGATGTCTTGTCTGCTCTGCAGGAGGTGTCGATTGTCCCTCTGCAATGTAAAGGGGAGATGCAGGTTAACAGTGTATTCCATGTATGTTGATGCATTGTACATGTTTACATACAGACTACATGACAATGTACATTGTGACTGTTTTGGATGAGCTGGCTATTTGATGGGGGACAGTGGACATTTCGACTACATGACGGATGTGAGGTTGTACTCGTACATTATCATCTCACAGTTTCCTGCTATGCCAGATGTGATTGGCCAGTTTCTACGCACAAGCGGCACCAGTTGTGTCCTCTGTTCTGTAGTGAAAGTGTTGCACTCTGTACCACATTGCCGTCAATGTTGATGTGCTGTGATTGCTATGTGTGTGTGCTGCATTGTGGGAGAGTCGCCCCTGCAGCTCTGATTTAGCGGCCCCTTATCCCTTTGGGGCGGTGTGCCTTTGATTTGTGTGCTTTTGAGGGGCTGAGATGTTGGCGACTTGGGTCATTTGTGCTCTTGGACGGTTTTTGTACTCTTGTGCATTGTTTGTCTGCAGATGTGTTGTTGACGTCAGGGGTTGTATGTGCACGTGGATGTGTCAGAGTGTGACCTGCTCCTTTGAGGATGTGATCCACACTGGGCCACCTCAGTGTCGTGTCATGCACCATGTCATGTATTTTGACTGCAGCCATGCTATTGGTCATGCAGTGTCACTTGCATTATCAGTGTGGCTCACAGAGCCGCTGCTTTGCTGGATTCAGCACATATGCATGGGTAGGTTGTGATATTGGTGATAGGGAGGGGGGGCTCCTTTGTGCACATAGTGGACGGGGGCCTACTTGATGTTTCTATGTGTGCTGCAGTATGCCAAGAGTATCAGGGACATGTTCCACAATCATTGTGGGTGTGCAGTGTGCTACACATAGTTGTGCATCTGTGCCATTGTGCCCATCTCCACCCGTCCCCCCAGTCCATGGTCAATACTCACCCTGTTGCTGTTGGGTCAGGTCATGTCGGGCTGTGTCCGGACACCCAACTCCTTGCACCGTCTCCACACTGATGACTGTGACCACCATTTCGTCCAGCTCATCCAGCTCCTCCTGTGGCGCAGGACTCCCACCTCCAGTCGCCGTTGCTGCCTTCCGGTTGGCAGCGAGTTTCTGCTTGGTTTGGCTATTGACATCATGCCATCGCCTCTTGACCTCCTCCATTGACCTCCTCAACACTCCGACTGCATTCACGTTGTTCACGATCGACTGCCATATTTCCGTTTGTGTTGCCAATGACACAGTGGAGGTGACGAACAGTTGTTGGTAGTGTTCTATCACCTCCGTGACGATGATCCTGTTTTCCTGCAGACTGAACCGCGTCTTCCTCTTCCTCTTCTCCTTGCCCTTCTCCGACCCCGAGGTTCCTTGCTGGTCGTCTGTGGGGCTTGTGGGGTTCGCGTTGTCTTCTGCACTCGGTCCGGGTGCATCCATGGTGCTACGCAGTTTATTTATTTATTTATTTTTTATTTCTGCTTTTATGGTGCATTGTCCCGCATGACGTGTGGGAATCGCAGGCCTGTCGCTGGTTATCGCAGGTTTTTTTATCGCGATTGGCCACATCGCAACTTTTTTCGCGTTCGTGTTTCACGTTTTTTTGCCGTCACAGTAATTTTATCGCGGTCATTTGACGCGTTAGCGTGAGACTAATGCATGGTACCACCGTGTTGAGAATACAATGTTGACACAGCGTTATTTTCCTGCGATGGACTGCGATGTGCAAAGTTGCATTAAGCTAATTTTGCGATGATTATCACACGTTCTTGTGAATATCCCCGAAAGTGTTTCTTCCAGAAAGTGACTTCAGAACTGTTGTTCAAGCCCTTTTGCTCTTGCATCTGGATGGTGATAATGCCCAACTCCATGACCTCCAAGACTTCATACTGGCATCCCTAAGGGCATCCTACATGATGCGGTACATCTAATCCAGTGCCTGAAGAATTATGATCGCATCACCTCCATCTTGATGTAACTCCATTGGCTCCCGCTGCCAGCTTGCTAAATCTTCAAAAACAGCTGCATCATTTAGAAATCCATGACAACAAACATGCACCTGATCTTGAAGACAAACTCACCATCTCTGGTGTTCTCGGCACCCTCACAGCCACGGCACCATCAAACTACAGACTAAGAAATGTAAAATAGAAAAAACAAGACCACAGGCCTGTTTCATCTATGCACTCATGGTCTAGAACAACATCCCCATATCCATCAAGATCGCTCTAAAGCTTCACAAATGTAGGAAAGAGTTGAAGATTCACCTTTTTTAAGAACATTACCTCACAATATATTTACTGTCAACAAGCCATTTTACTCTCCTATTACTTGTTGAATTTGCGTTTGATCATATACAGCATTCCGCTACGTTTTAATATGTTTTGCGTTATAGAAATACGAGATACATACATACATACATACATACATACATACATACATACATACATACACCTTGGAAGGAGACTTACCTATGTAGAATGTAAAGTAGCACAGCATTGCAATCAACGCTGCTACACTGCATTGCGCTAGGAGGATGAATGAGGTAGCACTTATAAAGCGCCTGGTTACCCAAGGGCATCCCAGCGCTAAGAGGTACACAAATACTCAATTCAAAACCCGTCAAGGAAAGAGAAAGGTTTTTAGCTGCTTGCGGAAGCTCATGTAGTTTGGTTGTGAACGAGTGTGGAGGGGAATAAGATTCCAGATCTTGGCAACATTGTAAGAAAAAAGGCGACCTCCACTTCTCATTCGTTTGATTTTTGGAACTGTCAACAGATATTTATTTTCTGATCTTAAGGCTCTTTTGGGATGGTAGGGATGGATCATTGCACAAATCATTGGTGATCCTTTTCCGGAGAGTGCTTTATGTGCAATACACATAGCTTTGAACTGAATCCTCTCCTGAATTGGGAGCCAATGCAGAGAGGCAAGAGCAGGTTTGGCTGAAAGCCATTTCGGGACATTTAGAAGCAGCCGAGCTGCACAATTTTGAACTGTCTGCAATATTTTAGTTGTAGAAAGGGGAGCTCCTAAGTATAAAGAGTTGGCATAATCAAGCCGTGACAAAATCAGTGCTTGTACTAGCAGCCTTCTAGCCATGAGAGGTAATACTGGGAGGATTTTCCTAATCATCCTCATAAGGCCATAACAGGTGGCTGCCACTTTCCGAGCCTGTTCCTTAAAATCCAAATTGGAATCCAATACAACTCCTAGGCTTTTTATATACTTTTTCGGGACCGGAGGAGTACCCAGACAATTAGGCCAAAAGGAGAGAGCAGGGCAGCGCCATATCTACTAAGCAATGCACTGCTCTCTTCCCCACCACTGGCGCGCTTTCAGATTGCGCAGTGCAATACAGACACCTTTGCACCATAGTGCAGAGATGTGTGGGAAGCTAGGTCTTACATGCAGTCAGAGCTTGCAAGCACAGTTTTCTTTCAGGCGCGGTATCATGAAGAACTGCTCTGGATCAGTGCAGAGCTGCACATTTGTGTTTTTGTTGTTTGTGGTGACAGATTTTTTATTACTTTGCACCAGTGCAAAGTCACAAAAATTGACATGAAGTTTTAAAGTATGTCTTGGCATAGTATTTTGGCAATGGCAAGGGTATTTATGAAATGCATCTTTCACCTAAAAGGTCCCTTGGTGCCACTTAAGAGGTTTCCTTGTATAACCTTTCAGTACAAAACCCTTGTTAGAAATCTGCAAGTGTCAAGTCTGCAGATTTCACTGCAGTCAGATTATGGCAAGTCATAGGCATTTTAGGATAGAAAGGCAAGGGAGAATGTATGGGCATGCATTAGCATGTGTGAGGAAGTCAGATAATAGAGAATTGTCATCTGAGCCACAATCGGTATGAGGTTCATCTATACATCACTTTATGAAGGCACTCAGACAAGGACGCAGATATCATTCATTAGTGCTGTACCTGCAGAGGGATTGGGCCCAGTGGTCTGAGAGCCCACTTCACCCTAGGTATGGCTGCCTTTTACTAACCAATAGAAAACATGGAGCCCATTTTCGAAATTTACATTTGGGCCTATTGCACCCTTGCTATGCCACTTACTTCTGGCCCCATAGTCATTCCCAAAAACAACAAACGTGTCTACATTTAAGCATTTTTTATAAAAAATAAAAAAAAGAAGTTCACGCCCTCTGCCCAAGCATCTTCTTTGGTTCCAATGCCTGTCGTGAGCTCGCCTGTAATGTTTACTGAAATGCGTCATATTCTGAGTAAGCCTTTAGTCAGTTCTTGGTAGCAAAATGTTAAAGACTCGTGGCACTCGACTTTGTGGTGGATTTTCAAAGAATGCGCACGTGGATATCACATTCAATGAGCCTCATTTATGCAAACAAGATTTAAATAATGACATACGTCACTCGGATTGAGCTTAAAAGAACATCAAAACATAAATACAACTGACCCTTTTGTATAATGCTTTTCACAAGCAGAAAATACTCTTACTGTGGGGCCAAACTGGTGATCTGCGGGTCTCTGTAGCAAGCTCTGAACATACAGCGCTGGATTATCAGTAGAACCCAGATTTATGCGGCAAAGAAAACAAAACTGGAGATCCTGGTTTGTGGTCGGCTTAAGATTTATGATTTCAGGCACACACCCTTGCCGGGAAAAGAGGAAGAAACATGCTGCTCGTTTTACTACCTTGCTTGAGGCACTCGACGTTTCTTAAGGCCAGGCCATATGTGTTTTTCTTTTTAGATGAACCAACCCGTCGGAGAATACCACACATTTGTGACTCACTGTGCTTGAGCCTCGAATGCGTCTCCTTCCGTTAATTAGGCCATAATGATGGGCTGGCACCAGGCCCTAAAAATAGCAGCAATTACTATAACCCTATTTAATGGTATTTTTCTTACTAACATTGGAAGGATGGAAGGCATTGCCGGTAACAAATCAGGCGCCCTGCTGTAAGCTTTTAACTTTAACTTCTCCTGGTGAGTTTTGTTGCTAGCCTCACCTGTCCTTCGTCTTTAGGTCGAGCCTGGGCAGCGCATGCGCTCTCTGCTAGGAGGCATATTGCCTCGGCCTTACGACCAGAGCTGCCAACCTAGAGTTGGCGGAACCAGGGTCGAGCCTCGGCGTCGGCTCAGTATCCTGTGATTCTGTGCAAATCACTTAATCTCCCCCTGCCTAAAAATGAATGTGTTCTCGTGTAAGGTAACTGGTGCTCACCTAAAGCGCTTCAATACCTTCGGGTCGAGTTAGCGCTATATGAATCTACAAAAACAGGAGGGGGCTTGGATTCCGACCATTGCTTGCTTCCATCTGTTTGCATTCCTTCTCACTCTCATTTACCTGCTTGTGAATCTTGTCTTTTTCCCTCCTATGAGGCATTGCCTCTTTATATTCTATTTGATTGGCTGGCATCCCTGCTTCCACTGTTTGCTTTTCAAGCATTACTTTTTTTCTTTTGTATGAAGCACCATTAGTGTTTTTGAGATGTCTACCTCTTGTACATCTCTCCCCCTGCACTCCACGCTGCTCTCTGTTGCAGTAGAGTCCAGCAACATAAGAATATGGTGGCACGATGGCCAAAAAACTCACCATATGTATGTTGCTGGCCACAGGCTCCAGTCGCCGTCTCTCGTTCCGGCACTCCCCTCGGACTCAGGCAGATAGGTAGGGACTTCCTCCCTACTGCCATGCGATTCCAAGCAATCGCTCAAGGATTGGTTGGAGCAGGCTAACTGAGCGCTCATTTTGAGGCTGGCGGCCTGCAGCTGCAATCCCTTGGCTGGTTTTTCAACCTTGGGATTGTAGGCTTTGAAGTGCGCATGACAGATTGGTCGGCTGTAGACAGCCGGACAATCTTTCATGCGCACTGGCAGGGGGCTGACGTAAGTGCAATTGTACTAATCAGCCCCGCCCCCTGCCCTCGAGCTGAAGCAGCGCGAGCCTGCCACACATAATAAAATGGTATTTATTACCATTTTATGAATGTGTGTGGGCGACGCTCCAACTCCATTACGGAGGAGCCGCAGCTGCTCTGTTGTCCATCTGCTTCTTCCCGCCCGCCTTGCTCTTTTAGTCACCTGCCTGCTTTTCCCCATATAGTGCCCCACCTGTGATGTTGCTTTTCCCAACCTGGTGTTACTTTTCCTCCCGCCCTCCACCCCTCTTGCTTTCGTGTCCCCTCCAGCCCCCTCTGTTGCTTTTGCATGTTCTCCTGTGTTGCTTTGGTGCACCCCATGCTACCCCGTATTGCTTCACCGGTCGCCCTCCAGCCTCTCCAGTGTTGCTTTGTCATCCTGCCACTCCATGTTGCTTCCACTGCCCTCGCCATCACACTAAAAAAAAAATCGCTTTTGCTTCTTAGTTCTTACATTGCAAAAAGTTATAAAAACATATATTTGACTGCTACATAGTAGTCTTTCCATAAAATGGAAATTCTCTCTGTGCAAAATAATTGGCCTTGGAAATAATGAGACAAGACAAATCTCCACCAGAAGTAATTGGTACCAAGACCAACTGGATATATCATTATAAAGATTCTTGTGTACTACATCGTTGAAATGTGAAGGGTGTCCTGACAGATGATTAAATATTTCCTTAGCCTCCTTATTCTATTATCAGATCTTTTATTTTCTGGCACATTAATTTTGACTGGCTACAGACAGTCTCCGAACCAATGGCTAAATATTCTACAACAGAATAATGTAATTGCAAGAGGTGTACAATTCATGAATGCATTTCCTCTGGTGTGATAGTGGCGCGTTATCAGATACAACTTCAGTGATATGGTGAAAATATATGCTGAGCAGCCCATGTTTCACCTGGGTGCGAAGAATACAGATGGAAACATTCAAAATTTGGTGCTGCTAAGTAATACAGTCATTATTGCGTGTAGCACGACAGACCATAAAATTATGGAATATTATATGACTTCCCTTCCAGAAAAGACTGACTATAAAGGTATCCTCTCGCTGGAGTGTCAGGAAAATAACGCTGTAATATTCGCCACCAAAAACCTATTTCCAAGCCTTTCAATGTTTAGTCTTATCCCATAAGCACAAGTGCAATACAGGCCTCCTGTTTACACCCCACTTGTTTAAATATTTTCTAGCCACATCTGGTTGGCAGATAAGACAATGTTGACTCGCCTAACTAGGATGGTCAAGTAAGTCAGTAATCCATCTTTTATCACCTGTATTACATATGCAAGAGACATCACTGACATACTCCTTTGATAGCCTGACGGAGTATGGGCTTTAGGAGTTTTGGCCATTCAGCTACTCAATTTAGTGTGGGCGGATGAATGGCTAGATTTCACTCTTCCTCACTGCCATGAAAAACCTGGTGGTAAAGGACAGCAACAACTTTTAAATTACCCTCACAACATGGGAGAAAACTCCCATGGTTTGGGAAATCATTAGTTTTTGATTTTTTGAAATGAAACTCACGCTTTGGGATTTTGTTTTTAAACAATCAAAAGCAAGTTCAAAATTTGATGGAAGTCCATCATGTTTGATGGAGCCGTCCATCAAATTTTTAACTCACTGACAGAAACCTCTATGACTCCAGTTCCTGCAAATGACTAGAGATGTCTGCAAGACAGGCAGAGACCTCTAAATGTGAAGGACAGGTACTCTATCAGGTCGACGGAGTATTTTACTCTGTTGCCCTGACAGAATAAAACCAGTCCTCCACACTCTAAGGCCCATAGTTACAGTGAACTCTTATTGTTCCTCTTTATTTTGATATTTGTAATTATTATTGTATATTCTTGGGTGGCACAAATAAAATGTATACTTTATCAAAAATGTGTGTACTTAACATTGACGTTATGCAAGAAAACTTCTCAGCCCTGGTCTAGAATTTGACTCAGTGGCAGGTGGTTATCCTTAGTCTGCAGTTTATCTGATTATTACTTCCTAGACTCTCCTCTAGACCTCACCCAGCAGATAAAACTGTATGGGGTATATTCACAAGAACGTGCGATAAACATCCCCAAAATAGCTTACCGCAACTTCTCACATCGCAGCCCATCGCGGGAAAATAACGCCGTGTCAACGTGGCATTCTCAACACGGCGATACCGTGCGATATTCACACGCGAATGCGGAAAATGTCCGCGAAATAACCAGCGCGACGGCGATAAAAATCCAAACCCTAACGCGAAAAAAGTTGCGATGGGCCCAATCACGAAGAGACAATCCGCGATAAGGCGCGCAAGGCCTGCAATACACACACGTCAGGCGGGAAAAATCACTACAAAAACAGAAAAAAAAAACACCAAACAAAAAAACACCAACAGCGAAGCCTGATGGAGTCAGGCGGAGCAGGCACAGGGGACGATCGGAACCCCACAAGCCCCCCGGAGCCCCAGCCAGGGCCCTCGGGGATAGGGAAGGACAAGAAGAAGAGGAAGCCGCGGTTCAGTCCGCAGGAGAATCAGATCCTGGTCACGTAGTTGATAGGACACCATCAACAACTGTTCATCACCTCCACCGTGTCATTGGGCACAAGAAATGGAATATGGCAGTCCATCTTGGACAAGGTGAATGCTGTCGGAGTGCAGAGGAGGTCAATGGATGAGGTCAAGAGGCGATGGACTGAAATAAAGCGCAAAACCAAGAGCAAACTCTCCAACAACCTCAAAGCAGCAACGCAGGCTGGAAGTGGGAGTCCTGCGCCGCAGGAGGAGCTGGATGAGATGGAGGAGACGGTGTCGACAGTCATCAGTGTGGATACGGTGGCAAGAGTTGGGGGCCCAGACACTGCTCTACATGACCGGACACAACAGCAACCGGGTGAGTAGCAACCGGGGACGGGGGGAGATGGGCACAATGGCACACATGCACAAATAAGCAGACCACACTGCACACCCACAATGACTGCGGATCATGTCCCTGATCCCTTTGCCATACTGCAGCACACATAGGAACACCAAGTACGTCACCCTCGACCATCTGCCCAGAGTGGGCCCACCCTACACATCACACAGCTCACATACAACCCATGCACATGTGCTGAACCCAGCCAAGCTGCTGGTCCGTGAGCCTCACTGACAACGTAAGTGACACTGCATGACGAATACCATGCCTGCAGTCCGATTGCCATGACATGGTGCACGCAACGACACTGAGGTGGCTGAGTGTGGACCACATCTGTAAAGGAGCAGGTCACACTCAGACACATCCACGTGCACAATTAACTCCTGACGTCAACAACACAGCTGCGGACAAACCTTGCCCCAGAGTCCCCACTCCCACCAAGACACACATCCACCCAAGTCCGGTAACGTCTCAACACTGCATGGACACAGAAGTCAAAGGCACACCGCCTGCAAGGGACAAGAGGCAGCAGAATCAGAGCTGCAGGGGCGACTCTCACAAAACTGCAGCACACACATATGACAGTCAGAGCACAGCAGCATAGACAACAATGCGGTACAAACTGCAACACGTGAACAACAGGACAGAGGGCGAAACTGCTGCCGCTTGTGTGAAGATACTGGCCAATTTCATTTGGCATAGCAGGGGGATGTGAGATGAAACTGCACAAATACAACCACACATCCCTGAAGGTGTTGAAATGTCAACTGTCCCGCATCCATAAGGCATCTCCTCCTACACAGTCACAATGTACCTCGTCATGCAGTCTGTATGTGAACTTGTACGATGCCTGGACAAACATGTCAACACGATGTAATGCAGCATCTCCCCTTAACATTGCAGAGGGACCATCAACACCACCTGCAGAGCAGACCCCACAACTCTACACTGATGATGAGGATGACAACCCCATCATCGACACTGAAGCCCTCAGAGACCTCACCGGCCGCATCAGCTCCCCACCTCCAGGATCAGGGCAGCCCAGCTGCATCGAGGAGACCCCACCCCCTGCACAGACCACACAGCAGGCAGCACCTGCCACACTGGCTGTCTCCCAAGACCCCCACGGAACACACCTGGCCTTCCAAACCCGTGTGTTAGAGGCCCAGGAGAAGCTGGCTGATCAGGTGCGGGTGGGGTTTGACCTCCTGGCAGCCAAACTTGATGCCATCCATGGGTGTCTACGTCCCTTCGGGGACCACTTACAGTCCCTGACGGACACCCACAGTCCGCTCCATGGCCCTCAACGAGCCCTGGCCGATATCGCTGGAGTCCTGACTCGGAGACAAGAACACCTGTCAAGTCAGAGTGACTCCAGCAATCTCAGCAGTGACTTGGCACATATGCGGAGGCTCATGGAGGACATGGTGCGGATGGAGGCGGAAAGGTTGGCTGTCACTGCTGCACATCAGCAAAATGTAGCTGGGATATACCATGCCCTGCAGATCCTCGTCATGGCATTGCTGCCACAAGGCCTGGCGCAGATGGATGCTGCTGCTCCTACACCATTCACATCTGCCCCCCCTGGTGTGTCAGTGCCTCACAGTGCGGCAGACATTTCTACTCCTGCACCTGATGTGTCACTGCCACACGGTGCGGCCGACAATCCACCTCCGGCCCCTGATGTGTCAGTGGCACACAGTGCTGTTGCCGGAACTGCAGCACCCACAGGTGAGGCAGAGAACACAACAGAGGACGAGGATGTGGATGCTCCAGACTTCTTGTTCATGAGGCGGCAGTAGCATTCCTCCCACCCATTTGGCCTGTTTCCTCTTGGTTCTGCCCTTGGCATCATGACCTTCCACTGCCCCCCGATGCACTCATTGACTCTCACCTTGGACCTCGACATGGACTGCCATATTCTGTCAGATGACCGATGACACAGCGATCAGACTGCGGTCTGGACTCTTCCTCTTCCGATGTACTTGTCATGCCCTGAAGGACTCTGGCTGGCCCGCCACGTGCCAATGATGTGAAGTGGGGTCTGCATGGCCCTGTACTGCTCCAGCTGCAACACTCCACTGGATGACAATAAATCATTCACTATTGCACAGTTGTGTCATGTCTTCGATCAATCAAGTATGTGAGTGTGGATGTGTGTTGGGTCAGTAATTCCCCCTGACGTCCATGTTGCACACGTCGTGGGACATGAGTCACAGGGTGCTACATTGCCGATTGCGTTCCGGGCGGCGTAGTCACGACATCAGGGACACACGCATTCGTCACTTCCAAAGACTGAACCAGCGCCCAGAGCCCTGGGATCATTCTTGCACGCCCGACGCTGGTCCGGCGTACACCAGGCCAGACCACTGCGCTTACGCTCCGAGGGGGGACGACATAGCTACATGTCCCAGGATTCCACGCTTGGGATCTGCTGGTCACTGGTCTAGTTGCCAGCATACCACGGCCACTCCCTGAGGGCAGGTTTGCACACACACCACACCCATCCAGCAGATGCGTCACGGGCCATGTGACACCGCCAATAAAAGGGGTCTGCAACGTCACATTTCCCTCTGCCGGAGGTGACCTGACGACGTTTGCACAACGGTACTCAATCATGGAGGGTCCATGACTTGTGGCGTCACGGGCCTACCACCACGTGGTGCTGGCTTGAGTTGCACAGGGTTAGTCGCACCTATGAAGCTGAGCGGGGGTGCAGCCTGCGATGATGACGTGTGCACTGATATGGTCTCTGCCATTTCTGACTCAAGACCCAGTATCAAGTGTGGGACCTGCTGGACCGCGGGGGGGTGCTGCATGATGTGGGGACTGCCAAGGCTGCGGACCCCGGCCTTGGAGTTAGCACCGGCACGTGGTGTGCCCTCTTGGGGACATACCAGTGGCAGCAGGTGAGCAGTGGGGCCTGGGTGCGTAGGGGCGGACATTCCCCGCTGGGCAGCGGGAGGGGCTGGGGTGCAGCAGCATGTGTGCGCAGGGGCGGACAGGCAATGATACCGTGTGCAATGATTTGGACTCTGCAATTATTTGCTGTGTACTCATTTCAGGTAGGGGACCTGGTGGACTGCAGTGTTGGCCGGAGGCTGCGTGCGATGCGGGCCTACCGCCACGTGGCGTTGCCTCAAGGTTCACGGAGTTAGTGGCACCTATGGAGCTGAGCGGGTGTGCAGCCTGTGATGGTGACGTGTGCACTGTAATGGACTCTCCCATTCCGAACTCAAGGCCCAGATTCAGGTGTGTGACCTAGTGGGCCGCGGGGCGGGTCCGCGTGATGTGGAGGCTGCCAAGGTCGCGTGTCCCGGGCTCGCAGCGTGCACCGGCACGTGGTTGGAGACACACCGGTGGCGTAAGGTGAGCAGTGGGGCCGGGGTGCGCATGGGCAGCAGTCTCTCTCCCTCTCTCCCTTTCTTTCTGTCTCTCCCTTTCTTTCTCTCTCTTCCTTTCTTTCTGTCTCTCCCTTTCTTTCTCTCTCTTCCTTTCTTTCTGTCTCTCCCTTTCTTTCTCTCTCTTCCTTTCACTGTCTCTCTCTCTCTCCCTTTCTTACTGTCTCTCCCTTTCTTTCTGTCTCTCCCTTTCTTTCTCTCTCTCTCTCCCTTTCTCTCTCTCTCTCTCCCTTTCTTTCTCTCTCTCTCTCCCTTTCTTTCTCTCTCTCCCTTTCTTTCTCTCTCTCTCTCTCTCCCTTTCTTTCTCTCTCTCTCTGTCCTTTGATGAGCGCATGACACACGCTCTTATCTCTGATTTTTTCTTGCAGGCTGTGACTTCCAGATTGTCCGGAGTGGATCCGCATGGACTCTTCAGAATTGTTGTTTTGTGTTGTGTATTAATAAAGTTCTGTTGTGTGATTTCTACGTTGAATGTTTGTTTCTCCTTATTCTGACCACACATGTAGGTTTGTTGTTGTATTTGTGCGACATCAGGCTCTTATTTTTCTCGTGATTTCGTGAAGTTGCTGTGGCACATCTTTGTCCGGGGTGGGTGGGCCGGGGGGGCCAGGGGTGTGGGGAGGTCCTGGGGGTGGTGGCGCTTGGTGTTGTGGGCCTCTAGGGTCTCCGAGCTGCATGGGCAGTGGCTCCATGGCATCTGTTGTTCTTCAGGTGTGGCTGTGGGCTGGGCTCCCTTTTGTGGTGCAGGTAGTCGTCCTGCTTATCACCAGCAACGGGCAGGTGTTAAATCACTGCTGCTACCGCGGCTTATCGCTTGTTTGTGACTCGCATCGCAGATCTGGCTATCCGTTGAGAATCTCGCGGTGTTGTCTTTTTGTGTGTTTTTGCACGGACACGCCTATTCTGCATCTCATTAGCGTTAGTTGGCGGTGTCAACAGTGGCGATGTTTTTTGCGGCAGCTATTGCAGGTTATGTGGCGATGTAGGCAGTTAGCACCAGCTTGCGAATGGGGCGGTAATTCTATTGCCACTTTTGCTGCGCTAATGTGCCGATAACTTGGCGATAAATTCTTGTGAATATGCCCCTATGTCTACTAAACAGTACATCAGCCACTCAAAGATGGCTGCTTTGTTGGCTGGCATTGCAGGCTCCTCCTTCCAGTTCTGTCAGGCCAACAGTTATCTTTCTATTTTTGTTTGTAGTATCCTGAGTCTTGTCCTTAGCATTAGAGCTAAACATAAGAAAGAGAACGTTTGACACGTGCCACAAATGAAGGTAGTCTCTTGGGTTTTATTAAATATGTTAACCTACCCTTTTAAAAAACACAACATACCATGCTCACTGGATCTGTAGAAATCTTTGTCAAGATCAAATAAAATGATTCAATATCAGGTGCTGAAAATTCTATTAATTAAGAAGGGAATTAGAACAGCAAGATTAATTTAAGAACAATACAAGATGTAATATAGGATGTATATAATAGGTAACGTTTTATTATGAAATCTGAACTAAGTGCTGCTATATTTAACTATAAAGATGAAATTGATTATTTTATTAAATATATGTTTTTAACATTTTTAAATCAGACTTGTATTAATAACATATTTATTATAATAGGAATTATTGTTACTATATTGCAAGATTTTAATTAATCAAACAAAAAGAGAATAGAATAGTTGCGGAAAATATTTTTGGGAGGTATGTATGTTTTGGTATTTCTAAATCACAAACCCAGCTGGCTAGCAATAAAGCTAAATAAATAGTTCTGTAGAGAACTGTATAAATATCTCAGTATGACAATAACACTGAAATAAATATGGTTGATTTACATCATCAGCTTCCCCATGGTGCTGTGTGCGATCTGAGATAAGAGTTAGAAGTGAGCTGCAAGACTGGATACTTTTAGTTAAGAATGTCCTGCAGAACTGAAAAGAATATTTCAGATGTGTTCTTCCTAAAAAGGAACAAAACGCCAGGCGCACCTCATATTCGGAGGCAAGATGTCAACAACTACAAGTGGGCATAGTACACCAAGGGAGACTTCCAAAACTGGCACGACCATCCAGAGGCGGCTTTTAGAACAGGACACAACACTGCAGATAGGACTTCAAAAGTGGTCAACAATTCAGATGAGGACTTTACAACATGAACACATTTCTCGATATTATCTCTAGACATAAACGTAATACTTCAAACCAGGCCTTACTAGGATGTGTACATTGTACTAGCAGGAGTCAAGCTGCTTTCCGATGGAGATATCTCTGCACCCCGGTATGTTTTTTGCCCTCTTCGTGACCTTCTGTTGTTGTTAACCTACTTTAATGTCATTCCATATGACAACTCCAACATCCTCAACGAAAAGGGAAGCCCGCACTGCTGCTGCGTTCGCAGGGGCTTATTTACAAGGCCCTTGCGCCACTTTTGCGTCATTTTTAACATGGGAAAAGTGATGCAAAAGTGGCGAAAGGGGCTTGTAAATCTGCCCCGCAGTAACTATTTTGGGGCAGATTTACAAGTCCCTTGCGCCACTTTTGCGTCACTTTTCCCATGTTAAAAATGACGCAAAAGGGGCGCAAGGGGCTTGTAAATTAGCCCCTTTGTATTTGTGATGAAACTGCACAGTCTGTTGTATCAATTCTGTGTGTGAGGAAAACTTACACTGGTGGATCCACTGTGGGTAAATCACGTCAGCAGACATTACACATATATGTGTACTGGTAAGAAATATGCTAAGAAGGGAAGCAAATGGCCAGTGTGCAGCATGTAAAAATGCGTAACAAATATAACATACGGGTGAGCGCTCAAAAATGGTGGGTCTTTATGGAAATAAAGAGGAGAGGAGAGAAAGCAGACTTCGAAAAATTCGGAAATGGTTTGCATGTCAGGAGAGGCGGGAGTGCTGCTGTCGGGTGACCTCACCTGTTCCACCGTAGATCATTTCGGACAGTCATTTGCTGAGAATAATAGACTCGTGTTGACAAAGGAAACAGAAGAAGGAAGTGTGGACCAGACAAAAGTCTAAGCTCAGTGTTATCTAAACAAACCTCCTTTCTTGAAAACAGAGCCAAGGCCCGTGGCGTGAGCTGGTGAGCCACACTAAAGGAATGGCGACGAGAGTCACGCCCTGGCACCGCCGTTGAAGCGCACGAGGCGCACCTCAGGCCTGGCACTGGAGGCGAGCTTTGATGTGGTGTGTTAGTGACAATATGCGACGCCGGCCCGTTGTTCACCCACCAGGCTGTTGTAATTATCCATTGCAGCAGCAGCCTCGAACCTCAAATTACGACCGAACTTCATTGATAGAGTTGTTTGTGTTGCGGCGAGTAAGTGTGTCACTGTAACAAACCAGGGGGCAGATTTACAAACCCCTTGCGCCACTTTTGCGTCACTTTTCCCATGTTAAAAGTGGCGCAAGGGGCTTGTAAATCTGCCCCTGGAAACTTACGCAATCTTCGTATCCACGGAGGAGGCAGCACGCAGGATCCGAGTGACGTGACCAAGAGTGAAACTAACCAGGACTCCACCAAAGAAGTCTATGCGCTGTGCGCAGAGGGAACAGACATCTTCAAGTTTTACCAGAGAGGTTCCAGATCGCATCAGAACACCCACAACAGCCATAAAACACTGAGGCCTGGATTATAACTGGGCCCTTGTTTTCCAATCAATGCACAATACTCTTGGCAATATTTACAAGCCATTAACGCCACTGGAGGGTCACTTTTTCTGAAGCTCCAGCGGCATAGCGGCATTCCCCATATTTACAAGGTAGCGCTAAGCCACTTAACGTGGCTTAACGCCACCTTGTAAATATGCCCCTTTCCGCCACAGTCCTCTGCATCAAAGAGGTGTGCAATGGGTGTTTCAGTGGGCGTTCCACCGCAACACCCATTGCTTTTTGGCGCTGTCCCAGATTTACAAGGCTGGGGCAATGCCAAAAACTAAGGCCAGGTAAAAATAATTTCTCCTCTTATTTTGCTCTTTCAATAAGTGATGAATTCTGCAGCACATATAGAAAGAGCAAATCGCCATTACTGATTGTTTATGTGCAGGAAGGTGTCCTTTCTTGCACATAAACAATCACTCCTGCAGCGCAGGCCCCCTTGCAACATGGCGCCAGGGTGCCTGCGCTGGCGTTAAGCAGCTTTTTTAGCACCAGCGCTAGGGGAAACGCAGGGGTGCACCGTATTCTTTGTGAATACAGTACTTCCTTGCGTTTTGAAAATGTCAGAGCACGGCGTTGCCAGATTTGGCGTAACATAGCCCTTCGACATTTTTTTTGTAAATATGCTGCTCTGTTTCTGCAGGGATCGGACTTATAAATTTTGCCGTAATCACCACCCTCCCGCTGTTTTTCCTAGACAGATTTCTGCAAGTCAGACCAGAGATATTTACTGCACCCCTGTTAATAACGTACCATGGGCTATTGGTATTTACTGGGTGCAGTAAATACTTCATCCATTCCACCAGACTCATAATCCAGACATAAGGCCTGAGGCCAAATAAAGAGTCAAAGTCAGGTCACTGCCCCTTGTCACAGGGATCAGAATTATGATTTGTGTAATGATTACCACACCCTCGTTGTTATCTCTTGCAAGGTTCTGGCAGGTCAAACCTGCCAAAATGTATTGGGTAGAAATGGCTAAGTTAAAAGGTCAAATGAGGAATTTGGTGTGTCATATACTGATTCTGAGTGTTATGCCCAATTTCACGTGAAAAACTTGGAATGGGAGGTAATTACTACACCTGGTAAATAACTTACTCTGCATTGTAGGGGCCATATTTATCAAGGGGTGGCGTCACTTTTTGCACCACCCAACAGGGTGCAAAAGCGATGCAACCCTTAAAATGTGATTTATCAAGCCATGCTAGTCCCCCATGCGTGGCCCTGAGTGGCTTGATAAATCCAGAGTAACGCAACACAGCTTAAATCGCTGCGCTGCGTTACTCTGCCCCAGGGAGGCATTCCATGGGTGGTGTGTGGGTGTCCCCAAGCAACACCCATAGATTTTGATGTAATCCCAGATTTACCATAAGTGGTAGACCTGGGAATGCGCCAAAACTGCTATGCCTCCCAAGGTGAGGCGTAAAAAGGAGAAATAAGTTTATTTCTCCTTGTTTTTTCCTCTTTCTATGTGTCCTGCAGAATGCAGCACACATAGAAAGAGAAAGAAATGAGGATAAATAAAGATATTTGTCCATGTTATGCCTCACCTGGGGAGGCGTAGCCTTTTGACGCGTTCCCAGGTCTACCACTAATGGTAAACCTGGTAATCTGACAAAATCCATGGGTAGATGCGTGGGAACACTCACACTCCACCCATGGAAATGCCTCCCTAGTGCAGAGTAACACTAGGCAGTGATTTGAGCTGCGTTGTGTTACTCTAGATTTATCAAGCCACTCAGGTGGCCTTGCATGGCTTGGTAAATCCTACTTAGGTTTTGCGTCGCCCTTGTGTGGCACAAGGGTCACACAAAACTACATAACTATGCCCCTAAGTGTCTACCAGGTGCTGTACATATCTCACTCTTTTCCAAACTACTCAAAATTATGGCCTAAAGTATAGGGGTTGGCAGAGGGTTGGAATGGTATTTACTGGATGCAATAAATAGCTCGTGAGTTTTGTCCAACTCGTAATCAGGCTCCAAGGCTCTAGTTGTGAGTTGGCCAGTAAAGTCTGATCCCGGTTGTCGGTTTGGGCTTCTCTCCAGTTTCACCCCCAAACATTTTGCTTTCACCCCTCCTGTTTTCTGAACCCATTTTTATTGGCTTTTAAGACTCTATGCACTTTAACACTTCTTACCAGTGCTAAAGTATTTGTGCTCTCAAACTAAAACATGGTACAATTCGCTTACAGCTGATTGATGCATTTAATTTACTTTTAAGTCCCTTGTATATGTTACCACCGGTACCCAAGATCTGTTTCACCCAATAAAATTAGCCTTTTAAAAACATGTTTCAGGCCTGCCATTGTAGCCTATGTACAGTTTTAAACTGCCAATTCGACCTGGCAATATAAACCTTTTTCCAGGCATAAACCTCTCTTTTTTAATTCACAGGTCAACCCTAGGGTAGGCCCTAAACAGCTTGTAGGGTAGGGTGCAATATATTTAGAAAGTTGGACATGTGCTTTTAAGTTTTACATGTCCTGGTAGTGAAAAACTCTTAAATTTGTTTTTCACTACTGCAAGGTCTACCTCTTCCTTAGGATAACATTGGGTTACCTTATTACATGTAATGAGTGATAACTTTCAATTAGGTGCAGATAGGAAAATTGAGCTTAGTCTCTAAACATCTCGAATTTAAAATCCTCTTTAATGGTAAAGTCGGATTTTCTATTACAATTTTGAAAATGCCACTTTTAGAAAGTTGTGAAACAAGATTATATTGAAGCAGGATGCACTCCTTTCCTTCAGTTTGATTTACAATTTTTCTATGTCTCAAAATTGATGCGTGCGTGCCGGGTGCCGTGAACTATCCCTGTCACGGACACTTGAAAGTGAGCCAAAAAGGCACGTGCTTTGCGCGCCACCCCTTTCGCACTGCTAGAAATACGGGATTGTCCCCAAATCGTTGAGCCAATATATCATTCTCCATATTAAACAATGATACTCCAGTGTATTATCCATTTTTCATCCAAACATTTAATATAGTCACTCGAAGACATTCAAAACCACTGCGAGGACAGCGTATTTCTCATTGATATTTTATTATGTAATCTTCAACTACATTCAGCGTGCCCATCCGGGCTTCAACTGAAGCATGTAGAGGTAAATAGTTCATACTCCAGAACCGCATAAAATTCACCCAATGCATTTCGGTCTCTCATAAGACCTTCGTCAGGGTTAACTGAAAAAAACAGAAACAGACATCTGAGCCTGTAATTCAAAACCAAAAATACAATAATACGAATAAACCACTCTATGCTTATACCTTTGAATTATCACAATTCCAGACATTACGCCCCTCCCAGTGTCTGCAAAAACATACCCATCTATACTTGCTCATGTTTTCGTGCGCTGTGAAAGTACATAAACTAGTGCTTACAAAACAGAAAATGTGGCCGTTTAAACACCCGATGAATACGAAAAACAACTCCTTGTAAGTGCACTAAATCCTTGCCTTTACCAAACCCTCACACTGCCTAACTCCCTGTTACCAACCCGAGTCCTAATGACACACTGCATTTCCCAAACCCATGATGTTAAACACTCTACCTTGCATACTACGGTCAGTGACCTTCTCACCTCATCTCCTTTCTCTCCCTCTACGATAACTTTCGTGATCTCTTTCACACCAGATACTAAACTCACCCACCTGAATCCTATCTATTTATAGCCAATAAGACCAATCTTAACCTATACCTCGTGACTGCATCCCTGTTTCTGCTAGAAACCTTAAAGAAACAGTTGCCTAACCCCTCTGTGTAATCGTGTCCTCGCTAAATCACTACTGAAAAACAAACAACTGCTAGTTATTATCACCCATGCATATGTACGACCATCTAATTACGCAATCCATAACGTGCGATCAATACATTTTATAAATAACATTATTTCTGTGAAAAAAATCCATCAACATTACGTAACACATCGAAATAAAAAAATGCAAGAAATGAAAAAAATAAATGAAGGAATGAGTCCACAATAACAGGCTTTAAATGTCCAAAATTACGAGTGTTCCTGCTCTTTCTATAGTTAAAATCTAAAATTGCATGAAGTTCTTTCTGAATATGCCCATTTTGCACGCCGTCCTCGGAGTGGTAATTCCTTCGTTGCTTTTTATGTCCTCCGCCAAAATTGTGATCCTAGTTATCAACAGGGTGCAAACTTGCGTGGGACAGTGAATTGTGAAACAAGATTATATTGAAGCAGGATGCACTCCTTTCCTTCAGTTCGATTTACAATTTTTCTATGTCTCAAAATTGATGCGTGCGTGCCGGGTGCCGTGAACTATCCCTGTCACGGAAACTTGAAAGTGAGCCAAAAAGGCACGTGCTTTGCGCGCCACCCCTTTCGCACTGCTAGAAATACGGGATTGTCCCCAAATCGTTGAGCCAATATATCATTCTCCATATTAAACAATGATACTCCAGTGTATTATCCATTTTTCATCCAAACATTTAATATAGTCACTCGAAGACATTCAAAACCACTGCGAGGACAGCGTATTTCTCATTGATATTTTATTATGTAATCTTCAACTACATTCAGCGTGCCCATCCGGGCTTCAACTGAAGCATGTAGAGGTAAATAGTTCATACTCCAGAACCGCATAAAATTCACCCAATGCATTTCGGTCTCTCATAAGACCTTCGTCAGGGGTAACTGAAAAAAACAGAAACAGACATCTGAGCCTGTAATTCAAAACCAAAAATACAATAATACGAATAAACCACGTGCCTTTTTGGCTCACTTTCAAGTTTCCGTGACAGGGATAGTTCACGGCACCCGGCACGCACGCATCAATTTTGAGACATAGAAAAATTGTAAATCAAACTGAAGGAAAGGAGTGCATCCTGCTTCAATATAATCTTGTTTCACAATTCACTGTCCCACGCAAGTTTGCACCCTGTTGATAACTAGGATCACAATTTTGGCGGAGGACATAAAAAGCAACGAAGGAATTACCACTCCGAGGACGGCGTGCAAAATGGGCATATTCAGAATGGACTTCATGCAATTTTAGATTTTAACTATAGAAAGAGCAGGAACACTCGTAATTTTGGACATTTAAAACCTGTTATTGTGGACTCATTCCTTCATTTATTTTTTTCATTTCTTGCATTTTTTTATTTCGATGTGTTACGTAATGTTGATGGATTTTTTTCACAGAAATAATGTTGTTTATAAAATGTATTGATCGCACGTTATGGATTGCGTAATTAGATGGTCGTACATATGCATGGGTGATAATAACTAGCAGTTGTTTGTTTTTCAGTAGTGATTTAGCGAGGACACGATTACACAGAGGGGTTAGGCAACTGTTTCTTTAAGGTTTCTAGCAGAAACAGGGATGCAGTCATGAGGTATAGGTTAAGATTGGTCTTATTGGCTATAAATAGATAGGATTCAGGTGGGTGAGTTTAGTATCTGGTGTGAAAGAGATCACGAAAGTTATCGTAGAGGGAGAGAAAGGAGATGAGGTGAGAAGGTCACTGACCGTAGTATGCAAGGTAGAGTGTTTAACATCATGGGTTTGGGAAATGCAGTGTGTCATTAGGACTCGGGTTGGTAACAGGGAGTTAGGCAGTGTGAGGGTTTGGTAAAGGCAAGGATTTAGTGCACTTACAAGGAGTTGTTTTTCGTATTCATCGGGTGTTTAAATGGCCACATTTTCTGTTTTGTAAGCACTAGTTTATGTACTTTCACAGCGCACGAAAACATGAGCAAGTATAGATGGGTATGTTTTTGCAGACACTGGGAGGGGCGTAATGTCTGGAATTGTGATAATTCAAAGGTATAAGCATAGAGTGGTTTATTCGTATTATTGTATTTTTGGTTTTGAATTACAGGCTCAGATGTCTGTTTCTGTATTTTTTCAGTTACCCCTGACGAAGGTCTTATGAGAGACCGAAATGCATTGGGTGAATTTTATGCGGTTCTGGAGTATGAACTATTTACCTCTACATGCTTCAGTTGAAGCCCGGATGGGCACGCTGAATGTAGTTGAAGATTACATAATAAAATATCTATGAGAAATACGCTGTCCTCGCAGTGGTTTTGAATGTCTTCGAGTGACTATATTAAATGTTTGGATGAAAAATGGATAATACACTGGAGTATCATTGTTTAATATGGAGAATGATATATTGGCTCAACGATTTGGGGACAATCCCGTATTTCTAGCAGTGCGAAAGGGGTGGCGCGCAAAGCACGTGCCTTTTTGGCTCACTTTTAGAAAGTTAGCATTTTCCTGCCCTAAACTTTCTGAGGCCTTCTAGGACAGTGATACTCTAAGTATGGCCCAGGGGCTGCATGCAGCCCTCCTGAACCTTTACATATGCCCCCCTGGTGATCATCAGCACTGGGCTGCTGTTTTTCGACTCAGCACGAACGTTGAGAAATATGTTAAGTAAAGGGCCACACATTTATTTACAGCTAAACTGAAGTTAAAGGAAGTAATTAAGGTGTTGTGCACCACTTAAATTTAGGAACACCTTCATTTTTAAAGAAGTTGCAACTGTAACATTCTGATAGTCTCTTCATAATTCAACAAGTGTATTTCATTACCATGCAGAAGTATTTCGTCTTGGTACATTAGATTGTATCAGTGCATTGAGATTTTTTTCTTCTTTAAAGTGGTAGTTTGCAAAGATGAATTTAGAAACATTCATGCTTCCCCTCCACCCAGGCAACACTGCAAATAGAGAACTAAGAGGCAAGTCAGTTGTTATGTTTACCATCTGAGTGGCTAGTGTTCCTATTATACGTGGATAACATTATAGTTTACAAAATAAAACACAGGAGAAGGATTCATACAGTGCTCATCCTGAAGTCATGTATATCAAGGTCCTCTTATATGTGATAATGAAGAAAAAGAAGGTAAAGTGAGATAAATCAATTGTCTAGGATCACACAATTTGGTCAAGTGTGGAAGCCAGCAGTAATCCCAGGTTTTCTTGCTTCATTATGTGCAATTCAACTTTATTTGTACATGCTTTCCTTCCCCGGTGGCCACCTTCCCCCCCCCCCCCCCACCCACCTGACATCAATGCGGCCCTCGATCACACGACAGGCAAGCGTTTGGGCCCCCTGGAAAATGTCTGCGAGTACTCATGTACTAGGAGTTTTCAGCTGCCTGGGCCTGTTAATTCCTCCCCCATCATGAATGTGTATTGGGCCCAGACAGTGAAAAATAGAACCTGGATGTAACTGGGAGATGGCCATCCTGTCAGGAGGGGAGGGCGAAACTGTCACCTGCCCCACCCAGATTTCAAAGGCTGCCTCCAGCACACTCAAAAAGAACTTGACACCTGGTTATTGTCACCCCAGACCCCTTGGAGCCTGAGCTGAGAGAAAGGAAATTCCGGAACCAACTATGGGGTGGGGATGAATTATAGAAGTTTCTTCGACTTCAAAGCTGGCACCAGGTATAACAATAGGACCCCCACACCCACTCTTCAGTACACTCCTGCCCCTGTGGAAGACTTCAGAGGGACTCCCTTGTACTCAGAGGACTGCCCTGCTGCTTTAGGCCTGCCTTGTTTCTCAGATGACCGCCCTGCTACCACCAGAGGACTGCCCTGCTTCTTGAGGCCCTTGTGTCAGTAAGCAGTAAAAATAAAATACTAATTTTGAGTTGTGAGCCAATGTTTACTACCCGGTACCCCACCCCCCCCCCACCCCAAGCGAGCCTTGTACTGCTCTACCATGTCCCTACTGAGAGTCAAGTTTAGAAGGGGTACTGGACTCAGTTGTTCAGGATCATTAGTAGGTCAGGCTCCGGGATATTAGGAGTAAAGTCCTTAAACCCCACGGTTGGGCCCAGCAGCCCCTGCGTGCCACGTGGCCTTCTCAAAGGGGTTCTAACAAATTATTTCTCAGAGGACTGCCGCGCTGCTTTAGGCCTGCCATGTTTTCCAGAGGACTGCCCTGCTGCTATCAGAGGACTGCACTGCTGCTTGAGGCCTGCACTGTGTTGGGACGTAAAAGTCCTCTGCATGATAATGGATGTGCGCCCTGGTCCTGAATGCCAACTGTTCTGATGTCTGGATCCCTAATGACAATTTTTGTTGTCATAGGCAAACACGGATGATCCTTGTGCACCATGACATAGGCTTGCCGCATGGATTGTAGTCTTGTTGGACCAGGAGGAGTGCCCAAAATGCTATCCTCAAAGTGGTGGAAGGCTACTGTCTTCACCAGGAGTGAAGCAGCACAAGCATGCTAGTGGGAGCATAAGGTGTAGCGATCAGTAGGAGTGAACAGGTCCTTTTTAAACTGTGTCACTAGAGTGAGGCTTACAGGCTCCCTCAGATAAAGTTATGATACTGTGTGCTTAACTCACTCTTGGTCTACATCAGTTTAGGTGCACAGACAGAATATCGAGTCTTTAATATCGAAGTGCCAGAATATTGAGTTGGGAATATCGAAGTGGCAGAATATCGACTGCAAGAATATCGTTAACCAGAATATCGATTTAAAGGTAAGAAATATTGTTTTCTGTAATATCGAAGTCAGTAATATCGTTTGTTAAAATATCGTTGTTAATAATATCGATATTTATATTAGTGTTCTGTACTTTAGTATGTATGTTAAAAGTATGTGATCTAATTTTTTTGTATAAGTATAGCTGTTTTTTTTAATGTATGTGTGAAATTTTTAGAAGTGATTAATTTTATGTCAATTACATTTTGCGTATTTTACTTCTGTAGTGGGTTGTGGGTTTATAGGGGAATAGGGTGGGAAGTAATTTAATTATAATAAAGTAATTAATAATATTTTATTTATTAGTATTTTTAGTGAACATTTTTATTAATTAATAATTCATTGGTGATTATTTTTTATTAATTAATTAATTGATAATTGTGTAAATTGTGGTTTTGTTTTAGGAGCGGGTTGTGGGTTTATAGGGGAATAGGGTGGGAAGTAATTTAATTATAATAAAGTAATTAATCATTTTTATTTATTAGTATTTATAATTAATTTTTTATTAATTAATTAATAATTGGTGATTAGTTTTTAATAATTAATTAATTGATAATTATGTAAATTGTGTTATTTTTTTTAGGAGCGGGTTGTGGGTTTATAGGGGAATAGGGTGGGAAGTAACTTAGGGGGTCATTACGATGGCGGGCGGAAGCACAACCGCCGTGCTGGCGGATGCAAAAACCACCAGTTACCGCCGGCACGCAGCAGTCCACACGCCCGCCCAATTACGATGCGAAAAGTAGGCCAAACACCGCCGGCAAGCCAGCAACACCGTCCGCCATCAAAGTGCGCCCGTACACGTAGCGGCGCAGCCTAACTGACACACACCGTCCGACGAAAACACGTCCCGCCCGGCGTATAAATTACGATGCCGCAAACAAACGGCTCCCACGGCCAAGAGATACCGTACGACAAACCGAAGTGGTAACACGGACGCCGAGCACGGACAACGAAGAAGCGGCTCCCCGAGCATGAATCCAGCACTGCAGGCCCTCCCCATGCTCTTGCTGATGCACCACCAAGGACGCAACGTACCGCGGAGACGCAGGTAGGCACACACACAACAAGTGCACGCAAACAGCGCACACAGTGCAAGGGCGGAAAAAGCGGACAACCCCCCCCAGCGCGTGTACACTACACATCCACCATTGCATCCACATATGACACACAGGCCAAATCGTAACATCGCGTAACACATGTGTACACACCACCAGGGACTAGGAACCAACGACCCCGTCACGGCCCCAAAGCGGCGATGACGCCGCCACACATGCGCACAACGCAGAGGCCAACCGCAGCGCCATGCATGCGTCGCACACAGACACAGGGAACAACCAAGCAGCACACACATCAGCCCCACCCCGAACGCACATGACACGTGACAGGCCTGCCACAGACATGTCCCCAACGCCCAATTCACGGACAACACCCAACGCCACACAACCGACGCACACATGTCAGTGAAGTCACGCAACAGCAGGACACACCCCAGTGTAACAAACATGGCGAAGCACACAGCGGCGGCAACACCAACTAGGAGAAGCAGGGCCCCTTCGGGAAGAGGAACGCCAGTACCACACTGAAACACCCATACCACCCTGCACATATGAACAAGACATATAAAACGGAACACCAAAGAGCCCGGGGACCGACAACAGGTGGCCCAAGAATAACATTCACACACAAGGCCCAACGCAGAGCGGAAAGGCAGCCTGCCGCCCACAGAAGGGAGAGCAGACAGCACTGAATGACCTTCCATTCCAACTCCGAAACCACAGCCCTACGAAAGAAGCCGGTGAATACAGCCATTGTCCAAGAAAAGACCAACACAGGCATGCCGAGGAGACCGACCACAGGGCAGATAGCGCATATCACAGAAGCACACAACGGACGGGGAAGAAAGAAGAAAACACTCCCCCATGTCGGCCACATGCAAGTTAATTGGAAGGAGTCACACATCACTGACCTTGAACTGTCTGAGAAGGATGTGAGATGAGGGCCTGTGTCCTCCAAACAAGCCAACAGAACACAAGTCCTGTCTCCCTACGACTACACAGAGCTCACAGCAACCTCGGAGCGTGCACATTGCAGACTGCACACACAGCCGGAGCACGCCACCACAACGCACCGCTGCGAAATGGCAACCGCAACACACCTACCCAACTACGCCGGACAGCTCAAGCTGTACAAAACCAACCTGATACATATATTGGGATGCGATCTCCTGTCCCTGCTGAACGTAAGTTACCGACTGACTTACCGCATCACATTGTTCAGCTGCGTCATGCCCGTCTTCTACTGTCGGAGGTGTCCCTACCAGCATCCCGTGGAGATATGCCTCTCCAACCCGGCATGTCTAAAGGCGGACCTGCTACCACTACTCCTCCCTCTGGACGCACACGACAGGGCCTGCTCTGCCTATGGGGGCATGGCGTATGTGGCCAACATCGCACCCGCACTGAAATGGGACCACTGTGCCTCCACACGACGGATCATCGAGAACAGCTACATCGAATGTCACCCAGCATGCCCCATCATGGTCCTCCAAGGGACAACTTACGAACAACACCTTGACAGCCACCATCCGCTACATTGGCTGGCAAACATGTACACCACCAATGACATGAAGCCCTGCTGGACGGCATCGCATACCTGACAACCTGTAAATTCGTCGGACCACAACGCAGGTTCCCCGATTGACCTATGATGTCCAACCCCGCACCCATGCTTAGCTTCCGCACGGACTGGCCAGTCACCACCACAACAGCCATACCAAACGACCGGCAACTGTTACCACACCATCAACGACATCGCCATGACATCGGATATGACCGGGACATGCACACTGTTCCCCATCACATCCAGGAACACTGCATGCATCGTGGGAGGCAGTGGCATGGGGTCTGTGTATCGCACCCACATGGACGGAACTGCACGAACAACCAGGACACGACATGGATCCAGCGCCCATGGACACACACACCGCTCAGTGGACATGAATAGGTCGCCTGGAGTCTGTGGGTGCTGCACCCCTCCCACCCCCGCCCCGGGAATCCCATACCAGGACCTTTGCATGGACGACAAGTGCATACAACAACAACA